>JAVJAQ010002808.1:2565934-3165934 GCA_032362365.1 Zygogramma bicolorata | reverse complement strand
TAGAAATTTACAGAAAATATGTGAAATGGAAAGTTTCAGAGATCGCATGAAAATCCAGGAAAAATTCAATATCTAGTATTCAATATCGGTTCAATATTTTGGAAAAGAATAAAGATAGATATCGTTATGCCTGGTAAATAATTCATCGACATAAAAATGAATAACATTCGAATTCATTTAATTAATGTCACTTCGGCAATTTTTAGTTGTCACATAGAAACCATACCTATTGATTGTGATTTATCGGAATTCAACCTCAGAAATTCATTCACCTTCACTCACATGTACTAACCGAATACTTACCTGAAAAAAAACTGACTGTTGCGGGGCTTGAACTCACGAAGAACCTATTTCGGTTTGCTAAACTTACCAAATGGTGACGATTTGTATAGTTCGTGATAAAGATAGTTAATCAGTTCGAGTTTTGTTTCAGGCAGCATCATATTGTTAGTAAGAAATCTTTATTCTCTATGTATGGAAAGAACTTGATGAAACTTTGTTGTGAAAATCTATTCGGGGAAATACTGAAGGATTACTGTTTTATGTGGAGACGGATTCGTATGTGAAACTTAGTATACGAAAAGATTAGTATGTTGGTGATTTTCCGGCATTGGAATTCAATGAATTTTAATATTCTAGTTTTCATGTCTGAATTATTCGATTTATAATCAAATACTGTATTACCAAAATTGATATATCACTTTGTGAACGATATGTTGTCACTGTTGAAATTATAATCCCATTCGTAGGTTGTGATTATAAAATCACGATTTTAATATTTATTATGCAGTATATTACGCCAATATGTTACCTAAATTGATAAATCAATGTTGTAATCTACTCTCCAGAGTGGACAGTTATTGAAATTCCAATATTGAAAATCCAGTTAAAAAAGCAAATTCCACATTGTTGAAGAGAAACCCTGAAAAGTTTCAGGAGTTCCACGTCCTGTAAGCGGTTGTAAATGACAAGTCAATGAAGATATAAGAAAAAATCATTTAATCTTTTTTTTTTCGAAAAATTTTTAATTTTTTCCTCTAGAGCTTCAAGCACATAAATTGGATCTCGATTATCCATATTGCGTAGTTTCCGACTATCAATGAGCTCTGGTAAAAAGCAGTCATTGAAAAAATTCAATAATTTTTCTTGCTCAAGAAATTCTGAAAATGACAAGAACCTATGAAACAAAGAAAAAAGAATTGAAAAAAATAAAAAATGTTGGCGTTGCCGGGGCTCGAACCAACACCTATATCGACTTGAAATGTATCGTGGTCATTGTCATTGAAATGTACCTATACTTTTGATAGAGGTAGGAGAAAAAAATACTCATTTCTGTTAACGTTTAGGATATCAAATACGTTTCCGTTTTCAAAACTCATTCACAAATACTTCACTTTCATATTGGTTTCTCTGAACCTTTTTTCAGATTGTGGTTGTTCAATTATCCAAAACACTACGAAAGAATAATCTTCAAATTATATGTCAATATAAGTGTATTGAAAATATCAGAAGTCAATTCACCAACAAACTCGCTATCAAAACCCTTGAACAATAGTGAACTCAAACTCAATCATCCGTGGCACACGATATACTGATTCATGAACCATGAACACTTCATTATTCTCGAAACACCCCAGTGAGATTTTCAAGTCTGCCTGTACGTAGCTATTTCTAGAAACCTTTGGTGTGGGGGTGAAAATTTTTCATTGATAATCATTGATGATTATCCCAACACTAAACTGATAGGTACCTACCACTCGCACTCGATTCACATTTCGCTGATAGAGCCAGATTCTTTAGGAAAAAAATGATACGAAATATAAATCCTCAGAGCTACAAAGATGAATAAAGTTGTGAATATTTGAATATATGAAGCATTATTAGACAATCTCCTGTGCAATACCTCATTTTTATTATATCCTTCCAGAGAGCCAACCGCAAAATTGTAGTAATCAGAATCAGTACCTAAATAATAATTTTGAAATTTCTCCGAATAAGTAAATTGGCAAACCACTGGCACAATATGTTACCAGCCTTCGTCAAGGTCCCAGTCCCCTTCCTGCAACGCGAACTCTCACGAAGTACATCGGGCTCGCTCACGAAGGCTGAAGTCCAGCCCACATTTCTCTCGAAATTTACTTCTGCCCACACGGCCGTACCCCTTAGAAACTCGAAAGATCGTGAGATTAAATCTTAAATCAAAACCATATTTGCATGATAAAAATTTATATATAATGATATAATTCTCAAAGGTGTAAATAAACGTATGCTGTTGTATTCTATATACCGAAATTTATTGTAAAATTTGAGCTCGATGAAATCGTAATATAACTAATAAAGAAGATATAGAAAACAAATGAATAAATGAGAGAGAAAATTAAGAAAAGATTCGATATTTCGATGATTTTGAACGATGCATTGGGATGGGCTTTAGCTCAATAATCTTCCTATGGAATCATCGAAGAGTTGCTCATCTCATATCTCTATTACCAATGTATCGTTTGATTTGATTTCCATGAGATTCGATGGCCGTCGAGCCGAATAAGCAGGAGAGTAGCTGTGTCAGATGGACTCTTTCTCTAGTATCACTATTCTTGTTCGGGTTTGAGGCCGTCGCAATTTGAACTGACATCAAATTTTAAAGAAAAAATTCCTTCATCTGAAGAAGACAATGACTGTGAAGAAAATTGCAAATTACATGCTACTGAGACCCATAGTCAGTGCCCCAGGTTCGCCTACCTATCACTTGGCAGTATATCTGGCCTCGCTCTTCCAGCCTATTGTAGGAGAAACAAACTTCTGCGTCGAGGATTCGACGGATTTCGTTGGTGAAATTGATATCTTAACTTTGGACCTGACAGATATTATGGTCAGCTTCGATGTTTTGTCCCTGTTTACCCGCTGGAAGACCCTCTGAAGGAGCTAGCCAACTTATTTCCGAGGGATATCATCGGACTTTTCAGAGTATGTCTCACGGGGAGTTACTTTCAATGGGGGAGAAACTTATATGTGCAATCAGATGGCTTGGCTTAGCCCAGTAATAACTAACTTTTTGCCTTTGATTCAAAGCCGACCTTGGGGCTACGTTACGTGAATGACACCTTCGTCATCTGGAAACATGGAAGGGACGTTCTAAACCTTTTCCTAGACTTAAACGCTCAACACCCCAGCATCAAATTCACCATGGAGACTGAACAGGATCCGCGGATAGCATTCCCAGATGTACTAATCGAACAATATGGTACTAGACTTACCAATAAAGTATACCAAAAAGCTACGCACATGGATAGGTACCTGCACGCACTATCGAACTATTCAAAAAAGAAGTGTCATATCTACTCTAACGGAACGTGCTTGAAGAATATGTGAACCAAGGCATCTGCAGGAAGAACTGGAACATCTTCAAGTAACCTAGAGATCGAATAGATACAGAGTACCCGAGATCGACAAGGCCATGAAACTGAAGAGTTTCACGGTTCAAAATAGGAAGGACGCTCAGATAGTTGCATGTGCTGTCTGCAGCGGGGGTTTTTCGCAATCCTTGCACCTGTGGGAAGATATACATCGCTGCTACCGAAATATCTGTAGGGGCTAGGCTTAAAGAGCATGAAATAAACTGCATACTAAGACAAACTGAAAAGTCAGCTATGGCGGAACAGGCACTCAGTAAGGGAAACCACAGGATTCTGTTTGAAAACGCGAAACTCTTTGCCCCCAACCAGTGATACCATAGTCGACTGATAAGGGAGGCAATAGAGATCCACGAATACACGGAAAATTTCAACAGAAAAGAAGAAGCTGTGAACCTCAACCGAATATGGAATCCTATCTCAAGAAATTCAAAAATAACAAATATCATGACGACAGGAAGTGCAACAATTAATACTAATGATACTCCTGCGAATCCAGATAAAGTAATTACGGCAATCATATCAATGGAAATTCTTCGAATCCAGAAAAAAGATTAGTACTCCAAACTACTTGAATCAATATAAATATACTTTATGGAGTCTTATCACCCAGTCATCGGAGTCAAACTCAAGATGTATGAGCCTCTTGAGAAGCTAGCCACTTGAGCCAGCGAAACGTCAGGAGAAAATTCCAAAAAACAACGGCCTTCAAACCTGAACAAAAGTAGTGATACTGGAAACGTCGGCCGCGTAAGCCTTAACCATTTTGTCAAAACGACTCTTTCTCTCTTTTTGTGAATGCTCTAAACGTTTAGGAATGATATACACATATCAACAGAGGTGTTTGCTAAATATTTGATGTTTTTTTATAGAAGTTTTGTATTCTCTTTGAATCGGCTTGGAGATGGAGAAGCCAAATATTACTTCCCTAAAACTTTCTTCTTTTCACAAGAACCATCATGCCATACGTTACCAAAAAACAAGCCATTCGCACCGTTTCATTCATAGAAAAAAAGGAAACATGTTCTATACACATACATATTCTGTACTTTGAACAACCCTCGCAAAAACGAATGTCAAACGCTAGAAGCACAAGCAGTAATATGAAGGAGTGATTAGCTGAGATGTTTTTACTAAGAAGGCAATATGCAATTTCAACTGACATCAAACTGAAACCGCAGATTTGAACAAAAAACGAAAATATTCTTCATCTGAGAAGACAATGACTGGAAAGAGAATTTTAAATTATTTTATCAGTAATATTTCACCTACCAACTCTCCGAAATCATCTCTGGAACGCTGCAAAAGAGTTAGTGATTCATTTCCCACCTACAGATATTTTCAGTTCAAACTAGCATTCATACATTGCCAGTCTGATTTTTTATTTGACCTAGGCTAATTTCCGCTACCTAGGTCAATCACCAACGTCGGTGAGCACACTTCCCCCCATCGGAAGTTTTGCCGAACCCTCTGGTATTTCAACCAGAGGTAGGAATCTTTTACGAGCTCAACATCCATGGACTCGGGACCACCGGTTTTACGTCCCTTCCGAAGGACGGCATATCCCCAATATATCTTGTGCTCATTGATATTTTGCCTGCGAGCTATGATGTGCTATTTTGCTGCAGTTGTATGGGCTTTCGACGCGGTCTTTATCTGCATGAAGGTCACCCATCCAAGTACTAACAGCGCTCTGCGCTGCTCAGTGGACGATGTTGTAAACTCGATCCAATGGAACAGAAGTCAAAAATGAAAAATTTAAGAATTATTGAGGTCGACGAAGAACACAATGAAAATCTACTGAAGAGAATGTTGATACTTATTTCTTGATTCGGGAATTAAATGTACTCTCGGGGAAATTAGTGATACTCATCGTTTGGGAAAAACCTCTGAACCGAAACCCAGGGCAGCAATCTTAGAATTTGTCACAATGCTGAATCGAAAGGAGGTCCACAAGGCCAATAATCTATTGAAAGGGATAATATATTATATCAGCGATATAATCTAAAAGTCACTACTAGGAAGAAATATGGATATAATGTTTGGACCAGGAATGAGAGTACTTATGCCAAGTGTGGCAACGCCGTGGAAATTATCAACAACGAGGTCGATCTGAAGGATTCACAACAAAAATTGGTTTGGGTGAAAATAATCAAATATCGAGTTTTTTTCTGGTTGAGCGCGACATACACTGGCTTTCATGTTGGAACTTTTATATTGCATATATACATAAATAATTATTTATTTTCGAACTGAGATGTTTGTATATTGAAATCACGACATGAGAGCAGCATTGAAGAGCACCTGGAGAAATGACTTTCCTTTTTTATTATTCAATGTGATCTCGCTCTATTTTTAGTTGATTAAGAAATGTACGCCATTTGCTCTTTATATTTATTATCAGAACTGCAGTTGTACCAATTGAAAACTTTCAGAATTCTCAAGAAAATGTACAAACGATTACATCGAGCAAGTGGTGGTGGTGAAAACATGGTTACGAGATGAAATACACGATGGGGATATTGTTCATACGCAATATCGGATATTCTAAGAGCGGACCGAAATTGATGGATCACGAATGAAAGAACTGGAGGTGCAGCATTGATTGTTTCAAGTAAAAAATGTGAAATTTTACCAACCACTGCGAACTGCTCTGGAACTGTTTGCTAACACCCGTCCATACCAAGTTTTTGCACTGTTTTCGATCTGTTCGCTAACTGTTTGAGAACAGTTCGCGAGCTTGGTCTGGACCGTGCTCAATATATCTGCTCAAAGATTTTTATCTATCAATCAATCCAGAAAAAAAAAACCGTATCTCATACATTATATATAGGTTTTATATGAGAGTTATTTTTATGTTTTTTTTTGAGTTTCTAACCTTCAACAATCAAAAATGGGTCAATGCTTGTATGAACGATAACCTCTGCGATGAATAATTTGTTTTGAGGAATTGATCTTTGTTGATAAACTCTTCTGAATTTCCTCGAAGTTTATTAATAATTTATTCTATTTTATTCTATCAACAGGGCTGCATTGTTATTTCTCTTTGACATCATGTGTATAATACACATCGTCGGTCCTGAAGCAGAACCACGAAATGCAGATTCAGAACAAGGTCTGAAGTTTATATTGGCTTTCAAAAATATTTCATGGCATATTATCAATCTAGTTTTTATCACATTCGTGCTTTTGCCTCAGGCAAGACGACATCTTGTTATCGGAAAGAAATAACAATGCACAATAATTGTGATCTGACTAAATCTGATATATTGTCAGCGATAATGAGTTTGTTTCCATTCATAATAGATGAATGTATTGAAGAGATTTAGAGTAACATTTTCCTTATTTTGCTTTAAATTTTCTAAGGAAATCTAGGGAAATTGTTAGCCGTTGGTTGTATGATTTGAAATTTGGCCACAGTCACACCTTCACCGTGTTTTCTGTTTTACCTTATAGTGGAAAGCATGTATACAATGGCCGAACTGACCGCCGTTCTTTGAAATTCCTAAGTGCTGTTTTTTGTGTTTCACCATTTTCTGCGGGCATAAATACGGCTCCCTATGAATAGCGATGGATTAAGTATCCAATCTAGTTTCAATATAGCATTCATTTTTCAGCATTCAGTTCTGAATACAGTGCTGCACTTCAATGTCTCTATTTACTCCAAATTATAAGGTTTTCTATCGCTACCGTTGTTTTTCGCTGAGAATAATAATTTTTGAATTTGAAGTTAGAACCGTCCGTCAGTTAATTTATATTTTGATTGCGTTCTTCATAATAGGGAAACATATCTTGTATATATTATTCTTGGAAGAGAGTTCAATATTTTCATTTCCCATTTTTCCCATCTGTGAAACTGTTAATTAACAACCAATTAATTTTCCATAACGATGGTTGGCTTTCGCGGCTGATGTCTGCGAGACTGTCATGGAAAGTTTCATTGTATGAAACGAATATACCAGCAGTTCGAAATTCGTGGATCCTTCCAATGATAGAGGAAGAAGTTCAGGCCAATAAATAAGAAGCAATTGGGAGAAACCGTTGTTCGCTAAGTCGATTAGAAATGACAACCGTGCGACTCCGAGTCAAGCTATAAACTTGGCCATAGTATAACTACTTCTCTTCGGGCTTGAAGGCCGTCGTTCTTTGGAATTCCTTCTTGACGTTTCGCTAGCGCGAGTGGCCAGCTTCTTCAGAGGCTTATTCATCTCCGATGACTAAACGTTTCGATTTCTCAAGGCCTATTTATATTGATGCAGGTAATCTGGAGTGTTAATTACTTCTGTCGGGTTCGGGGAATAATCATCATTATCAGTTGCCGCACTACCTGCTGTGATTTCATTAGTTATTCTTGATTTCCTCAGAATCGGATTCCAAATTCTGTTTAGATTCAACGCTTCTTCCTTTCTGTTAAAATTGTCCGCATGTTTTTGGATCTCTATTGCCTCTCGTACCAGTCGGCTATGGTAACCCTGGTTGGGGGCAATCAGTGTTGCATTTTCGAACAGAATCCTGTGGTCGCCCTCACTCAATGCGTGTTCCGCCACCGCCGATTTTTCGGTTTGCCCCAGCCTGCAGCCAGTGGACCACATTCAGTGAATTGTAGCAAAAAAGGACACTTCGATCATTGCCTCATCACCTTTTGAGATATCTGCCGCAGATACAGACCGAATGTCAGGCCCAAAAAACCTACAGAACACGGCTATTGAAGCCGCAAACACTTAGTTTTTCAATTCATTTTTTATTCGAAGAATACTTCATTACTCTTCATTTCTATAAATGACAGTTATTTAAAACTTCTGCTTGAATATGTTTGACAATGTTCCTTGCTGAGTGGTACTGGTTCGGAATTCCATTGTCTATATTATTGAATCTATTGAAACCTGTTGCTAAGAACAAAAGGAAAAATACAAATCGAATAAAGCAATCAAATCCAAACAAAAAGAAATCAGAAATTCAATGTTCGAAATGATTGCATTCACAATCCAATGCCAGACAGCTGTTTCGACCTACCAGGTCTCATCAGTGACACTCGACTGGACTGTAAATTTGTAAAATTGTTGTTGTGAAATTGTTCGTTCCGTTAACCAGCTGACGAACATCAACCCTCAGAAGTCGAAACTTGTGCGAGCGATGGATCAACGAGGCCTTACCTTTCAACGTGCGATTACCCAGCACGGTGGCCCGGCGAGTATTCGAACCCCAACGCTTCACAGAAATCAGAATTTTTATGTTCGAAATGATTGCATTCACAATCCAATGCTTCGCCGTACGATGGCCCGCTGTAAGAGGTCTCCTCTGTCTTGGGCAGTGAGAGTTTGAGACTTTGGTCGTCACCCAGCAGATGGCGTTGCCTCTTGGAGGTTCACATCATCTGCACCAGTTCCAAACAAAACGCTTGGAATGGATTTTTTAGTCGAAATTGAATTGCAGTTTCGCTTGATCAAAGAAAATAATGTTGTGACAAGGAAATTGAGATATCGAATATGAAATATTAGTCAAAAAATTGAGTTATCGAAAATGAAATATCAGTCGAAAAGATGTAAAGAAAGAAATAAATGAAATAATTTAAACAAATGTTGAAACCAAGTTTCAAGTTGTGTGTACTCACGACGATTCGATTGCTGGTATCTGCAATCGTCTTCGGGTGATGACTGACAACATTTCGAGATATGGTAGGCTGCTTCTTTGAATTTTCTCTTGAATCAGTGCTCCCTCTTCGTGTATGACCTCGGCTTCACACCATTATGCTGTGATGGTTTGACCAAACATTCTCTGCTATTCCTGATTTCGTGATTTCTTGTGTTCGCCGCACTCGTATGGTATCCAGTAAACGCAGTTGTTGGTGTTGCTGGTTTCGTTCGGTGGTCGAATTTTTTGTGAGCTGGCTGCGTATTCTGTTCTCCGATCGAAAACACGTTGCTTTTCCCTGCTATCCTCTTGATCCTCTCTGAAAGTCCTTCCACGTATGGGATAGGAAGAACTTGTTGTTCCAAAGTCTTCCCAGCATTCCTTTGGACCGTCCGAGCCAATGTCTGATCCACTAGCTTCTTCGAGTAGCCGTTCTTCTTAACGTTCTTCCTAGTGTTGTTCAGTTCTTTGGTGTTGCAGAGTTTGATTGCCCGATTAAACAGAGACTCGACGATTTACTGCTTCGTAGATTGATGGTGGTTGGATTGCTCATTCAGGTATTGTCCAGTATGCGCTGTTTTCCTGTAGACCGATGTTACCCGTGTATTTCTGGTCCTCTTCACCTCCACGTCGAGAAACGGCAGTTTGCTCTGAGATTATTTTTTTTTCATTGTGAACTTGATTGTCCTCACGTTGTTCAGGTATTAGAAAGAGACATCCAATACTGCATCACCGTGGTTCCACACTATGGACGTTTCATGGATGTATCTCAACCAGACGAGGGGTTTCTTCTTGGCGAGTTCGATTGTTTGGATTTGATTGCCTTATTTGATTTGTATTTTTCATATTTTCATCCTTTCGTTTTCAGCAACAGGCTTCGATAAAGTTATTAATATAGACAATGGAAGTACGAACCAATACCACTATTTAATACTTTTCAGTTCAATCCTCAAAAAACATTATTTTTTTAAATCAGTTTTGTCAAAAAGAAAACTGGCGGCTCTCGTCTGTCAGGGTCGCAAGTCAGGGTCGACAGATTTTGACATATACTGATTTTTTCTGTTGATTCTCTGATAATACTGGTAATTCATTTTTTTGTGAACGAACGTTCAAGAGAGAAAAATGATTGTAGATGAAAAAATGAAAAATATGTCGGGTTTTGGGGATACCAAATAATGAAGTTAAAAAAGGTAATAAAAGTATATAATCATATAAAATCATAATAATAATTCAAAAGTATTCATGAATAAAACTAGTTCACTATAATATAAAAAAATCAGCTTTTAACAATCATAGGCAGAATGTTACATGTGGGGCACAAGAATTCAGAGTGTAAAAGTGACACAAACAAATAAATATTTTGCATTGCCCACATGTTCAACTCGTTTTCCGTTCATTTCGGCATAGGTAACACCACTTCCTTGTACCTGTTTGTAAATTTCCTGCTGTCGGATATGTTGTGGATTTGTAATTTGTTGCCTTCGCTGTGGTATGCCGTGGTATGTTCGTGAGGAGAGCTCTTCGCTTCAGGTGTTCTTCTGTGAGAGATAGTGACAGCTTCTTCGAATATATTATAAGATTCCTTTTTTTCTGCTTTCTTCGATAAGAGTTAAATCTGAGAATGTATTCGTGCAATATTCAGAATTAGGACCATCGGCCACCTCCTTGCTTTTCTTGCAACATTATATGCCTCGCGCAGTTTGTCGACTGTGTCTACCTCAACTTTTGTAGAATCAAAAATATTTTCAAATATGGTTTGGTCTGTTCTCCTGTGCTTGCGTTTATTGCATAATCCTCATGCATAGTAGAAACGGCAATGACAGTTTTGCCCCTCTTCTAGATATGAGAAAATAACTCAATATGATATAGAAAACTCGAACATGCTGAATCCCACTTGTTGACTTTCAGCACTTATGAGTTCGTCTGGTAGCCTCTTTTAATTTCTATGGACAGTTTCAACATATATTATTTTAAGATCTTGCTCAAGTTTGGTTATCAATGGAAAGGTACTGAACCAGTTGTCTTATCCGTTTTAGGAGATAAAAGGCATTCCACAATATTTTACGAATCCTCTTTTGAACAATAAGGGCCTATTGGTTACTGCCCTACATAAACTTACAAATGTTCCATATTTTGACTTCTGAAAGCGCGAGTACTCGCGCGAACACTTCAATCACACTTGTTTGGCTTTTTAGGTATATACTGTGTGGACGTATCTACTTGTGGCGATTTATTGATATGTCACCACATGATAAAACCTTATACTCTTTGAGGCTTGCAATCGCCCATCAATGGTAGCGTATACCCCAGACTACGAGCAGTTTTGCAGTTATAGACAGATAATCCAAACAGTTATGTCGAAGCCAATTGATCTGTCATTATTCTACCGTGTCTAGCGTTTGAATTGTCGAAAAGCAAACATATAAAAGAGAAGAGGAAACGCTTTCTTGACGTACTTAGCCAGAATCTTCAAATGTCATACGAATTTTAATCCCAAATTTCCTTCGCGTTGAGGCGACTACTTTTGAGGGCACCAGCTAGATATAATAATCCAATTAGCAGCATTCGATTATATCCGATAGCCTAGCAGCTCTGTCCCGTCCGGAATTTCCTGAACAATTGAAAATTAATTCATCAGTAAAAGACTCCAGCAGTCTTCGATAGTTTTTGAAGTTTATGAACGAGAATTGAATCCGGAAAGATGAATGACTGAATCATCTTGACGAGTTAATCACTCTACAGAATAACTGGCAAAAATTGCAGAAATATCCAATCGTATTTTATTGGAACTGTTGTTTTACTTTCCTGCTGCTACTTCCTCTTTGTTCGGCTTCTCTAATGAATCCATCCATAGTGAATATATCCGAAATTAGAGCTTACAACTTCCCACTAATTTTCCACAATTACTGTTAGTACTTCGGGATGGCCTTGGAAGTTGCCAAATCCATAATACCTGTCCCGGGACATTCTAATTAGGACGGAACTGGACGCATAGCTTCAGCTCAAGGGTCACTTACTGGGTGAACTTCAAGGCGAGAGTCAATCGATTTGTGGAAAGTCTGTTTCATCTTGGAATAAACGGAATATTCGTGCATCTAGAGCGGACAGTTCATTATCATTTGAGGATAACAAATGTATGATATTCCATTCAACAGATTGAACTATAAACTAAATGTTGACAGTGGACATTTTTTTATGGGATGTACCATCATTTCGTATTCATTTGAACACTGTTCTATTGAAAAAAATATTTGAAAACACGTTGTGAGAAGGTCTTCGTTAGCAAATGTATTAGGGGATCGTGCGTGCTTGTTTCATAAAAGTTACTTTTTCCGAGGTTATCATTCGGAATAATCCGAAATGACTGGACCTGAGCGAGGGAGATCGAAGTAAAAAAAGAATGAGTAGATGCGGAGTTCTTTTCCGATCCGTTTTTCTTTCAGACCATTTCTTATTCTTAGTGGGAGTCTATTGTTACCTTCTGATCAAATCATCATTCTGAGAATATGAGAAATCCGAAATTCTGAATTTGAATTTGGACCAATCAGAAAGCTATCGTTTTTTTTTCTACAGATAGTGACCACGTGAGTGAGTAGACGTGTACTGTTCGAGCTCCTTTACTGTGTTTAAACACCTAGAAAAACTCCAAGAGAGTAGCTGAAAATCCCCCCAGTGTATTGGATAATCGATTTTTTCATAACTAACATTTTCATTTCGTTGAACTAGCAAAGTTCAGCTGCCAAAGTGCATTTTTGTGGTAAGCTAACCTCACCTGCCAGATAGCCTAGCGATACTATAGGCCAGTCAACGTCAACGCAGAAGAACCTGAGACCGAAGAGCTCATCTCCAGGGTATGTGCAGAATTCTATTCGAAAATTGAGAATACATTTTGTACGAAATTTAAAAAAAAATGAAATACAACTCGATTCAATTGAGAATACCCTGAAGGATACCTCGAAACGTACGCTTGAAAATAAAGCTGAAATAGCATTACTTAGAACACAATTCAGCGATTTGGAGCTGAATATGAAAAACAATTCCCTCAGATTTCAAGGAATGAGAGAGGGAGAAATAACGAGAATCTACTTGACCACACCCTTCAGATTCTGAAACAATCTTTGAATATCGAATGCACAAAACAAGAAATTGATTCTATTTTCAGAATCAACACTCAACAACTTGATGACCTTAGGAAGCCTCGGCCGGTCATCGTTAATTTCGTTAGCAACATGAAGAAAACAGAGATAATGACTGTCAGGAAATTACTCAAAAATACAGAAGTTTCTGTTTTCGAGGACTTGGGCAGAAGTAAATTCCAGTTGCTGATGGAGGCGAAAGAGGAGTTTGGAGCAAAGAAAGCCTGGGCCCTTGGGGGAAAAATCTATGTCTGGGATGGAACAAGCAAAAAAAAAATTATCATCAACACCGAAGAAGCTTAGACCTCATTGCCTGAACTATTGAAGGCACATTCCGTTCAAACCGTTCCTGCTTATATTGTTCTCACATTCTATAAAATCATTTTTCAAATAGAACAATTCACCGGTTCGCCACTGTTTCGTTTCATTCGTGTTTCGTCAACTTCAGAAAAATATGTTCATGAAAAAGTACGAGGAGTTCTTACTACAGATCATTTCATATTATAGAATGCCTCGTAATGAATTTATAAATTTCTCACACTTCAATGTGAGATCGTTAATGACAGGGTTTGATTTGTTTGCCGATTTTATGCAAGATGAATCTCTAGATATATGCAGTTTATCAGAAACTTGGCTTGATGATACAACTTCTAGGTAAGAAAGGGGGTGGATTAGCATTTTAACATAAATATTCATGGGTATGCTTGAAGACTGGCTTTAAATCGAATATTCTAAAAACGAACGATTTGTTCAGGCCAGCCTCAACTCACCTACACTGTGGGTTGACGGACTAGCACCTATTAGAAAACAACTACTCCCCTGGCTAATAACACGAAGGGCATTGGATTACATCCAACAGGTGTTAGTGCGGGATTCTTCACAGAAGAAATTCCACATATGCTCTTGGCGATACAACTACCAGAATTGATTTTCAATTATTGGGACGGGACACACTTGCAGACCGGTTTCGGGCTATTTGGCCTCTCGTCAGTGCAAGGCAGTGCCATCATCAACATAATTCGATGACTTCCCATAATTAAAAATCATATTCAAGCAGAGTATCTTTCCTAGACCTAGGCTGATACAAACAACTAGCAAAATAGCCGTTGCTGCGCCATCTGCCCGTAGACTACGTACTAACTAAGAGTATATCCGCATGCCCCCAATTCCTTGTACAAGGGAAATCCGAATAACATGAATATTCATGGGTATGCTTGAAGACTGGCCTCAAATCAAATATGCTAAAAATGAACAATTTGTTCAGGCCGGCCTCAACTCACCTACACTGTAGGTTGACTAAACCTATTAGAAAACAACTACTACTAGAGCCTACTAGAGTAACAAGCACGACTAGTACATGTATTGATTTTGTCATATCCAATGATTCAGATATTATTGACAACGTCTCAGTTTTTGACATGTCGGATATTTCGGACCATCGTCTCGGCAAATGTGAAGTCAAATGTAAAAAAGAAAAATTTCAACCAAAATTCATAATTTACAGTGAGTTTTCCAATTTTATCCAAAACCACTTCATCATGGATTTACGAAACATATATTGGGATTTTATATTTGATATGAGTGATGTCGATGAAATGGTTACGTACTGGAATGTCAATGTTAATTACGTATTTGATATACATGCTCCCCTCGTTCCTAGACGTGTTAGGAAACCACCAGCCTCTTGGCTTACCCCGAATCTTAAGTAACTCATCAACCAAAAAAAAAATATTTTAATAATCACAAAAGATTGAGAACAGAAGAAACGTTTATTGAATATGAAGATATGAAAAATTTCGTTAATCCATGTGTGATAGCAGAAAAGAAAGCATTTCTGCAACATAAATTCAAGACAGATCCAAAAATATTCTGGAAGTCTCTGAAATCATCGATTATTTCGAAAGAATCTCATGAAATTTTCACAGACATTGATCCAGAGAATTCTTATGAATACTTTTTGAATTCGATTCCTGGAATACCGATCCAAAATGATGATCTGCTGAATAGATATAATGATTTTCATCCGCACTCGAATGGTCAAAAATCTTCTTTGAAAGCTGTCTCACACGACGAAGCAGAGAAAGTTATGAGAACGATAAAAACTCAAGCTAAGTGGACTGATGGTATCCACCTCAAAGTGCTCGAATTCCTTTTTCCAACCCTAACCCCATATTTGGTACATATCATTAATACCTGTTTCGAGGGTGGAGTATTTCCGAAAGCTTGGGAAGATGCAAATGTAATTCCTGTGCCAAAGATTAGTAATCCTGCTGAGGTTTGTCACTTTCGACCGATCAGTATTCTTCCTACTTCATCTAAAGTGATTGAGAAATTGGCATCTAATCAACTCACAACTTTTTTTGATGGCAGGAAAATACTACCGGTAACGCAATCAGGATTTCACATCCATTGATGATAAAAAAAATACATGCTTGATACTTCTCGACTATAGTAAGGCATTTGATACTTTGGATCACAGTATATTATTGAAGAAGCTTGAGTATTTTGGGTTAGATGATGTATCGGTCAGTTTCTTCAGGAACTATTTATCAGGTAAACGCCAAAGAGTATCACTTGACAGTAACCATTCGGAATTGAAAAACATTTCTCGAGGTGTTCCTCAGAAAAGCATATTGGGACCACCTATTTACAGCCTATACTGCTGACTTCTCATCCTTAATTAAGAACTGTCAATCCTATCAATATGCGGATGACACTCAGTTATACCTATCATTTTCACTACCAGAAAGCTTCCTAGCTAGTGTCAAAATAATGAAGATCTCAAAATAATCGCTTCAATATCAAATTCTCATAGACTTCTCCTCGATGAGTGAGGTGAGGTTGAGTGGAAGAGCAGAATCCTGTCTTCACAGGAATTCTGAACTCGGCCTTTTGATAAGCAAAGCTAGCTTTAGTTAAAAAAATAAAAAAAAAACAAACAAGAAGTGTAGATAGAAATGTAAATAGAATTTAGGTACCCTTTGCTATCAATAAACGCATTTATTATTATTATTAAAACGGAAGTAATTTTTTTTGGAAACAGCTGTGATGAATTGCATGATGACCCCAATTTCAAAATAGCTTCGAATGACAAAAATTTGAATATCGTGAAATATCGTAAAAATCTTGGGTTTACATATCGAATCAACATTGTTTGAAAAACACGTGTCCCAACTTGTGAAATACTGTTAATCTACACCCAAACTCCTATATATCAACAGATTTTATCTCACCAGTGCTATAAAACTAATGCTATGTGAATCACTGATTTTATCTCGAGTGGCTTACTGCTATGAAATATACTGGCCAGCAATATCAGCCAAGGATAAGTACACAATTCAAAAAATGTATTAGATACTCATATGGAGTCAGAAAGTTTGATCATATTTCTCAGATCTATAGAAACTCAAATATATTTCACTTAGAAGAATGATTCTTGATCCGACTAGCAGGATTGGTATTTCGGATAACCTAATCTGGATCTCCTTCATATCTTTTGGATAAACTCAAAAAGCTAGGCGATTTTCACAGCTGTTCAACCAGAAATAGGGATCTGTTCAGTATTCCAAAGCATGCTTCAGTTTGATTTCAAAGAGGATTCACTTATAATGCAGTCAAAGTATATAACTCAATTCCATCTCACATAAAAAATCAGAAAAACTAACATAATTTCGGAAAACAAATTAAATCCTTGACTCTTTCGAAAAGGATTGTGAGTTAGAGATTAACTCTTGAATTAGATGTGAAAATTTGTGACTAATATAATATAATTATTATTATAAATGATTTCTATTGTTGTTGAGAGCACTTGATTGAATACTATGTACCTTTTGTTGGTGACATGGAAGAGCGGCTTAGGCCGAATGTCGCCAACATATTCGAGCTTTTTTTCATATATTCCTGTCAAATCAATAAAGACGCTATCATTATAAACAAATTCTGTTTTTGATTACCTTGGCAACTTGTTTCATGAATAGATTAGATGAAATCAGATTCAAAACTGAATATCTCGAGGCTATTATTTTATCAATTAATTAATGTGAAATGGGTATGCGTTAATTTGGACTTTCAATGGTGTTTGTAGAAGAAATAGTGTATGGTATACCTGCTAGAAATGATTTTATTTTGTTTGAAGAGATGGAACACTACGACCTCGGCGTCGTGTCCCAAACTCCCCTTCTCACAAAATTTAAAATATAACTTTCAGCACTTATATCATAAATAACTATTGTGTTGAAAACCCTTGACATAGTCAGTGGGCATACTTGAAGACTGGCGTTAAATCAAATCATCTTTGGAACAATCTGTTCAGGCCAGTCTCAAATTACCTACACAGTAGGTTTCGGCTGGCACCTGTCGGAAAACAACTACTCCCCTGGCTAATACCACGAAGGGCATTGAATTATATCCGACCAATGCCCTTCGTGGTATTAGCCAGGGGAGTAGTTGTTTTCCGACAGGTGCCAGCCGAAACCTACTGTGTAGGTAATTTGAGACTGGCCTGAACAGATTGTTCCAAAGATGATTTGATTTAACGCCAGTCTTCAAGTATGCCCACTGACTATGTCAAGTGTTTTTACATTTTCCTCGAAGGAGGAATGGGCGAATTCGGTTTGCTTTTGGAATACCTCGTCCATTGGTAGATGGCGTAATAACTTCGTTGTTCGCATCAGCTTTGGCCGGGGCTTGATACTCGTGTAGGAGTTTGATTTTTAATTATGGAAAATCATCGACTTTATGTTGATGATGGCACTGCCTTGCACTGACGAGTGGCCAAATAGCCCGAAACCGGTCTGCAAGTGTGTCCGTCCCTATAATTGAAAATCAATTCCTTCATTTGTATCGACGAAAGCAAATGCAGGATTTACTTCTGTGAAGAAACCTGCACTGGCACCTGGTCGGATATAATTCAATGCCCTTCGTGGTATTAGCCAGGGGAGTAGTTGTTTTCCGACAGGTGCCAGCCGAAACCTACTGTGTAGGTAATTTGAGACTGGCCTGAACAGATTGTTCCAAAGATGATTATATTGTGTTGAAGTTACTTCGAACAGTCTATTTAATAATCAGTCCGCAAAATCGGCATCGAATCAGATTCAGAATATGTTGTTGTTTGTTTCTTTCCCGCACATAATGAGTAATTGTCATGTCATAATTTGTCGGTCGGTGTGGTCAAGCGGTCTAAGAGCCAGTTTTATAGGTTCGGTTTAAACTAAGATTGAAGTTTTAACTATGCATTTGACAGATTTGTGCGTTTTATGAGTTCCAATGAAATCAAATCTCCGGATTGAACCCTGACGACTGTTCGTTAACGTGATCGGTGGATTGAGTAGTAGTTAAACTTATTCAGATCGGGGTTGAACATGTGTATCAGTCGAAGAAATATGTTTGTAGAACTATGATAAGTATGATAGAATGAAATTGATAAGTGATACGTAAAAAATAGTGGGAATTTGAAATATTCAAGGTTTTGTCAGTGTGTTGGTGTTTGATCTATATTGTAATTTTCATCATCTAGATATTATGATTGATGATTTTGAAGTTATATTCGAGGAACTTCTGTCGGATGATGAAGGAGCCATCATAAATGTCGTCGAAGTTCCAAGAAGGCCCCGAATATTCAGAGACAGATTCGATCATGTTGCTCTTTGGGATGATACAGAATTCATTACATGTTTCAGAATTTCTAACCAATCCGTGGAAATGCTGCTGCACCGAATAGGAAAATTTAATGGAATTTGAAAATATAAGGCAAATAAAAATGACAGTCATGAGGCCATACTGCCAATTCTTCCAACTCACTAATCATGAATTTCTTGGAACTGTCAACTATAATCGAAACCTGTAGAACACTCAACTGCTGCGCGAGGTTTAAACTAAGTTTAATTCCATGGATAACTGATGTTTAATATTCAGGTTAAACTCCAGTTCAAACCGAACCTATAAAACTTGCCCTAAGGCGCAGTCCTTGGATATATTCAATTTGGCTATTTCTCTGCCGTTTCGAACCTAGTCTGAGCATAAATTTTCTGACCGGCTTGGTGCGATAGGTGCGAGAGGCAATTGTTAGTTGCCTAGATACTAATCCTGGTATGCGGGATATCTGGATTGAATACACCAACCGATCCTGTAGCACTGTGGGTTTTACTGGGTTTCCCTACAGTCGAAATAGCAAATACGCTACCGTGTAAATCGGGCAGACATCCAAAAATAATTAGTCGACCCTTGCACGCACAAGGCTCTGCCTTCTGGACGTACTCGTAAGAGTGTTTAGCAAGGGGGGAATATAAAAAGAATATCACGTTACTCGGAGAAAAAATAGCATATTACGCACGGGCGGAAAATTGTAAGGACGAAGCGTTAGCCAAGTGTGGTGATTCTTGTATGCACTTAATTAGCCTTATCCCAGAGTCGCGTACTGTACTGTTTTCACTCCCACCATTCTTGTGCTAGTGGTGTAGCACCGATTGCTTCGTTATCACTCATTTCCAGTGATCGAAGAAACACTGATTTACAGCAAGTAGGTGAAATAATTGCTTGTTGATCATCCATATAACTAGATACAGTACCAAACCACAAAATGCTGGACAACAAATTCACTGAATTTATGATTTTTATTTGAATTTTACAAGGAATTTGGAGCGAGACGTTGCTGAATTTGGCTTTTGGCCGGTCTTTTCAGCTTCCGATAAAGTCTCTGGTACCTATCTATCGGATACATTTCTCAGAAAGAATTATCTAAGGGACAACTTTCTTCCGTCTCTTCTTGGTATTCTATCCTTCAGGTACCTATCTAGGACTTGGAATTGTACCTAACTTCATGTTGCTGTCAAAACTGTACCCTTATAAGTGTCTGGCCTTACAACAAAGAACAACATATGTGTTTGTGCTAGTGTTAACAGTGGACAGAATTTTTTTAAATATTTTGTGTTCTCGGCGGTACGACTTGGTTTTTTCTTGATTTTGAATATAGAAAAGAAATCTTTAGGAAAAAAGTGGACGGGGCTCAAAATTTCACACAAAACGAGACCCGCTTGTTATTAAAATTGTGTTTGAATGTCAAACACATCTTAGAAAATAAAAAAACAGATTCCAAGTTGTTAATTGAATAAAAATTGAATAAAAGATGCGACTTGGCAGAAAATATTTGTGGAATTCTGAGGCAATAAATAGCAATTAAAACTGTATTGATGATTCTTTCAGCAGATGATTTGTGAATGCCTCCAAAATCTCCTACTGTTATATAGAAACTTCCAGTTGCTAAATATGTCAATGTCAATAATATTTTATTCATGGGTGTAAGGACTCTATCAGAATTCCCGAAAAAAAAAATATCCCAATATTTCACATATTTAAGTACTCATAACACATAAAAAAAGCTTCAATTGGAAATAAATGGCATATTATATATATGAAAGAAAAAACAGTCAGCCCTAGTTCTTATAATCAAAGGTAAGAGCTCTCTCACATGAAACCTCAGTAGAAAGATCCAAATAAAGAAAGTATTTTGTCTTATTTACCTTCCTGTGGGATTCCAGATTTATTCATTAATTTCTTTTAATAATATAGTGACGGTTGGTTTGGAGAGTCGAAAACGTTTGAAAAATGTTCGATTATCCCAATAGTTGAAATTGTCTGTTCGGTGTCAAATGTTATATTCCCGCATTGCAATATTGATTATTTCATTTATATCGTCGTCTAACGGCAAATCTATATCTCCAACTACGTCCATCATTACAAAATTCACAAAATCTCCTATTTAATTAAATCTCAGCACTCTAACAGCTTGAGGGACAGCTTTGGCAAAAATTATGTATTGCATAATCTGCCTGCACACTCATTCGTGTATAAAACACAAAATTATGTTGAAAACAATATTGTTTTGTGGCATTTATCTTACAAATACCGCTTTATCCACAACCCAAAGTGCCAGACAAGTTATCCTACAAATACCCTGTATTTATCTATCAGATAGGTCTTGAAGGAGAAAAGACGGTAGAAGAAGAATATCTGAAAGATACAGTTATCAAAGTGAAAAGACCGGCCCTAAATTTTATATTGATACCCCATCATTTGTCAAAAAAAAAATCCAGAAGCAGCCGCCATCAATTTACAATTCACGTGTATATTGAATGAATCCTTACCTATCATATGTCAAACGCCTAATGATCGGATTAAAATAGAGGGAGTGGAATACATGTTTTCGAAAGGTGAGGTTATATGAATATTGTTATTCTGTATCGTCTTTATTAAATTCAGATCTAATTATATTCCGTTTCAAGAAATAATTTCGACAATCACAAAAAATGGTCTTCGGATTTCCCTAGATCAGTAAACTTTCTAGTGTCTCCTACGTTTGTTAAATAGCAATGATACTCGAACAAATTTCGGATGATAATGAAATTATTGGTTGAGTTATAGTCTCGATGCTTGATTCCCAATTAAATTACGATAGATGGTACCTCCATATGTTTGTATTGCTTTCAATAGTTATGGATGTAATCGAAACCTTTTCGGAAAAAAAATCACCCCAGAAAATACATGTGCACGAACTGTGCAATTGAGATAAGTGAGATTATATCGTTTCCTTGATTTGCTTTTGGGTGTATCTGCTGTCGAAAATAGAGGTCAGATAAACATTCGTGCTCAAATAAGCAATCAACCGAACTGTTCATAAATTGAAGTAAGTAATATTGAACCCACTGTTTTCAGCGGTATCGATCGAATCGATGGATACACTCCCTAATGGCCATGGAGAGACCTCCAATTTCTACTCGAATGTGGTCATCCGGAACGTTCGTCCCAGGTGGCCGACTACGGCACAGGTGCATCGCCGTTGCTGGAATTCATCGACGCTGATTCAAAGTTTATGTGCCGTCCGATACGATGTTTGCGTCGAGGAATATGAAAAATAAATGGTCCGGAATAACATGCAATACGTGGAGAACTTTTCCTGTGTATTGAAATTTATGTTGCAGAAGACAGGTTTATTGCATTAGAAAGATGTTCGATTTGGAGGACGCCGAAAAAGTGAATGTTCGATTTATTCTCTGCTGGATTTTATTCTGTATTTAAAGTAGGATTCTGCTACCCTTTGAGATTTGGAAGGCGAATTGATGAAACATACCTTTGTGACAAGCATTTCAGCTGTTTTATGAATCGTCTTGTATCTTTACTCTGGAGATGAAAGCAAAGCATGATCATCTTGAGCAAGTTTCCAAGTAATACCCTTAAGTATAGTATAATATCGAATATAAACATCATGAACTTTTTTCATGTATGTAACGTTTGTCTACAAATTATTATTTGTAACGAACCTGATGTTTTTTTCTGATTGGCTGCACATATCCATATTCACCATACGTAGTTGAGAAAAGTTATCTGCTCGGTTGAATGTGGTTGAAATGTTTTTGTAGGGTGGTATTGGACCAAGTTTCCACGGTCTATCATTTTCATTCCTCTGGAACCTGTTGAAAAATTTATGAGTCTAAAAAATCTAACACAATAAAATAAGTAGAGAAATGAACTGCGCGATTAGCAAAACAATAAAAATATATAAATTCCAAAATCGAAATAAATGAGTGATAAAAATGAATGAATCGAGAACTTTTGTATAAAGTTTATAATTTTTAACATTCCATTGCAGAGCTCTTTCGACTTTCGTCATCTGCAGTGCTCGCTCGTTAGAATACAAGAAGTATCGACAACATGAGAACAGTATACATTGTGAAATTTGATTTATATAAAAGCTAATTTGGCAAATAAACAGCGAAAATCATGCTGATTTCAGGCCATGTGACTATGTCGAATGCAGGACGACTTGTAGACTTGTGACAAGTCCCACACAATCCCTTATGAGACCCAAGGAATATATGAAATACCATGCTCAACTGTCCCAGAACATAGATCGGCCAGACCAACCGACAAGTAGTGTCCTTAGCATATGAACACGAACTAGCAGTCCGCAATTTTGACACAAACTCAGCATTATTTCAACATCATTTAGACACAGCCGAAGCCATTGGCACAGCCGAAACCCTCCACACCAGAGTTGCCCGTGAAGCCATCGAAATTGAAAAACGTCCCAATTGTCTTAATGAACGCGACGACTCCCAAAGACTCCCCAATACGTGGAAACTTCTGGTCCGTCATACTTCCATTCACATCATAAATGAACCCATAAATCCCACTAACCTTCAGTCCTTGATTTCCAGTGATGAAACCCAGGTAATGAAACGACTCAGACCTAGACGCAAAGTCACTCAGTCTTGAAAATGGCTCCGAAATGGGATATATATATATATATATATATATATATATATATATATATATATATATATATATATATATATATATATATATATATATATATATGCTGGCTGGAACTTCCGGTTGATCCGCGTCTGGAAAGATTTACTTGTCTACGTTTCGACTCCCATTTCGGAGCCATTTTCAAGACTTAGTGACCTTGCGTCTAGGTCTGAGTTGTCTCACTAGCTGGCTATCATCACTGGAGAACGAGGATAGAAGGTTGGTGGGATTTAAGGGTTCATTAGTAGTTGTAGCAGGATCAGGTATCGGACGGTCGATGGGAGGTTCGAACGGATTGGTTCCCAAGTCGGAGTGGATAGAAGTATGTCGGACCAAAAGTGATTTCCAGGTATTGGGGAGTCTTTGAGAATCGTCGCGTTTATTGAGACAGTTGGGACGTTTTTCGATTTCAATGGCTTCACGGGTAATTCTGGTTTGGAGGGTTTTGGCTGTGGCAACGGTTTTGGTGTTTTTGAAATCTATTTTGTGGCCTGTTTCTAAATGATGTTGGAATAATGCTGAGTTTGTGTCAGAATTACGGACTGCTAGTTCGTGTTCATATGCTCTACAGGACACTCGTCGGTTGGTCTGGCCGATGTATGTTCTGGGACAGTTAGAGCATGGTATTTCATATATTCCTTGGGTTTCATTGGGGATTGTGTCTTTGGGTGTTCGAAGGTAGGTGGATATTTGGTTGTTAGCTGTGAAAATGGTTTTGATGTCATGTCGTGTCAGAATTCGACTTATTTTATCAGTAACACCATGAATATATGGAAGGAAAGCTTTTTGTCGTTCAGGTTCGTCCTTCGGGGGTCTAGGGTGAAGATCTCGGGTTTGCTGGAGTTTAATAGACTTGTGGATTTGGGAATCGGAAAAATCGTTCTGGGTAAGTGCGGATTTGAGCTTTTCCATTTCATTGGATCTATTGTGGTTATCGGTGAGTTTTAAGGACCTATGTATGAGAGAATTCAGAACCGAATTCAATTGTGCTGGGTGATGATGAGACTTGGCATTGAGGTACCGGTTTGTATGGGTTGGTTTGCGGTAGACGGTGTGATTGAAAGAATTGTTGGACTTCCTGATGAGAACATCCAAGAATGGGAGGTAGTCGTCCTTTTCTATTTCCATAGTGAATTGTATGTTGGGGTGAATGGTGTTAAGGTGGGTCAGGAATGTTGGTAGGGTTTCAAACCCATGAGGCCAAATGGCAAAGATGTCATCTACGTATCTGAGCCAGCAAGTGGGCTTGAGTTCAGATGTGTCGATGGCTCTGGTTTCGAAGTCCACCATGTAGAGGTTTGCAAGAACTGGGGAGAGGGGGGAACCCATCAGGGCTCCTTTCACTTGTTTGTAGAATTTTCCCTGAAATAGAAAGTATGTACTGGACATACAATGGCTGATGAGGTTGAGATTGTCTCTAGAGATTTGATGCTTGGTTTCCAAAACACTCAAGGTTTCAGCTAAAGGAATATTCGTGAAGAGAGATGCTACATCGAAGCTTACGAGAATGTCTGTTGGTCGGAGATTGAAGGTTTTGAGTATTTCAATGAAATGAAAAGAGTTTTGGATATACGACGAACACTGTTCTACTAGAGGTTGGAGGGTGTTTGCTAAGTATCTGGAAAGGGGGATGCCCAACACAACCCCTTTCCAGATACTTAGCAAACACCGTCAGATTTAACATTCTGTACATGGTAATGTCAATTATTTAAAATATGTGAGATAAAATGTGAATAAAATTCTCTAGTAAATAACTCTTACTAGAGAATTTCATTCACATTTTATCTCACATATTTTAAATAATTGACATTACCATGTACAGAATGACAATTCACTCGCAAATCATTCATTCTTTTCCCATCATTAGCAACCATTCTCAATAACACAGTAAGTAGCACTGTTTTCTCTAGTTTCATATTTGATAAACAATTTCGTTAACCATTTGTAGCTTCCCTGAAGATGACAGTATTCACTGTCGAAATATCGGAAATATAGTGTTGAAAGAGTACACGTTTTGCTTGCTGCTTTACCCAAGAACTTCCTTTTTGTTTCCTAACAAGTCAGCAAAGACTTCCTATCTACTATATATATATATATATATATATATATATATATATATATATATATATATATCCCATTTCGGGATTTCTAACCTCAATAGAGAAACGCGCATCGACTACAAATACTAAAGTTCGGTGTTCGATCTCTTCCAAAAGTTCGAACACCAATACCACCACAATTTTGAGTGGATTCTTCAAAAAGTTGGGAATACTTCAGCCTTCCTGTTCTGATTTCAGATTGTTTGAGTTATACTTCAACTATTTTTCCACTGAGTGTGATGAATTTTTCATATCTACTTCTGGAAGCACTCAGGCATCAAAGGCCCATTGTGTTTCCTCCACATAAGCTAGGGGTATCTCACCCAGGAAACTGCCAGTCTCACCGTTTTGGGGTCTTCGATAATATCACTAGGGGGTTTCCTTCTTGTGTCGACCAAGTTCATTCAAATTTCGAACAATTATCAATGTACTTGGGTAATTACTACTAACAAGAATGCAGCAGCGTTGCTAAAACATGCTATATGTTTCACGTTGCTTTTCATTGACTCCCCATTGAGCCGAGCCAGTTGTCCATTTCTGAAGATGTGTTGTCGTAGCTTGTAATTCAACATATTTTCCCTGGACATTGACAGGTATATTTTGAATATTTCTTCAAACGGGCAACTGAATTGCTTTCTCAAAGATTGCAGCTGCGGTTTCGTTACCAGTGCCTTTTGAAGCTGGGAAAGAAATGTATTTCAATTGGTGTCGCAGTTGCCGATGATATCTCACCATCATAATAATCAAGTCTCGGATGTGTGAAATGAGGGTGTATAAATGCTTGTTGCAATATGATTGTCCGTAACAAAAACAATTAGAAACTAATTGGCCAAAATATATTTGGCACGGGTTGTCAACTCCGCATGGTTCGGCTCTGAATACAAATACTTTCTTCTCACATATCTTCGGGATGTACTAATGAGCCAGTCAGGGACGATCTGTACATCCTCACGAGGTGTGAAGCCTCTGAGCTAAATCGTTCCTAAGGACATGACATGAGTTTTATTCCTAATCATTGATACATATAGGTGTCTAAGTCGTTTAGTTCTACAGACCTCTTCCAGTTTTTCTGTGATCGCAGGACATATATAGATCGAGAAACCGTACTCTTCCTCAAGTGTTATCCACGGTTGACTGAACTTGGTATTCTATCGAATATCGTCTGGTTCTGAATTGAAGATATGTTACCAGTACATGATGTTATTTATTATTGTTCGACTGCGAGGGCTATTGAAGTTGGGTAAACTGCCTAGGCTCATGATACTATCAACTCTTGACACCTGTCACCAAACTGATCACTGAAGGAGCGTTTCGCTTGACAAGCAATCATCAAGAAATTTCTCCTGGAGATGGTCACTTGTTGCAGAAGAGTGAGTTTGATGTTAGCTCGATTGATATTTGTTGGGAATTTTCACTTTCGCATAAAAGGTTTCAATCTTACCGATTATTATTATACTAAACACAACCAGACTCTGTCTTCAGATGGTGGCTGTGCATCCGAGAGGAAATACTGGAGCAAAACAGTTCTGAATTGACTTCTGAGTTGACTGCTGTTTCTAAACTGTAGTATATTATAATATTATTACTATTACGATTAATAGGTAGACACTGATAGTTTATGAGTGTGCATAATCGATTACCGATCGTTGAAGGGATATAGTTCACCGCGTTCATGGCGATTGAGCACTGATCGATTGTCTCTGGCTCTTTTGGCTGTACCTAATATATTTTGTATATAGTGTGAAGGTGTTTGCTTCCCAAGAAGAGTCCCTTACGGGAAGCCCAAACGTTACAAGTGGCGACGAGGATAGTTCAACGAACCAATCTATATACTCAGTGAGTGAATATTTTGGAACGGTGATTTTTAAAACATGGCTACCGAATATACCGAATATATCAGACATTTACGGGAGTTCGACCCCGCAAATTAGGAGTGGTCAATATTCAAAAAACGTATGGATAGTTATTTTGTGGCCAATAAAATCACAGACGATAAACGCAAAGGTGCTATCATATTGAACCTATTGAATGAAGAAGCATATAAATTAGTGTATAATCTTTGCATACCTTTAGAACCGGAATAAAAAAGTTACTCGGAACTGAGCCGGTTACTTGATGACTATTTCAGACCAAGTGAAAGTGTTTTTGGTGCAAGGTACAAATTTTACACGGCGAAAAAATCACAGAACGAGACGCCCAAGGAATGGGCTACACGTTTGAAAAGCCTTTCATCAGCGTGCCAATTCGAAAATGAAGAACTGAAAATGCGCTTGAGAGACATTTTCATTGTTTCCTACAATAAAGGACCTGTTCAAGATCGGCTGATGGAAGAAAAGAAAAGTTTAACTTTCGTGGAAGCCGTGGAGTTAGCAGCTGTAAAATCAGCAGTTCATCCAACATCTTCGAATTCGAATCTAGAACAATTTGTTAAGAAAGAACCAGAGTTGCATTTTACTGCTTCCACGAGCCGGCAAAATTCAGGCTTCAAGGGGCGGGTTAATAGTGCGTCACCAGGAAACGCAGTAGGACATGGAGCATCTACGTCACGCTACGTCAGACCAGCGACAGCACAGCCTTCATCTTCTACCACCACCAAACCAGAAAAATGCAAGGTTTGCGGTCGTAGGATCCATCCAGCAGATAGGTGTGCTTATCGTAGTAGTTTTTGTCATGTATGCTCAAAAAAGGGTCATTTAGCACCAGTATGTCCCCAGAAATATAGGAATAAAAATGTTACAAGTAAATACGATAAAAATAGGAGTTCGCAAAACTATTAGATTATTCATTGTTTTCGTAAGATTCCAAAACAAAACCGTTTTTGGTTGATATTATGGTGGAGGGAAATCGATATACTTTTAATTTAGATACGGGGTCTAGTTTCACAGTAGTTTCTGACCAATTCTATAAGGAAAACTTTGCTGAACACAGATTACAGAAAACTGATAAGATTTTCAAATTATACAACGGAGACCATATTATTGCAATAGGAGTTTTCAATTGCACAGTTGCGTTTCAAAATAAAAACCAAAATATGTATATATATATATATATATATATATATATATATATATATATATAGTTGAAAAATATAGTTATGTTTTTGAACCTGGTTTGGGTAAATTTACCAAAGGTACTTTATCGATTAAACTGAAATCAGAAAATATTTCACCAAATTTTTTTCGACTACGACCTCTTCCGTTCGCTATCCGGGAGAAGGTTGAAAACGAATTGAACCGATTAAGTAGTTTGGGGGTTATTGAATCAATTGATTACAGTACATGGGGAACACCTATTGTACCAGTTCTCAAGAAGGATGGTTCTGTGAGAATCTGCGGAGATTTCAAGATCACTGTGAATCCACATATTGAAATAGATCAATACCCTCTTCCGCGGATTGAAGAATTATTTGTGAATTTACAGGGGGATGCACAATATTCCAAATTAGATTTAGCCAATGCTTACACACAAGTGTGTTTGGCGAAGGTTCGAAGGATCTTGTGACTATCTCAACCCATAAGGGGTTATACCGCTATTCCAGGGCACCTTTTGGTATCTCCTGCATACCAGCTGAATTTCAGAAAATGATGGAGACCTAACTCAGTGGGCTGCCGGGGGTGGCGGTGTTCCTCGATGACATATTGGTCACGGGAAGAAATAGACAGGAGCATCTTGCACGTTTAGAACATGTTTTGAATAGATTACAAGAGGCAGGCCTGAAAATTTCTTAAAAATATCTTACTTAGGTTTCACGATTGATGAACAAGGATTACACACCTGTGAAAATAAAATCACCGCAATCAAAAATGTACCTGTACCAAATAATGTCACACAACTGAAATCAATATTAGGTCTAATAAATTATTATCATTAATTTATCCCAAATCTATCAACTGTATTACATCCTTTATATAAATTACTGAAAGATGAAGTGGAATGGGAATGGTCATCTGAAGCTCAACAAGCATTTGAAAAGGTGAAATTTTTGTTAATGTCAGCAGAAATATTGGTCCATTATGACCCAAAGTTACCAATAAGACTCATTACGGACGCCTCAAATTATGGTATTGGGGCGGTAATTACCCACATATTACCGGGTGGTAGCGAAAAACCTATTGCGTATGCCTCCCGAACCTTGTCAGCAACAGAACAAAAATATTCTCAAATTGAGAAGGAGGGGTTATCGATTATATTTGGGTTATGCAAATTCAACCAATTCATTTACGGAAGAAAATTCACATTGGTTACCGATCACAATACAATCCACCTCTTTCCATATTTCATCCTGGTGAAGGAATACCTCAGTTTTCGGCTAACAGACTTCGACGTTGGCCAGTCATTTTATCAAACTATAGTTATGACATTGAGTTTGTACCATCACAAAAAAAATTATGCCGCCGATAGCTTATCCCGGTTACCTATCGAGCCTCAAGATGAAATATGGGAGAATGTTGATTTTATACATTATTTTTCTAGTAACGAAAATTTGGTATTTAGTTTAGTTTAGTTTAGTGGTAGATCGCTCTCTCCGGCTTCCCCCCCTACATTGCACGTCGAACGGTCCCGGAAGAACATCCACTTAATCTATCAATGATTATGATAAATAATTGTGGAAAACAAATTCTGCTGATTCCTATGGATAATATGACTCTTGCTCTGTGCAGTCGTCGAGGTCTCGTTGCTTTATATAAACAAACAAATGGAGGGGAAACTAAATGATAAAAAGTGTTATCTTGGCTCCTAATTATCGTGGAAAAGTCAGGTTGTCAAAATTCGTAGAAAAATAGCAGCTTTCCCATGCATTTTCTTTCATTTTGATACGACCAATTTTTCCTAATTGTTTTTTACTTTGAAAAACGTTGTTTTTTTGACGCCATTTTTAAAGGTATCACATTGAAAAAATTGATTTTACAAAAACAATAAATTGTAGTTCAACTCTTTGACTATCCGAAACTGTTTCGTTCATTGCTCTACGATTATTTGTAGGGCAAGAAATAACAATCTAGTAGGACACTTTTTTTAGTAACAAATTAGATTGTTGCTAGCCTATCAATTGGTTTTTAACCAAATTGAAACTGTGGTTTCTACTAGTTGAAAGCTTCTCAAATTCACAGTTGCAACCCCCAAATGCATTTCAACATTTTTTAATAGAGTATTGGAAAAAACGCCTTTTTTCAAATTCCGAGCGCAATAGTTAAGCAACAAATCGGAATATCGAAATCGGGCTGACGCTAATCGATAGATTTTTCAATTATCTACAACTTTCAATTCACCTTTTTTCCGATCCGATCAATAGTTTTCATTATATGAGCAAAAAACAAATAAAAATAATGATTTCCGGCATTCAACCGCTAATTTTTGCTAAACGCACGGACAGAATCTGGCGCAAACTTTAGGGGATAATGAGGACACATGTGTCTGCCGGAATCCACAGCTACTTTTTGGGTAGGCGAAAATCGTCATTTTGGGCTCTTGAACAGTTAATTTGATTGGATTAAAGATCTCAGACCATTTTTGAGAATAAAAAATGATCTATCTGTAGAACAAGATTGTTTGATGTGGAATAACCGTTTGGTTATACCCACTACTTTGAGAGAAAATATTTTGAATGATCTCCATTCGTCTCATATGGGAATCTTTAAAATGAAGAGTTTATACCGCATAAAAAAAAATCCTGATAAAGCCGTATTGAATCATTGGCCTTGGTCACCTGAGGTTTGGTCTCGGATTCATTTAGATTTTATGGGTCCCTTTTCAAACAAATATTTCTTGATTCTCATTGACTCACATTTTAAATGGATAGAAATTTATCCAATGAACAATATCACATCTAAAATGACAATTGACATTCTTCGTTCAACGTTTGCCCGTTTTGGATTACCCCGACAAATCGTTACAGATAACGCCACCACATTTACTTCGAATGAATTTCAATGCTTTTTACAAAAAATAATATCAAGCACATTACCTCTCCGCCTTATCATCCTTCTTAAAACGGGGCAGCGGAAAACGCCGTAAAAACGGTTAAAAATTCATTAAAAAAGGCGTTAGGAAAAAATGGTGGTTTAGACTTTAACAAAGCTATAAATAATTTCATTTTTGACTTCAGGAATACGATTCATGGTACTACAGGTGTAGGTCCTGCATATCTGATGTTTGGTAGAAAATTAAGAACCAGATTCTATATTTTGCTACCGGAAAATGAAAATAAAAATGAATGCTTGAAAAATCACGTCCTCAACAAACAAAAAGTACAAAAAAGGTATCACCGAGGTAAAGGTTTTGTGCAATTTGATATCGATGACGTAGTGACCGTGAGAGATTATCGGAATATTAGCAAACCTAGTTGGATAAGAACAGTAATTCATAAAAGATTAGGCAAATCCACATATCTTGTTAGAATTCTTGATTAAGATAATGTTCTCTGGAAACATCACCTCAATCAAATAAGACCAAGAATTTTTTTGTCAGAACCACCTCTGAAATCGTCTTCTGAAAATGGGGAAATAGGTGACTCTCCAGAGATGCCATTTCAGTCAACTTGTGTAAATAGTAGTCCTAGGAATAATGAAGAGGTAAATTCTAGTGCAGTTCAAAAAATGGTTGTGAAAGGCCTAGTGATAATCACACTATTTGTACTCGCCCGAAAAGAATAATCAAACCGGTACAAAGGTTGAATTATGAATGATGTATAATATTTTTTTTTTGTTACATATGTAAATTGATGTATTATATATTTCCATTTTTTTTTTGTTGCTACATCAATTTTAATTTTAGGGGGGAAGGTATTGTATTGTATTATAATATTATTACTATTATTATCAATAGGTAGACACTGATAGTCTATGAGTGCGCATGATCGATGACCGATCGTTGAAGGGATATAGTTCACCGCGTTCATGGCGATTGAGCACTGATCGATTGTCTCTGTATATTTTTGGCTGTAATATGTTTTGTATACCTATTGCGTGAAGGTGTTTGTTTCCCAAGAAGAGTCCCTCACGGGAAGCCCAAACGTTACATAAACGAACTAACGTTTGATTCCAAAGTACTTTTCGAAACTACCCTCTACGGGTTGATTCAGAGGGGATGGAGTATGAAATATCCACTTCATTTGAAAAAATTAAAATGAATCGATTTTCACGATTTCGGAATCGTTTTCAGGAATATTGGTGTTCTTGATTTCGGATTTCACTTTATTTTTAATTCTCGACCCATAAAAAAAAATCAGTAATGAAATGAGGTCGTGCTTGGTATCTAATCCTTCTGAATCGAGGCCATAAAATCGAAAATCACTATAATAACCCCCAATAGATTTACGCATTACTTCCACAAGTTTACTGCTTTTACATCAGGGAAATAACCGTTCAAATATAATGTAGAAACGCGTTCTGATAAGTACTTGAGATATTTTCAATTTCTCGTGAATAAATTTTTCTTTTATCGCGCTGGTTATTGCATTTCACCCCGTTATTCCTATTTTATTAAACATTCAAAAGCGAGAAAAATTCACACAAAGCTATTCACGTCACTATAAAAAGTATGCATCATTATTATTCATCAGAACGATATATCTGATACAGGAAAAAGATAATATTGAAGTTTCCCATTGAATATTCAGTTGTATGACTGCGTAATCAATATAAGAAATATTGATTAATAGTTTCGGCTATGAATTTCAGTGTTTTTCATCTGATTGAAATCCCCAAATATGTGGATACAAAAAATTCCACGTACAGAAAATTATTTAAGAGGAAAGTAGGAAAGGGCAAGTTTCCTCTGTTGATCTGAATGCTAAAATACTGTTCGAGAATGTGGATTAATTAATGAGTTCGTAAGTTCGTATTTGGGTTTCCTTTTCTCCCCCCCCCCTTTGTTCGTGTCAGATTTGGTCACATTTGGGAGCTCTAGTGTGACGTCCCATTCTTTGCAATTGAACAACTAGGAATTATAAAACAACAGTTACGAAGTCATTTTCTGTTGTTAAAAGTGACAAGAGTATTGAAAGATGATGTTTACAAAGTTGCGTGTTAAAATTATGTTTAACACTAGTGTTAAAAGTATCCTCAACACGATTTTTTCGACAAAATAGCAATTAACAAAACATAATCATTCAATTTTCAAGAAACAGCTGCTGTGTTTATACAGAAAAAAACGTTTGATGATTGATTACAGAAGGAAGTAGTTTAATGTACCTATTTATTGAAATAGTCAATTTTTTTCCCAACAATGCCAAAAGAACTACCTGATTTCGTTTCTGTATTTGGTAGTTGAACATGATTTATTCATTAATTTGATGTCTTCTATTACTAAATGACACACCTCTTTACGCCGCGGCGCCGGCACCGGCAGGCTCCAGTAGCAACTATGAACTTATGAACCTCTGGACTTATTCAAACGTGAGAGTTTCTGATTCGTTGGGCCTTTAACTTTCATTTTTCCGCTTGAACACTATTTTTCACGAGCGCACTCGACTCTATCGTCAAAAACTTGTTTCACAAAGTTCTGGAAAGGCTAAGAAGACGGTTTCGCTGAAATTTCCTTCGACGTTTTCAAGTCTACACCAGCTAAGCAAATTAGAATATGCGATGTCGAACTGTTGAGCCGATTTTCTCCGTAAAAATTCAATTGAAGCTCTTCAGGAACACGCAATTCCTCACTATTGTTCTTCATTATGCAAGACATTGAACACCAGCAAGAACTTCAAATGAGACTTAAAATAAAACGCGTGAGCTGTAAACAATACTGTTTGTTAGTAACCAGGTGATTCGGCGTCACCTGATACGGCCATTTCACACCAAATGCGATAACATGAAAATACTGAAAAGAGATGTTGAAATCTGTTTTCATAAAAAAAAAATTCTATTTTTAAAACGAAAACTTTGTATGATATTTGTGTTAACACATTCGCGGACTGTGTCTGCATATGCAGCCATTCATGAAGCGATGAGTAGGGACAGGATTGCATATGAAGACACCATAATTAACATCCAACTGAGCACGACTGCAAAAACAGACGATTCCTATGTTGTTTCTTATGAGCATTCGGGTTTCATGTCCATGCATATCATATTCAAATGTTGGGCAACTTCCCTGTAGGTACAAATGAAAAATCGAATATGAAATGTTCATCTCTCCTAGTACTAGTATAGCAGACAGTGATCAATACAGGCCTTATGACTATAGATATGGACGGAAAAGAAGATTCCAAACTGTTACAAAAGATGAGATGCAGGAGTTTTTTGGCCTTTGCCTTTTGCAAGCTCAAATTTGTATTCAGTCTATCCAATTGGCTTTCTTCTACAATCCTCTATATCAGGGGTTCCCAACCTTTTCCTAGTCCGGGTGTGGTGTATTTATAAGTGCATCGTAGGCAATAAAGATATACTGTAATAATCAAATCCTAACTTTAATTAGCAACTCAATAGGATATTACAAAACAAGAAATAATAATATGTTTAGGATAAATTTCTGTGATTTTGTATCGAAGTGATTTCTGAGTTTGCATCTTCTTCACGAGTTGCTCAAAGCTACACGCAAATCATCACTTATTTTCAAACGATTCCTCGCCTTGTTCTCAATTACCAATAAAGCAGAAAATCCTTGTTCACATAAATAAGTTGTTGAAAAAATCATAAAATATCGCGATTTCTCGAAGTTTATTATAAGAAATTGTCTTTTTACACCAAAACGACTCAAGTGAATTCAATTCAGAAGCATCCTTGCAGTTTCTGTCATTTTGGAATTCAATGAGTCTTTCCTGGCTTTCTTCAGTAACTTCTCCAGCGTCCGTACTAAAGGGGTTACGAATCAGTTTTTGATCAACTTTAGATTCTTCGGTATATTCTGGAAAGTAACGATTGAATTCATCCATCAACATTTGTAAATGATATTTTTTTGTATATTTGCTTTAATAGTGTCATCCTTTTTTTTTTTCACGAGTGCTTTCAACGTGGCAAACGCAGAATAATTATTTTCTTCACATTTACCATACCACACCTGGAGTTTGCAAATAAAAGCGCGAAGTTTTTCTTCAAAAATATAAAATATATTTGCCACGTTTTCTAATTGTTTATTTCCGGAACCTTGCAGTTGTATATTCGATTTAAGTGTGTGAAAATATCCACAGGATAAGCCAAATTAATTTGACATGCCGGAGTAGTAAACTGTTTTAACAAATCATTAATAATATTGTTAACCAGAAAAATCTCAACCTCTGCTCTCAGTTCATAATCTTTCCAACAAATTACCTTTCGATAGCCATCAAAATTCTGTGTGAAAGAGAAGTGCTTCATGGTCTGAGTCCATTTCAGTGAATAATTTTTCAAAAAGGCGTGTATTTAGGGTGCTTTTAATACCATTCACAACTTTTATGGTCATTTTCAGTGTATCAGTAAGGCATTCAGGAAGAGTATCAGAAGCTAACCCCTAGCGATGTATGAAACAGTGCGTTGTTATTACCTTATGATTTTTCTGTTTCAATAACGTCGCCAGCCCGGAACGTAATCTCAACATTGCAGGAGCACCATCAGTACAGAGGGCAACGATTTTATTCCACATGAGATTATGTTTCTCAAAATATTCCGATATTGAGTTCATGAAAAATGACACCCGCTAAATTTGAAATCATTCCTCGGACCATATTTTGTTTTCTGCGGACCACTGGTGGTCCACGGACCACTGGTTGGGAACCACTGCTCTATATCATCATCGAATATTTTTTCTACCATGACGGGCAGAAGACCGGACCGAATTCTACGGGTATTCAACTGTACCGACGATGCTGATGAGAGTAGACTAGGTGAAAAAAATGCATTAATGACGAAATTATCGTCGAATTTCCGAAGAGCAATATGCACCAGATGAAAACATATTGTCTAGTAGGGTAGGTTCCGAAGTGAGTGGGTTTATACGACTGTCCACTGCAACCGCGAAGGTTTATTGTGGCTAACAGGCTTGTTACTAATTCCCTACGACTTAGTCAGATATTATCTGAGTTGATATCCAAGGATAAATATTTTGTTTCATCAAGTTTTACTATTAAAAAATAATTTATAATGTTGAGGTAATGATCACAAACTGCTTTTTGAGTAATATGTCCTAGAATATCACATTCCCGATCTGCATGGACATGTCTGCAGCCCTTCAATTTTTCTGTTGAAACATACAGAAAAATTATTAGGTGTTTCAATTTCAAGTTTTTCTCAAGAAGATGGATGTTGATTATGATAGTATTAGTGATGGCCCATCAGATATATCTGAGAAAGCAAATGTCATAATATCTAATATGTTACCAGCCAAATCAAAGTTAGTATAGGAAAAAAATATATTTTTAACCAATTTCGTGAATGGTGCGAGAAGAAACATTTGAAAAAGGTTTCTGAAATTGCGCTCATATGCTATTTTGAGGAGAAAATTATAACACCTCCTACAATATGAATTGTTCACTCAATGTTGAGAAGAACATTGATTGTTCAGGGAAATATTGACATGAGAAGAAATCTAAAGTTTTGTTTTGATGATATCAATAAATTTATTCAAGATGCTTATAACGAAACAAATTCACTTCATGAGGTACATATATAATCATAATTTCGTAAGATTAGCAGTAATTTCAATATTTTTTATTAGAAGTTACTGGAACTATATTGATTGTTGAAATATCTGATATGAAGACCTTTTGCGTTTATTGTTTCAAATACTGAGTATACTGAGATATATCGCAAATATAGAGCACTACGGCCGTAAAAAGTAACATATTTTTGCTGAAATATTCGAGAGAAAAATTTTTCGATTAACATATGAGAATAAATAAAATGGGAAAAATTTCCGGCTTGATTGCAAAATGGCTTGAAAAAGACATGTATGAGATCTACACAGGTCACTGTTCCAGGAGAAGCTCTGTAACTCTTCTGGCTAATGCAGGGGGCAACGTTACATCCATTAAACGTCACAGTGGCTGGAAATTTACCTCTGTAGTAGAAGTAGAAGATAGTTGTCCATCTTCTTCCAAACGAATTAAAATATCTGTTGAAATTTTGGAATCAACTCTTCAAGAAATATCTAACGTTTCTAATCAGCAGCAACATGGAACATCTTCAAGAATTTATTTTGGAAAAAATTGTTTCAACTTCACTATCAATTATTATTATTTCAATAATTGATATTGTTGTATTTTGTTAGTGAAAAAAAGGAAAAATTTGCGCATCAATAGAGATGCCTAAAATAACTATTATTTCCATCAGAATTATTGTACAATAATATCAACATCAGATCAAACATATGACAATCAAGTAAACAAACAGAAAGCGGCAGGAGTGGTATTGGTTAGGACTCCCATTTTTTATACATCCGCCTTTCAAGAAGACCGAGGTCAAATCCCCGCTAGGCCACCGTGCTGGGTAATCGCACGTTAAAAGGTAAGGCCTCGTTAATCCATTGCTCGCAAAAGTTTAAAGTTTCGACTTCTGATGGTTGACGTTCGTCAGCTGGTTAGCGGAACGAATATCAACAAAAATGGTGAAATTTAAGAAAAAATAGAAAGGAATTGATACGTTCAAACCAAGTTTTAAATCGCTGGTATCCGCAATCGTCTTCGAGTTATATGACTGACAACATTGCAAGATGGTCGGTTATAAAGACCACAATTTCCTATGGTTGGGCAAGGGGGCTACCAATGAGGCGCACCGATCAGATGTTCTATAAGAATCCGGCAGTGACACCTGTCGGATAATATTAAACGCTCTTCGTGGTATTATCCAGGGGGATAGTTGTTTTCTGACAGAGCTAGTTTATGTTGATGGTGAGAACTATCTTGCACTGACGAGAGGCCAATAAGCCCAAAAAAGGTCTGCAAGTGTGCCCGTCCCAATGATTGAAAAATGATTGTGGCAGTTATCTCGCTAGTAGCATATGCAGCAATTTCTTCTGTGGAGAATCCTGCACTGACACCTGTCGGATATAATTCAACGCCCTTTGTGGTATTATCCAGGGGGATAGTTGTTTCCTGACAGGGCTAGTTCGTGTTGATGGTGAGAACTATCTGGCACTGACGAGAGGCCGATGAGCCCGAAAAAGGTCTGCAAGTGTGCCCACCCCAATAATTGAGAAATTGATAGTGGCAGTTATCTCGCTAGTAGCATATGCAGCAGTTTCTTCTGTGAAGAATATAATTCAACACCACTCGTGCTACTAGCCATTGGAGTGGTTGTTTTCTGACAGGTGTTAATCCATCAAAGATTTGGTCCATAGTCAGTTTTGAGGTCTGCTTCGGGACTATTTGTTCTTTCCTTATACAAAAAATCGATCTATTTCGATTCGCTCTTGGTTATTGCCTAGTCTTTGAGTAGATGGCTAATTTTCTTGTCGTTTGTATTAGCGTCTTGTTCCTGGAATAGTACTTCCGATGGAATGTGATTTTTCAATATGGAAAACCATCGAGTCCGTGTTGGATGTGGTAACCACCTTGTGCTGATAAGAGACTATGTAAGAGCATATGCAAGAATATCTTCTGTGAATTATTTTGTATTGGTACCTGTACCAATATTGAACGCCCTTTATGCTTTCAGGAAGAAAATTAAATTATTTTACTGGTCACTGCATGGTCTCGAAAAATTGAATTGGTTTTTGATTTATAGCTAATTTTCAAGTGTGCTCACCGACTGAAATGTACGTTCCCTATACGAGAAATTGCCTGAATTGATTTCCATTTTGATTGTTACCTCATCTGTAAGCAGATGTCGTGATAAGGGCTCATGTTGCTTGTCGTTTCCTTGAGCCTTGTTTGAAACTCTCGAAGGAAAGTGATTTTCAATTATGGAAAAACCATCGACTTCGTTTGATGTTGGTAGATACCTCGCACTGACGGGAGGCCAAAAATTCTGAATTCGGCCTGCAGGTGTTCCCACTTCAATAAGTGAAAATCAATTCCGGCAGTTGTACCGCCAAAAAAATAGGCAGGAGTTTCTTTTTTATATAATACTGCACTGAGAGTTTTCAGATATGAATAAACGCCCTTCTTGGTAACAGCCAGGAAAGCAGTGGTTTCCTAACGAGTGTTTTATAACCTAGCTACTTTAGGTTGAGACTGGCCTGAACGAATTTTTCCTTTGGATGATACATAGAAGTTCTTCCAAACCCTCATTATTCTCTCAGAAATGATACCGGTTTTAGACATCTGGTGAATATTCAAACACTCCACTGTGAAATATAGTGTATCCAAGCTAATGATGATGATAATCACCTAATAGTACATTCACTTGAATAATGAATTATTTCGAACAGCAGACCTTCGAAATGATATTAGTCGTGAGTTTCATCCACCGTGATTGTGATAGGAATAGGTTTTTTTTATATGCAGATTCACACGAAAGGGGACCCCTTTAATGTCTATGAACATCGCGTGAATCAAGGGACAGGAGATACGAATCAACATTCACTTTGAATTTCTGAAATTTGTCAGTCTCAGGAAAAACCTCTCTTAGCAAGGAGTTTCAAAGCTCAGCTGTTCTATTGAGAAAAGATCTCTAAACAAGAGAGGTTTGATAGGTCTCAACAAATTCACAACAAAGGGGTGGAAAATCTGTCGTCGAGTCATCCGTGTAGGTATTGCCAAGCGCGAAACGATTGAAACAATTCGAAAAGCATCGACCGTGAAAATATCCATAGAAGAGAGACCAGTCTCCGACCCCTCTACGAGACTTCAATGAAGTCAGCGAGTCTGTGAGCGAAGAATCACCAAAAAGGCGGATTGCCTTTCTCCGAATAGAATCGAGAAGTCTTGATGAATGTTTTGGTGCCGAACCTCTCACATGAGAACTAACTATATTCCAAGAGAGGTCTTATAATCCAATCAAATTAACTGATCAAGAACCCAAAATGACGATTTTCGCCTACCCGAAAAGTAGCTGTGGATTCCGGCAGACACAGGTGTCCTTATTATCCCCTGAAGTTTGCGCCAGATTCTGTCTGTGCGTTTAGCAACAATTAGCGGTTGAATGCCGTAATGATGCATTTTGTCGCATTTCGATATGACCATTTTTTCCTCATTGTTTTTGAATAACGTTGTTTTTTAGTTGGAATAACGTTATTTTTTTGACGCCATTTTTGAAGGTATCACATTGCAAAAATCGATTTTCCAAAAATGAAAATTTGTAGTTTAACTCTTCGACTATCCAAACCCGTTTCGTTCATTGCTCTACGATTATCCGTAGGGCAAGATATAACAATCTAGTGGTACACTTTTTTTAGGAACAAATTAGATTGTTGCTAACCTATCAATTGTTTCCAACCAAATTTAAACTGTGGTTTCTACTTGTTGGAAGCTTCCCAAATTCACAGTTGCACCCCTCAAATGCATTTCAACATTTTTCAATAGAATAATGGAAAAAACGCCTTTTTTTATATTCCGAGCGCAATAGTTAGGCAACAAATTAGAATATTGACATCGGGCCAACGCTGATCGATAGATTTTCAAATTATCTACAATTTTCAATTCATTTTTTTTCAATCCGACCAATAGTTTCCATTATATAAGCAAAAATAAAAAACATATATTATTGACGGCATTCAACCGCTAATTGTTGCCAAACGCACGGACAGAACCTGGCGCAAACTGCAGGGGATGATGAGGACACCTGTGTCTGCCGGAATATACAGCTACTTTTCGGATAGGCGAAAATCGTCATTTTGGGTTCTTGAACAGTTTATTTCACGCGATCGAATCTTCTGGCCGCCTAGCGCTGAGTCCATAGATTGAAGAAAACAGGAGATAGAACATGTTCAACTGCGCACTCTGCCAATTTCCTCTGATATACCCACTCCTATGGTCCGCCAATCAAATCGTATATCCCCACCAACGTACCGATTTGAAAGATGTGCACGTTTGTCAAAGTTTGTTATTCAGAGTCGATGTCATGTGTTTCGTGAACTTTTTCGGTAAAAAATGTCACGGTGTGTTGTGAAGCGATGCAGATACTACTTCAGTTCAAATTATAAGAAGGATATGAAATCTGTTCATCTATTCCGGTAAGTCTGTTATGAGTGCGGTATGGTTTTGATGGGAGTGGCCAGGACACCAGGGCCGTAGTTGTATCACAGTAGAAGTTGACAATAATTTGTTTTCTTCCATACCCCGATGAATAAGACCAACGGGATAAATCGCGATGGTAATTCCATATCGTTCGAATATTGCTTTTTGATTTCCACAAGCCATCTCAAATATTGCGAACAAATAAAATAAATAACGAGGAGTTCCATTAGTTTTCAAATCTGAATTGATTCAAAAGTGAACAAAGTTACGATAACTTCATATTACATTCAGATAAAACGTAATAAGGTTACTCCTCTGCAAGTTTGCTCTTGGTTTTTACTCCCTGTGATAATGTAAAAAAAAGCGATGAAAGTGGTTATGTCAAAATTTCTCAAAATGGAGTTGGAAATCATCCGAAAAAGAATGAACACGGAATCCCACACAAATTGTAATACTTACGGCAATTTTGTGTTTTTTCTTTTTTGCATCTAGATATAACTGTTCTGCTAGACGGAATCATATTATAATATGACCTATTTCAGTTTTTCTAGCAATGTTGAAAGAAGAGAAATATGGAGGTGGGCTCTGACAATCGAGGCAAAAGATCTGCAAGAATATTCTCGCGTATGTCAATTACACTTCAGTGAAGATTCCTTTGATTTTGAAAGGTCCCCGTTTCGTCTACATTTACGAGTTTCAAGTGTCACCATGAATTATGAAATAAACTATATAATCCAATTTTGTGTATATTCTTTACTTCCATTCGTAATATTTTTGAATTTGCTGGCAGTAGCATACTAGAGGATCATAACATATAATTATACAATGCCCAGAAAAATCGTAATGTACCGATGAATCTTCAGTAGATTCGAAAATGAATTTGCAACCTGAGGTGAGTTCTATATGAAATCCTGTTCATTATGAAATTGCACGCCCCTGGTCGTGGGTATATGAATTATTCATTGTGAAAGTGTATGTTCCTGGTTATGGTTGTATGAACTATTCAAAGTATATGAAATTTGGGAAAACCATCTTCATTTCAATGCAAATACGACTTTGGGCGAAATAACTGATATTTCCTGAATACTACTCTGTACCGTTCCCCACTCCTAGGCTTCAACTCTGAATATTTGGCAGGCTCAGCGCACATTGATTTGTATATTCATGTTCCATCTCCTGTTTTCTTTAATCTATGGCTATATCTTTCCCTCCTGCTTCCCCCACCACGCGGCGCGTCGAACGGTTCCGGAAGAACCTCCAATGCTCCCATCAATAAAAACGATAAATAATTATGGAAAAGAAATTCTGCTGGTTTCTATGGATAATATGACTCTTTCTCTGTGCAGTCGTCAAGGTGTCGTTGCTTCATATAAATAATTGAATTGAATTACAAAAAGTGTTATCTCGGCTCGTAATCATCTTGGAACAAAAATCAGGTTTGGCAAAATTCGTAGAAGAATCGTAGCTTTCCAATGCATTTTGTGGCATTTCGATACGACCATTTTTTCCTAATTGTTTTTTAGTTTGAATTACGTTGTTTTTTGACGCCATTTTTGAAGGTATCACATTTCAAAAATCGATTTCCATTATTCGATTGAAAAATGCTGAAATGCATTTGGGGGTTGCAACTGTGAATTTGGGAAGCTTCCAACTAGTAGAAACCACAGTTTCAACTTGGTTGAAAAAAAATTGATAGGTTAACTACAATCTAATTCGTTACTAACAAAAGTGTCCCACTAGATTGTTATTTCTTGCCCTACCTATAATCGTAGAGCAATGAACAAACCGTTTTGTTCATTGCTCTACGATTATAGGTAGGGCAAGAAATAACAATCTAGTGGGACACTTTTGTTAGTAACGAATTAGATTGTTGTTAACCTATAAATTTTTTTTCAACCAAGTTGAAACTGTGGTTTCTACTAGTTGGAAGCTTCCCAAATTCACAGTTGCAACCCCCAAATGCATTTCAGCATTTTTCAATCGAATAATGGAAAAAACGCCTTTTTTAAATTCCGAGCACGGTAGTTGAGCAAAAAATTAGAATATTGACATCGGGCCAACGCTTATCGATAGATTTTTCAATTATCTACAACTTTCAATTCAACTTTTTTTTCTATACGCCCAATAGTTTTCATTATATAAGCATAAAAACAAAAAAAAAATAATGATTTTCGGCATTCAACCGCTAATTGTTGCTAAACGCACAGACAGAATCTGGCGCAAACTTCAGGGGATAATAAGGACACCTGTGTCTGCCAGAATCCACAGCTACTTTTCGGGTAGGCGGAAATTTTATGCAAAAAGTTCATTTGATTGGACTATTGTAGATCATCAGAAGCTGACGAGAAGTGAAATTTCTCTTTGCACGAAATAGAAATCCAAGTTTCTGGGAAGCACCTTCAGCTATCTATCTCACATTCCCAGTACATATTTTCATTTTCAAACGATTCATCATAATTACGTGAAATGTGTTGTGCTTCTATCATAAACCCTCTTGAATTCACATCAATTTGTAATGTACGTTTCATTCCCATTCGTAGAACTATCGCATCGAATATCTGCTGAATATTTCATTCAAGCACGCCTGTCATTCAAACTTGTCTTTCGTGAAAGTATCGACTTATATTCACCGAGGAGTATTGTCTCCATCCAAATTATTCTCCTCGATTCTCAGCAATTATAGTGGAATTTCTCATTTCTTTTTAATCACTGTAAAATTTTAATAATATCGGACTGACTAAAACTCTTGAAATAATTGTCCATAATCTTGTACTTCCCCTCTTCCTTTGAACATTCACTTACAAAATTGAAAGTTATTGATGACAGTTATAATTGTCGAAACTCAATTATTCAACGAAACTTCTGTTTATCAAGCTCAGCTTCACCGATTACAATGTCCATGTGAAAAACTGTTCAAAACGAAAAGTGTAGTTAACATGACGCCTGCATTGAAATGAAACAGTTCAAAATCCAAACACGAACAATATGTAGAAAATGTTCAAATATGTCTCCTCAGGAAGAGCACATACTTTGGGAACAGCTCTTATGAGTACATTTCCATTAGGCATCCGTACACCTATAACACGAACAACTTGATCATCTCCAGGATGCTCCTGCGTTACTCTTCCAATATTCTCCTTCAATGTGGGTAGTTTGTCGTCCTTCAATAAAATCAAGTCGCCTACTTTCAATATGTTCGTAGCTCTCTCTTTCCATTTCCATCGATATTGTAGTTCCGATTTATATTCGACGTGCCATCTTTTCCAGAACGTCTGCAATGCTTGTTATTGTAACTGATATTTTTCGGGAGAGATATCTGTGTAGTCTTGTTGTGCTACTGCGGTAAAACTTCTACCAATAATAAAATTGGTAGAAGTCAATGATTCTGATTCGAAGGGTCTTGAGGAGAGAGAGGTGAGGGGTCGATAAATCAAAATTCCTTCCATTTGTATTGACATGTCAGAAAATTTTCGTAAGTTGAGTGTAATTTAACGACAACACGCTTGATATGATTTTCATCACTTTTTACCCCTGCCTCCCAAATCTCTTCAGAGTTGAGCTAATGAACGGGAATAAAATACAAATGCATTCCTTCTTCAATCATATCATTCTCGAAAATTCCCTTTGAATTTTTCAGCAATTCGTTCAGTTCGAAATTGCTCCAATAAAGGTTGAACACATTTAGGTTAACCTCTTCTAGCAATGAATCGTTTGAAATAAAAAAAAAAAATCACACATTTCCACTAGATTAACAAATTGAGCAATCAACAGAAACTAGAGCCTTTTTCATATTTGAAATGGATTTTTCTTCTTCCTGATTACTCATAAACTGACCACGGTGGTCAGAAAGGCAAGATTCTAAGACGCCACTTTCATACAAGGATTCACTAAGATTTGTTATTAAAATATCCATTCATGTAGACAAAGTAGCTATGATTCTTGCATAATCACTAATAGTAGCTGATAAACCAAAGACGTTAGAATATAATTCAGACTATCCAACTCTCTGGAGTCTACCTTTTGAAATTTATATTAAAGTCGCCTGGTAAAATTCTTGTATCGAGTAAAATAATTTCAATTGAAACATTCTCTGAGTTTTCGAAAAATACAGCAATTTTACCCCTTCCGGATCTATACAAGGTTAAAATGGTAAGTTTCATCTTCGACTGCCCGGTTGCATAGAACTCGCATGACTGTTCTATATTGAACTAATTATTGTTAAGTTCATTAAAAGAAATCCCGAAAATATTGCACTTTCCCCGTGGATCATATTGCTTCTCGAAAAGAAAGCAGCACAGATATTACCATTCAAATTTATACTGCGAATATTAGTTTCATTCAGCCAATGTTTACTTATACAATAAATATCGAAGTTGTGCCCCTGTAGAAATACATAGAACATTACAAGTGGTCTCCGAATGCTGAGGATCTCTGGATTACCATCACTCCCGACAACAACCAAAGACACAACATTGATATAGGATGTGCATATATTCCTCCAGGTGAAACCTTAGCATTAAACTGTTTTTGCTCCATCTTAAACGAATTGATACCCAAAAATGCTGATACCACTACTTTCATAATTTGTGGTGACTTCAACCTACCAAATATTCAGTGTAAACAAGATCCTATCAATGAATTTTGCGTTCCAACAAAATTTACCGATGTGAACTCTTGTCTTTTAGTTGACACTCTATCTTTTAGTAATCTTCGACAACTGATTTGTTTCAAAAATTTCAGTGGTAATACTTTGGATCTCATTCTAGATAATAACTACTTAATTGAAGTTTACGCATATGTCAGTACCCACTGGTTAACGAGGACAAATTTCACAACACTTTAGAATTCAGCTTGAATCTATCATGGGATCACCCCTCACCAAAATTAATGAACAAAATCTTCATTCACAACTTTAACAGAGCTAGCTATCACTCTATCAAAGCCGAACTCACCAGAACAGACTGGGACTCCCATTTTGATGGGCTGAATTCTGAATTGAGTGTTGTTACATCGTACAGAATTATTGATGATATAATCGAAAGATTTGTTCCTAAAAATTCTAGAATCCATAGAAAATTTCCAAACTGGTATAGCACGAGCACCATTAGGGTGATTAATGAGAAGAAAAAATATCATCGACTGCGGAAACTATACAAAAATAGTTTAGAATACCTCACCTTCAAATTATCACGAGGACGGTCAAAATTTTTGATATCTAAGAATTATGAAACCTATATAGCATCATGGGAGGAACAAATTCTGACTAACCCTAAACATTTATGGTAGTATGTGAAATCTAAGAGAAACAGCTCGTATTCAATAAATTGTCTAAAAGAAGATAACAATTTGATTACTGAAGGCAAAATGATCTGTGAGGAATTTTCTGACTTCTTTTCTGCTTCATTCAATCATACAATATCAATTGCAAATAACATAGACAACAACAATATCACTAGTGAAAATGAGGAAAACCTCAGCATTTCCAATTATTCCATTCCTAAATCGGTTATTCTCGAAAAACTCAAGAGCTTACCTACTAAAGCTCCAGGTCCAGAGGGTCTGACCACGGAGTTCATAAAAGAAAGTGCTGACCAACTTGTGAACCCATTATTTTTGATATTCAATGAGTCGATTAGAGGAGCAGTATTTCCATCTGTCTGGAAAAATGCATTCATCATCCCCATCCACGAATCTGGAGACAAGCATCAAGCGAGTAACTATAGACCAATTTCCAAATTATCTATAATAGCTAAAGTCTTCGAATCTATAGTCAGTGAATACCTATATTGTGATGTCAAAAATATATTGAACGCAAACCAACATGGTTTCATGAAAAATAGATCCGTAGAGAGTAATTTGTTTGAATACACTGAGTATATTCTGTGTAATCTGGATAAAAAAATTCAAGTTGACTCCATTTAAACCGACTCCAGCAAGGCATTTGATAAAATAAACCACAAGGTACTAATAAAAAAACTTTCCGAGGTCGGTGTCTATGGTAGTCTCCTGAAATGGTTCGAGTCGTACATAAACAGTAGATCACAGACTATAACAATTGGTAATTTTTCATCTCGAAGTGTTCTCGTTACCTTGGGTGTCATTTTTGATAATAAAATGCTATTTGATGAACACATAATTCACATCTCCCATAAAGCAAATACAATAGAATAGAAGAATATACTCACTATTCGTACTCTATATATGGCCTATATTAATAGTATTCTCAGTTTCGCTTCAGTTATATGGAACCCTAACTACCTAATTTATATCAACATGCTGGAACGTATTCAAAATAAATTTGTCAATTATATTATAAACAAAAAAAATGCGTTCTGGCTCAGTCATTAGTTCTTCTGATGTTAAACAAATGCTCAATCTCATTTCCCTAGAAAATAGACGTCACATGGCCGATTTGAGATTCATCCATAAACTATGCAATAATCAAATTGACTCTGTTTCAATCTTGCACTCCTTGATTTACAATATACCTACACATAACACATGAGCTTATTCTTTGTTTTACACCGACGCTTCTCACACTAACTATTTTCTGAATTCTCCTCTCCACAGATGCGCGAAGACTTACAACTCCATGAGCAACTTAGTACATATCGATATTTTTTCTCACTCGTTGAACTCCTTTAATGGTGCTCTGAAAATATATTTCATGGAAGAAAATATCCATTAATTATCACATAATTATATTCTCTTCCCGCTCGCGTCTTTAACACAAGCATATATTGTATCTATTTTAGTATTAGTTGATACTGTAAATATTTAGGGAATACTGCTTTGGGCACGTCCTGTTTGTATTCCAATTGAAATGAATAAATAAATTACAATCTTGTTGGCTTAACACTGAACATTAATATGGAATATACGAAATATACTCGCCCTACCTTTACGTTGAGGTGAATTTTGTTTTATTCTTGTCGAATGATGCATCGTTGTTGTTCAATTTGGAGACTACGAGTACTTCACAAAATTTCAAATAAATTATTATATTTGAGAAAATCAAATCAGTTTTAACCTCAACTTATCATATTGAAAGCATGTATGCTTTGACGGCCGGTGTTTGCGGGCTTGAGGACCGTGTTCTGGAATTTCAAGTACCAGAGCAGCCATCTTCAACTACGACCTCGCCGCTGAAGATGGCTGCCGCAGACGCAGCTGAAAACTTCGAAACTCAGAATTCCAGAGCACGGCCCTCAAGTCTGTAAATCTAACGATATTTTGTCTTGAGGTTCCATACATGATGAGTGGTCTTATGTTTGACTGAAGTATAAGCTGGGTATTGGAATTTCTCAAGATTTTCATTCCTGAATCCACGTCTTCCACAACTGTCTGCTAATACATTCATGAATGCAATCATCTCGCCTGAAATATTTATTTCTGTTGTGGTTGCAACAATTTCTACAATTTGACTGAAGACGATGCATCCGTCAGCAAGTAGCTGGTATTTGGCCTCCTCAGTGAACACCATCTGCACCAGAGCTCAATCCGATGCTTCCTTGATCTGGGTTGGTACAGGAGCTTGATTTTGTAGTATGGAGATAATTTTATTTTTTTTTATTTTCATTGTGGTCGAGGGGTACTGGCTCTTGCTCAGGAATAATGAATGATATTATGCAATAAAGTTTTCCGCTGAGAGGGAACCTTCAACTTTCTTCAATGGAAAAGGGTGTCTTGCGATACCTCATTGGATAGGTCGTCCAATTTTCTATTCAATACTCACTCATTCTTGGGAATTGAACTAGCCTATCCTGAGTGATTCCGTTTCATTTCATTTCAAACATTACAATTCATTCCAATAACGTCTAACTAACCTTCATGATAAATACTTCCAGCTTCGGCGTGAATTGATACTGGTTCGATTTTTTCTTCCAGAAGTCGAGGATCAAACCGAGGGACACCATTCCTGAGATATGGTAATGGTTCGGACTAATATTGTCTCTATTATTAACTCTACTGAAACATGTTTATTTATTTCATTTATAATTGGGATACAACAGGCAATATGCCCATAACAGTATCCACTTAACATGACATACATACTTTTAGACTTATTAGAAGTGTTACAGATGGTTGACAGATAAGTACAATACAAGACAAGTGCGTTGAGTATAACATAATGGTATAATTTTCTGATTTTCAATCTCACTACTTGAGTCTAACAAAAAGTAGTATATCTTATGATCACAAAAGACTAAACACAAAAGCTACAGACTTCCCGGAATGTTGTTCAATAATAATCGTTTGATACATTTTTTAAACAAAAGGAAGGATGTATTGAATATATCATACTCATTGGAAAGAGTGTTGAAATTTCTAACCATTCTATTAAGGGGTGAATTACAGCATGAATTTGTATTTTTGAGAGGGACATGAAATAAATTAGGATTCCTCAGTGGTCTGGATGGCGCATTAATATTTATTCTTTCCAGAATGTAGGCACAGTCAATATCTCCGTTGAATAGCTTATGCAGGTTCAATGCATCGTTAAAGATTCTTCGATTTTCTAGAGAAAGTATTTTGAATTCATTGTAAATCACAGAGAAATCATCAGCTATGGGTGTTTGCGTTTTGAAGGAAATATATTTTTTTTAAAAATTCTGAACATTTTCGAGACGTTCAATATAAACTATGTATTGTGGGGATATATATATATATATATCTTCGATATTCATATGAATAATGTTATTCAGAAGTCACTTCAAATGTTAGGATTCATTATAAGACAAACTAAATTCATAACCAAACCTGAGGCGATAATATGCCTTTACTATGCATACGTTTTTAGCCAATTGAACTTTTCTACCTCTATATGGAACCCACAATACATAGTTTATATTGAACGTCTCGAAAATGTTCAGAATTTAAAAAAAAAATATCTTTCCTTCAAAACGCAAACACCCATAGCTGATGATTTCTCTGTGATTCACAATGAATTCAAAATACTTTCTCTAGAAAATCGAAGAATCTTTAACGATGCATTGAACCTGCATAAGCTATTCAACGGAGATATTGACTGTGCCTACATTCTGGAAAGAATAAATATTAATGCGCCATCCAGACCACTAAGGAATCCTAATTTATTTCATGTCCCTCTCAAAAATACAAATTCATGCTGTAATTCACCCCTGAATAGAATGGTTAGAAATTTCAACACTCTTTCTAATGAGTATGATATATTCAATACATCCTTCCTTTTGTTTAAAAAATGTATCAAACGATTATTATTGAACAACATTCCGGGAAGTCTGTAGCTTCTGTGTTTAGTCTTTTGTGATCACAAGATATACTACTTTTTGTTAGACTCAAGTAGTGAGATTGAAAATCAGAAAATTATACCATTATGTTATACTCAACACACTTGTCTTGTATTGTACTTATCTGTCAACCATCTGTAACACTTCTAATAAGTCTAAAAGTATGTTTGTCATGTTAAGTGGATACTGTTATGGGCATATTGCCTGTTGTATCCCAATTATAAATGAAATAAATAAATAAACATGTTTCAGTAGAGTTAATAATAGAGACAATGTTAGTCCGAACCATTACCATATCTCAGGAATGGTGTCCCTCGGTTTGATCCTCGACTTCTGGAAGAAAAAATCGAACCAGTATCAATTCACGCCGAAGCTGGAAGTATTTATCATGAAGGTTAGTTAGACGTTATTAGAATGAATTGTAATGTTTGAAATGAAATGAAACGGAATCACTCAGGATAGGCTAGTTCAATTCCCAAGAATGAGTGAGTATTGAATAGAAAATTGGACGACCTATCCAATGAGGTATCGCAAGACACCCTTTTCCATTGAAGAAAGTTGAAGGTTCCCTCTCAGCGGAAAACTTTATTGCATAATATCATTCATTATTCCTGAGCAAGAGCCAGTACCCCTCGACCACAATGAAAATAAAAAAAAATAAAATTATCTCCATACTACAAAATCAAGCTCCTGTACCAACCCAGATCAAGGAAGCATCGGATTGAGCTCTGGTGCAGATGGTGTTCACTGAGGAGGCCAAATACCAGCTACTTGCTGACGGATGCATCGTCTTCAGTCAAATTGTAGAAATTGTTGCAACCACAACAGAAATAAATATTTCAGGCGAGATGATTGCATTCATGAATGTATTAGCAGACAGTTGTGGAAGACGTGGATTCAGGAATGAAAATCTTGAGAAATTCCAATACCCAGCTTATACTTCAGTCAAACATAAGACCACTCATCATGTATGGAACCCCAAGACAAAATATCGTTAGATTTACAGACTTGAGGGCCGTGCTCTGGAATTCTGAGTTTCGAAGTTTTCAGCTGCGTCTGCGGCAGCCATCTTCAGCGGCGAGGTCGTAGTTGAAGATGGCTGCTCTGGTACTTGAAATTCCAGAACACGGTCCTCAAGCCCGCAAACACCGGCCGTCAAAGCATACATGCTTTCAATATGATAAGTTGAGGTTAAAACTGATTTGATTTTCTCAAATATAATAATTTATTTGAAATTTTGTGAAGTACTCGTAGTCTCCAAATTGAACAACAACGATGCATCATTCGACAAGAATAAAACAAAATTCACCTCAACGTAAAGGTAGGGCGAGTATATTTCGTATATTCCATATTAATGTTCAGTGTTAAGCCAACAAGATTTTAATTTATTTATTCATTTCAATTGGAATACAAACAGGACGTGCCCAAAGCAGTATTCCCTAAATATTTACAGTATCAACTAATACTAAAATAGATACAATATATGCTTGTGTTAAAGACGCGAGCGGGAAGAGAATATAATTATGTGATAATTAATGGATATTTTCTTCCATGAAATATATTTTCAGAGCACCATTAAAGGAGTTCAACGAGTGAGAAAAAATATCGATATGTACTAAGTTGCTCATGGAGTTGTAAGTCTTCGCGCATCTGTGGAGAGGAGAATTCAGAAAATAGTTAGTGTGAGAAGCGTCGGTGTAAAACAAAGAATAAGCTCATGTGTTATGTGTAGGTATATTGTAAGTCAAGGAGTGCAAGATTGAAACAGAGTCAATTTGATTATTGCATAGTTTATGGATGAATCTCAAATCGGCCATGTGACGTCTATTTTCTAGGGAAATGAGATTGAGCATTTGTTTAACATCAGAAGAACTAATGACTGAGCCAGAACGCATTTTTTTGTTTATAATATAATTGACAAATTTATTTTGAATACGTTCCAGCATGTTGATATAAATTAGGTAGTTAGGGTTCCATATAACTGAAGCGAAACTGAGAATACTATTAATATAGGCCATATATAGAGTACGAATAGTGAGTATATTCTTCTATTCTATTGTATTTGCTTTATGGGAGATGTGAATTATGTGTTCATCAAATAGCATTTTATTATCAAAAATGACACCCAAGGTAACGAGAACACTTCGAGATGAAAAATTACCAATTGTTATAGTCTGTGATCTACTGTTTATGTACGACTCGAACCATTTCAGGAGACTACCATAGACACCGACCTCGGAAAGTTATTTTATTAGTACCTTGTGGTTTATTTTATCAAATGCCTTGCTGGAGTCGGTTTAAATGGAGTCAACTTGAATTTTTTTATCCAGATTACACAGAATATACTCAGTGTATTCAAACAAATTACTCTCTACGGATCTATTTTTCATGAAACCATGTTGGTTTGCGTTCAATATATTTTTGACATCACAATATAGGTATTCACTGACTATAGATTCGAAGACTTTAGCTATTATAGATAATTTGGAAATTGGTCTATAGTTACTCGCTTGATGCTTGTCTCCAGATTCGTGGATGGGGATGATGAATGCATTTTTCCAGACAGATGGAAATACTGCTCCTCTAATCGACTCATTGAATATCAAAAATAATGGGTTCACAAGTTGGTCAGCACTTTCTTTTATGAACTCCGTGGTCAGACCCTCTGGACCTGGAGCTTTAGTAGGTAAGCTCTTGAGTTTTTCGAAAATAACCGATTTAGGAATGAAATAATTGGAAATACTGAGGTTTTCCTCATTTTCACTAGTGATATTGTTGTTGTCTATGTTATTTGCAATTGATATTGTATGATTGAATGAAGTAGAAAAGAAGTCAGAAAATTCCTCACAGATCATTTTGCCTTCAGTAATCAAATTGTTATCTTCTTTTAGACAATTTATTGAATACGAGCTGTTTCTCTTAGATTTCACATACTACCATAAATGTTTAGGGTTAGTCAGAATTTGTTCCTCCCATGATGCTATGTAGGTTTCATAATTCTTAGATATCAAAAATTTTGACCGTCCTCGTGATAATTTGAAGGTGAGGTATTCTAAACTATTTTTGTATAGTTTCCGCAGTCGATGATATTTTTTCTTCTCAATAATCACCCTGATGGTGCTCGTGCTATACCAGTTTGGAAATTTTCTATGGATTCTAGAATTTTTAGGAACAAATCTTTCGATTATATCATCAATAATTCTGTACAATATAACAACACTCAATTCAGAATTCAGCCCATCAAAATGGGAGTCCCAGTCTGTTCTGGTGAGTTCGGCTTTGATAGAGTGATAGCTAGCTCTGTTAAAGTTGTGAATGAAGAATTTGTTCATTAATTTTGGTGAGGGGTGATCCCATGATAGATTCAAGCTGAATTCTAAAGTGTTGTGAAATTTGTCCTCGTTAACCAGTGGGTACTGACATATGCGTAAACTTCAATTAAGTAGTTATTATCTAGAATGAGATCCAAAGTATTACCACTGAAATTTTTGAAACAAATCAGTTGTCGAAGATTACTAAAAGATAGAGTGTCAACTAAAAGACAAGAGTTCACATCGGTAAATTTTGTTGGAACGCAAAATTCATTGATAGGATCTTGTTTACACTGAATATTTGGTAGGTTGAAGTCACCACAAATTATGAAAGTAGTGGTATCAGCATTTTTGGGTATCAATTCGTTTAAGATGGAGCAAAAACAGTTTAATGCTAAGGTTTCACCTGGAGGAATATATGCACATCCTATATCAATGTTGTGTCTTTGGTTGTTGTCGGGAGTGATGGTAATCCAGAGATCCTCAGCATTCGGAGACCACTTGTAATGTTTTATGTATTTCTACAGGGGCACAACTTCGATATTTATTGTATAAGTAAACATTGGCTGAATGAAACTAATATTCGCAGTATAAATTTGAATGGTAATATCTGTGCTGCTTTCTTTTCGAGAAGCAATATGATCCACGGGGAAAGTGCAATATTTTCGGGATTTCTTTTAATGAACTTAACAATAATTAGTTCAATATAGAACATTTGAAGTGACTTCTGAATAACATTATTCATATGAATATCGAAGATATATATATATATATATATATATATATATATATATATATATATATATATATATATATATATATATATATATATATATATATATATATATATATATATATATATATATATATATATATTGGTTACGTTTCAGAAGTACACTGCTGAGGGTGTACTGACCATTATGTACAATTTTATTCCTCGTAAACGTTATGCAGCAACATTTTTCTAGATTCACAAATGAATTATTGTTTTGGCAATACGTTTCAAATCTATTTAAATCACTCTGTACTTTTTGACAATTTGGATATTACTTATTCCAAGAAAATTTTTGAAGTCATCTGCGTAGGCTAAGAATTTGCAGTGTTTAAAGCATTCTGAAATATTATTCAAGTATATAAGAAACATGATAGGACCTAAGTGAGATCCTTGTGGCACTCCCGATGTTATTGGAATTGCCATAGAGAGATAACCTTGAAGTAAGACATACTGTGTTCTCTCATACAGATACGATGATATCCAGGCCAATAGAGTACCATCCACACCAACCCCAGCAAGTCTTTCAATTAGAATACCAAGATCAATTTCATCGAAGGCCTTGCTGAAGTCAGTGTCGATAGCATCAACCTGGGTTTGTTTATCCATCGCATTCAGAATGTATTCCGAGTAGCAGATAAGATTTGATTCAATGGATCGATTTTTGAAGAAGCCGTGCTGTTCTGACATTATTTGAAGCAATACTAATAATTGATAGACAGAATTGTAAACATATTTCTCAAAGAGTTTAGCGAAGATACAGAGTTTGCTGATATGCCTATAATTATGGATCATATTTTTTGATCTCGATTCGAAAATTGGAATGATACAGGCATATTTCCAATCAGTTGGAAATGTTCCACTTGATAGAGATTGATTGAAAAGTGAAGTTAAGGGGGTTACGAGGCTTAGACGACAGTTTGTTGCTAAGAACGATAGGATAAAAATATGAATCAATGAGAAAATCACATTAAAATCAAATTTTTGGTCAATAATGAAATTAAGGATTGATTGATCAAAGAAAATGATGTTGTTACAAAAAATTGAGATATCGCATATGAAATATGGGTCAAAAAAATTTTAAATGAAATGATGAATGAAATAATATTGTGACAAGAAAATTAAGGTATCGAATGTGAAATACTTGTAAATGTGAAAAAGAAATAAAATAAATATTATGAAAAAATATTGAAACCGAGTTTCAAGTTGTGTGTACTCACGACGCGATTGCTGGTATCCGCAATCGAAACGTCGCGATATCTCGATTTTTTGTAACAAAAATATTTTCTTTGATCAATCAATCCTCAATTTCACAATTGACCAAAAATTTGATTTGAATTTGATTTTCTCACTTGATTTGTATTTTATCCTTTCGTTCTTAGCATTAGATTTCAGTAGAGTTAATAATATAGACACTAGAAGTACAAACCATTACCATTCAGCAAGGAACATTGTCAACCGCATTCAGGCATTGTTGAGATAGATCAATTTGACCACTGATAACCCAGGATCGGCTAGTCCAATTGTTGAAATTGAACCTGTTTCAGATGAAGAATTGAATGACCCACCAAAATAAGTATCACAAGCCCGCACTCCTCACCGAAAGTTGATACCTTCTTTCGGCGGCAAATGAAATCACATAAATATTTTTTTACGTACTTAAAATAAGGCCATCCAACGTTAGCGTTGTCCTACTGATTGAATGCTTGGTTGCAACACTTGCAATTTCACTTCGAATGCAGCTTTTTCATTTTATTCTCTCAATTTCCATGATGATTCATGAAACATGAAATAAACATTGACTGTAGGTTAACAAATCCCATAGGAAAGTCTATGGAAACTGCAGTAGGAATTGAATTATTCTGCAAAGACCTGTTCGATGGGTAAAACGGAGAGTTCCTAAGAATTTCAAGCATACCCCTAAGAATTCTTTCTTTCAATCTTGATATGTTGTTCCACAGTTATCCATTGGAAATCTTCAATCCCCTTTGGTTTCATTTCCATCGAAAAATGCACGGTTATACCACTCTTACTTGGAATAGGAAGTACATGAGCCAAAACGAATCGACTCAGTTCTGAAAGCGGGCGATCATAAAAAGCGTGGAGGCATCGCCTTAGAGACTTTACTGCCGTCATGTTGGCAAGCCGCCATGAATTATTGATAGTTCAATTCGAAGGAAATGCCAAAACATGAATCTTGTATCCGACATATATGTAAGTTTTCCTACTATGAACTCGGCTGCTATCTTGCAGATTGAGTTTTTTGTTATGCTGCTTCGCATTGCATGATTTGATTTATCTGCATAAGAGAGCAGCTGTTTGGGTCTTGTTTGAATACATCGTATGGATTGGAATGGAATCTGGCACAGATTCAAAAACGCTGTGCCATAATCAGATGCTTGCTCTCATCATTCTGGCAGCAGAGAACAATCGGTGTTGTATTCAGCTGAAATTCATAAATAGAATGTAAAATAGAAACCACGTGAAATGGGATGCTGAAAAAATTATGTTTCATTGAATGAAAGTTGAAAAAATGATTTTCGATACCACATTTCGATCCAAAGTCTTTTTAGTCCTTCATGTATCAGAATATGTTCTCAATGAATATTCATATTTGGAATGTACTATATCATAATGGTGTTCAGGATCATGTGACATTTCTTTCATAATGAACTGGTATTTCTCTGAGACCACAACTGGTTGTTCCTGTCTATTGTTAAACGACAGAAATCTCACTTGAACGAATGCGGTAAGCAGCCAGTCTCACTGGAATACGTCTATAATGTCAGCTTTTTCATCACCCAATGTTTCAATAAATTCCTTGTCCCACAACTGTGATTATAATGAAGCCAGGCATACAGTCGATACAACTTCCACTCAATGAAGCTCCAAGTATTTCATAATGTGACATATTACACAAGAGAACTTGAAAGTGGCTCTCGTTCTCATCTCAAGAAAGGCTGTTTGAGACACATTTGATCATTTTTTCTTCACGTTTATAGATCGAATATATCTAAAAATAACGATGATGATGTGGCATCAACATTTCAATGTTGAGTTCAACAGGGTACTCCTCTGTGAAGAAAAGTTACCTTGTGTTTTTCATAAATAACAGCTCGCATGGGAAGAATGCAACTTCTGAGTGTTCCAGGTTCTTCTTATTGAGGAAGTTGGGGGATGACCTTCGTCTGATACACAAGAAAAAACCACAATACACCTTCAGAGAGTGTAATGAACTATCACAAATTACAGAATCATTTCAAACGAAGTCATAAGGCGACTAAAAGCTACGATACCGGTAGAGTTAATTCTATTTATTGGCAATTTGTGAATGAATCGACCCTGAATAACGTCTGGTATAAGTCGTTTTGGGTAAGAACTCGTTGATCATTGAATATGTAGGAAGGAAAATTAGTTCGCGATGAATCGAGAGTAGAATTTTTGATAATTTAAACACTTTGGTTTCTAGCAAAACATTTTCCTAGTACATACTAGTACTTCCTTGATCAAAAACTAAAAAACTGGAAGAAACAATCGAATAAAAATGATTCGATGGAATTGAACCATGAAAAGTAAAATATTGTGGTGAATTATTCGAAGACCCGTATGCGAAACTGAGTGGCATTGAGTATTTATCCAATGTATTCTTGCAGGAGCCCTAGTAGCATACACGTATTGGAGAAATATTGGTTCAATATCATAGAAATATAGCCTTATATTGTTTTGAATATAATAATCAGTTATGAATAAAATCATATGGGCAGGAGGAGAAGGATTCAGTATCGGAAAACAATGAAAGATATATCGTTATGAAGATATCAATAAACAAATTTCCAATATTGTTGACTCATCACCTGTCATTCATCTCATTTACGTTTGAAACTGAAACCTCACTACTCACATGAACTATAGCCGAATAATTTCCTGGAAGCTGATGCGGGAGTTGAAATCACTATCTCGGGATACACGCGGTAATTTCATATTATGTTTGTGGTAACATCATTTTGACAAATCGTTATTTCTTATATATGAATATCACTCAACCCAAGTTTCGTTATCGTTGAAATCTCAAAAAATTCTTCAAGAATATGTGAAAAGTCCTGGCGTGGTTTTCTGTCACTTATATTCAGAATATATCAATAATTCAGTTTTCGATACATACATACATTATGGATATTTCATTACTAATATTACTATTTCAGGTTTGGAAACAATATGTGATATGTGATATTGATTGTTTGATAGTAACAAAAATATATTACAGTTTCCTGTATGATTTTCACTCACAATGGGTTTACAAAACCGCGACACGTGTTTCGCTATTACAATAGCTTTCTTCAAGCAAGATAAATGCTTGAAGAAGCTATTGTAATAGCGAAACACGTGTCGCGGTTTTGTAAACCCATTGTGAGTGAAAATCATACAGGAAACTGTAATATATTTTTGTTAATATGGATTTTCATCAAGTATCGGCCAGTTCAATTCAATGTTTGATAGTAATCACATGTTTGGATGTTTATGTTTCGAATATTCCTGATGTAATATGAATAAATTATTTACCCAATATAAGAATTGGTATATCTTCATTGCAGTAATATGTCAGTACACTACCTCATTTGATATTTCGATTTCAATTACCAACCCAAGCAATATGAGTCACAGATTGGAATTTTACTGAAGACGAAACTACTATCTTGAATTATCGATTTATCCACATTCAGAATGAAAGTAGGATTGAAATTGCTATTTTTCACAATAAAATTGAATACTTCCATCAAAGAGAATTTATATTTCATACACTTCATTTCAATCGATTGACTTCCCATTGTTCAATGTCAATGAATATTCAAAAACTTCCCAAACGAATTCTTCCAATATACCCTTGACAGGATTTCTTGGAATTCGAAAACATTCAGTTCCAGCCGATAAGACAACCGCGCAAACAATGAAATTCTCCCACGCACTTTTCCCCGAATCGAATCAATTGAAAGGGCTTTTGAGATAGGTGTAAAACCGGCGTTCGTCTTCCGAGGGGCTTCACTTTTTCTCGAGGATGTTTTTCTTTCTACCGTCTCGATACTGAATCGTAAAACGGTAGAGGCATTCGATCAAGACAAGCTGTTACCCGCTTCTATTGAAGGTGTTTTCCTGCATTTATCTTCATACAACACGTGCCTCTGTTTGATGCTCTCCCATCTGGGGAGGCGGGGAGAAGGGAGTGCGATCTGAGTTTCGTTTATTTATTCATTCATTTACAGCCTCCAGGCATTTTCACTGGAACGTTGATTGATGTGGGGAGGTGCATATCATCCTGTTTACTGTTTCCTGGAAAGGTATTTGTCAAGGATTCCGATATCATCCAATGATTGTTTCGTTCTTTGTTTGGGTCCATGTCAAACAGAATCCATTTGATTTTCAGAAGAAATAATGTGGATCAAAATGAAAACAAGTGTCCCAACAACTTGATTTCATTGTCTCCTCTCTAGCATTGAGTCGTATCTCAGGATCTTACCTGAGACATAGCAGACAATCATTGCTCAAAAAATATTAGAGAAATTACACAGTGATGATATTCTTCAAGCGAATCAATCCTCTCTCACGTCTCTCTACTCGTACTTCACAGTCTGTGAACAAACTTCTGAATATCTTCGCTTGAAACTCCAAAAGCTACACTATTAAATTCACACTGAACGGTTCAACTTACACCATAAACCACGAGAAATATGTACAGCTTGTAATCGAAACGCTTACGAAACAATTCACCACATTTTGTACGACTGTCCAATTTACTAATCAATTAAGTCCCCACGCTCTCACTGCTTAACTAATTTGGATTCTATGGTAAATACCATCGAGAATAATACTTCCTTTCTGGCTAAATACATATAAAGCTGAATTTGGGATATGCTTCAGTTGCATGCTTTCATCATCAATGAATAGCAAAAAAAAAGTGTTTTCTCTTTCTTGTTCCATCCAGCGCGTGTTAACACCGTATGGCTCAGTTAGAATAACGAAGTAATTGTTCAGTATAATTCTTGTTTGTTTTTTCCATTGTTATGAAAACTGTGTTTTTCGAAACAGTAAATTTATTTGTTCCGTCAGGTTGAAAACTCCTGCTGATTGTTCAGAATACCATTACTCACGAGAGTAGCTGTAGCTGTAGAATTCTAGTATAAAAGAAAGTAATATATTTTCAATTCAGCAACCCCAGTAAAAAGTCTTTCAAACTCCTGATTTTATGAATGGAATACTGAGGTCGGATAAGATTCAAGTGAAGAGGCATCATTTTATGATTTTTTTTTGAAATAAATATGTATTTGTAGTCGAAATATGGTGCCCACTTCTTTCAAACGAAAGACCGCTCATCTGACACCTCGATGTCCTGTTGAAAAGACAAGAGGAAATGTCATTATTTTGTGGTGGATCAATATTTGTTCCGTTGTTTTTTGGGTTTGTAACCTAGCACAATCTGAAAAAATTAAAATTGATAGTGGAATCTAAACAAGTGTAGAAGGGCAGATTTTTAATCTACCCCGTAAGAAGTTGCTGACTTGTTGGACTTGTTCTATCCAGAAAGAAATGTTTTTCAATAGACGCAGCCACTTTCCGGGGTAGATTAAAAATCTGACCTCCTACACTGGTATAGATTCCAATATTAATTCTCATTTTTTCATATTGTGGTAGGTTACAAACCCAGAAAACTACGGAACAAATGAAGAGGAAAATTATTGATACGTATGCAGTACAAAAAATGCGTCTCGGTTTCATTAACTTGTTCAAGTGAAACCCCTTTCAGAAGATTATTGAACAATATAATTGAATTGCCGAATACACAGGAACTCTCAAATTAATTTTTCAAAATGAGAATAGTTCTGATTCGAAAAAGGATATACCTTTCTACCAACGTGTCACAAAAGTTCATCTTCTATTTGATAAGAAAAATATACCGCCATCTTTGCGATAAATGAAACTATGTACATTTCTGACAATGTTTTCGAAAACACAAATCGAAATTTCAGGTTACATCCTAACAGAAAATGGAATAAGTACTTTATCCGTGAATCGATCGAAAATATTAACATTTTTGACAAGATTTTTCCATGTAGTGGTTATTAGGCAAGAAGAAATAGTATATTACAAAGAAAACAAAGAAGTTAAACATTTCTTCCTAGAGAAAAAATTATTGAGGCCGAAGGATGGGTTGAGCAGTTTATCGATAAAGAATCTTAAATTTTGCCGAGGTTTGTTATTTCGCAATAATGCCATATGATGAATGAATACATGAGGATTCTTCAAGTTGAAACTTTTTTCATGGAGATCAATCACCTTACACCAACTGGATTTGGGAATGCAATCGTTCCGAACATCGAAATTCTGATTGCTAAGAAGCTGTTGATCACACGGACCACTAAACATTTCAGCGAAAATCGATTGAACAAAGTAAGATACGAATTCATGTTCAGTTTTCATTTGGAGCGAATTTATGAATGAGTATCACCAACAACACGAATAGTTCTTTTATTAACGGAATTCTGCAAATGCAATATTTGTTGGACTACAGCAGGAATCCATAAATGATAATTGTATTCTAGTAAAGATATAACCTGCCTTACATGAAGGATCAAGTTTCCTGTGTGAATCAAGAAGTTCCACATCTTTCGTTTCATGTTGTGAAATGCAAGTAATGCAACAGAAGTACCGGATTAAATATTCATCATCATTTAGCCAAACTATGACTAGGTTATATTTATATTCGTTCCATCACACGCCCAGTAAGTGACTCTATTCAGCGTTAAATAGCAACTTCTAACTTCAAACTGTATCCCTCTTGCACGTAGCTATATCTAGGTTATAAATCCAGTCAGGGTGGCTTTATGCAAATTCACTTGTTAACTTGTTTCTCAAGCGAATAAATCTAAGGAAAACAATCGTGGATGACTCATTTGTTCTGGTAAATTGTGTTGTGAAACGGACTCTGAGATGCCGAATTGAATTTAGTGGGGAACCCTTTTATCAATCAATTACAGGAAGTAATGGGGCGAATTCTAATACCCTCGCAACACGTACGAAATGGATTAATTAGAGAAACTGTCAAATGTTGCGAATATTCAATTAAGTTTGTCGCTTCCGCTCGAAAAATGAAGTTGAGGGAAGGAATGACGTAATATCATATTTCTTGTCATATCAAAAACATAACCACTGAAAGTATCGAATTCAGCGAATATAAAAAAAGTATTTTCATTACAGGGTGGGTGTAACAACATGAAAAGTATAGGCGGCTCAGCTATATTCTGCGAAAAACATATGATGTTTTGGCAATCAATGAACGAAAATAATGCATCACACATTTCTACAGAGGTTATCAATTAGATAGCCGTTGCTGAATATTTCGACAACTGTTGCCCAGCTGAAGATGATGGCCTAATTGAAAGAAATTTGCAGCTACGATGAGAACAGAAGAAAATGAAAAACAGATGTTACAACTCATTTCAAAAAACATCTCGTTGATAAGAAGAACATCGCAGCTACATTCTTTTTCATCAATGGAAAATCTCCCGATTGTCTCACCAAAACAATATATAAGGAACAATTCGAACCCTTTCATGAAAAACCTTGTACTGTTAACTCCATCACTTGAAGTTAGTGTACCTATATAAAATTTAAAATGCATACACAATTTGTAAATGTACAGTCTATTGAACAACGGACTTCTGAATTGAGAGATGGTGTATACACGGATTCCAACTGCAAAAATGTTTGTGTGTCAACGATAAAATCAAGGGAAGAACAAATGAATTCCCACTGCAAAAAACCATCGGAGTCCTGTAGAGCTAGAAGAGGCCCCCTATTTCAGGAAAACACCCACTATTTTGACAATACAGGCCTAATACATCATCTTTGTTGAAAAATTGATAAGAGAGGTGAAGTATTTTTCCAATTTGGAATATCTCGTAATCAGCGGCAGACATGTTCTTCCTGGAAGTTCCCTTATAATTCATGATATAAGTCGAGGAATGATTGAAGTTTTGCTTTTCCATTTGAACAAAAATAACCTTGATGAGTTTTTTTTGGATCGCCCTATTCTATTTGAAATAATCATGAATCATGGCTACCAGACCAATCTTGATTTGATAAATCATATCGACTATGTATCGTCATTAGTTAATATAATATAGTATATAGAACAATAAGCCTTTGCCTGTGTAAAAAGCATATGAAGCAATTTGTGATAACATTTACACTTTGATGTCAATATTCCCATTTACTTAAATGCACGACAAAGTTCCCTCTGAAATGAACGTATGTGCTGATTTCTGTTTGTTGCTTCGTGCGATTCAAGCCACCAACCCTATGAGAAAAAATTTAAGAAACTTTTAGGAGACTTTAGATAACTGACAGAATTCGACTGAAACAACTGCGTGAGATGAAATCTAAGAATTTAAAAAATAATTTGTTCACTGACTATCAGGAAAGAAACTAGACAAAGTGCTATAAATTCATCATATCATCTTTCAGGTGGAGTAAAATAATTAGATGAAATATATATCTGACAATGTCGAAAATTAATATTTATGTTAATGCGAATGAAATAGACACTGTAGATCAAAAAATGCGTATTTCTGACTCTGACACAGCTGTCAAAAGTTTCACTCCACCAATCTCTAGTTTGTCAAAAATTTTAGTGTCAGTGTCGTGTAGGTTTTTCTTGTCATTTTTTTGTGGTGTGCGTTTTCTAAATTTTATGTGAACTGAAACAAAATGTGGCCAGGACTTTACAACAACACATATGAAGAAGGATTCTTTGATCCGTGCAACTTATTCATCCCAGCTCCCCCGCCTCCAGTTTTCAGGTTAGAAAACTAAGTACATTTGTCAAGTATAAACTCTTTCGAAATATTCAAAAGATCCATCGGTCTCTTTGAAATATCTTTGGGCAAAAATATTTTATTTGGTCACCAGAGCATTCTGTGAATGATTCTGGTAGTTCTTACGCATTGTAAACTGCTAGACACAAATCTGGAATGAATACGTTGCGTATTCTCTTCGTTCAAGAGTTATGACCTCCAAAATTTTGGAAACAGGTCATTTTTCACCTTCTTTGCACATTATAATGATCAGAACAAACACGATTTTATTCGTAAGATGCCTTCATCCCATTTCATCTCATTCAACAATTTTTGCACCCGACAAATACAAACTAGTACGTTCTAATCGTTCGTTCAATGCGAGACGAATGCACCTTTTTTATGAACTTTGAAGGGCAGTAAATTCTCTATGAAGGGCCAAAGCTCCGTGTTTTAGCCTCAAATTCGTGTTAGAGACATGAAGATACGCAACTTCAACGCTTTTTTGTGAGTTAGTCTCCTTCAAAGTTTGGAAAAGGTATATTCCACCTTTCATTCTGCATTAAAGAAGATCGATTTTATCGAAAAAACTGCAGAAGTCACCATATTTGGTGATTTTGATGTACATAATTAGTAGTAGTAGTAGGAAAAGGACGACTGGCACAGGCATTGCTAATTAATGATCTGGGACAACTTACAGATCAACCCACTCGTATTCCTGATACAAAAAGCCAATTTGCCAATATACAGGACCTGTTCCTCACTACTCATCTTGATCTTTATAAGACGAAAGTCACCCCTCTTGGGTTGTTCTGAACAAACTTTGATTTCGACCATTTGTTCGTATTCATCTCCAATAGATGGTAAGCTAGCCAGACGTCGTGTCTGCTATTACGAATCAGACGACTAGTATGGTATTCGAATGTTCATCTGTGATTTTCCTCAGAGAAGGGTCTGATTATCATCTGGTGATCCCACTCTATGTACTCAAGAAATATCTGATACCATCATTCTGGAAAAGAAGATTACAAGTAGTACAGAAATACCACAGTCTGAGAAACCATGGCTCAATAGAAGTTGCTCGTCACATCAAAACAAGCAGCCATCAATCGCTGGTGCCAAAATACAGGTTCAGAAAAGGACATATGAGTATATTTATGCAAGAATTGGTTGTAGTGGAACAATTGAAGTTGTTCACGAAGCACATAATCATAGAATTCGTTCAAGACTTGTTGAATGTCCAACGGTTCTCGTTCATTCTGATAATTTGCTAGAGCTATAGCTGAAAATTTCACTTTCAATTCATTTCCCCCTTTAGCCAAAGAGAACGGATCACAATTCACCACTTCCCCTTCAAAGACAGCGCCTATCGACAGTCCTATAGGCCTGAAATAACTTTCCACCAACAGAATATAGTGACTATTTCAATGAACCTGAATATAAACAAGGATTGCGGATCTGACGAAATCCCAGCAATTGTTTTGAATTGTGTGTCCCCCAATTGACATCAGTACTTTGCGAATTGTTCAACTTTTCCATGCCTTGTTTTTTCTCTATATTCTGGAAAAGAGCTTATTGCTCAGCAACTTCTAGAAAAAATCAAGAAAAATTTACCCCCTCATTATAGATCAATTTCACTGCTTTCAATCATTTCCATTTTCATTTACGAAAAAATGAATATGAAGCTCGTCAAATATCTCGAGGAATCAGGATTAATAAGTGATCGATAATACGGATTTTGCCATCGAAGATCAACCAGTGACTTATTGGCGTATGTTTAACATATTTGGCAGCATTCTATTGAAGAAATCGGGAAAACGTTAGCTGTTGCACTCGACATTTCAAAATCGTTTGATCGAGTTTTGCATCGGGGACTCTTTTCTGAACTGCCGTCTGGTTGACCTCAATTGTATGCTTTTTTGAAGGAGTTCCTTGTTTGATAGGGCTCTCTATGTGGTTGTTGATGAAGTATCGTCTGATATTCTCTCAATAAATGCAGGTGTTCCACTGAGTTCAATTTTGAAGCCCACTTCATTTCTGCTTCATATTAATGATTTGCTGAACAAAACATCTTGTTCAATACATAGTTGGGCGACAGTACTCTCCATACCGGTTTCTCTACCAGAGTCCCCATACCAGTTCGAGAAACAAAAATTCAAAGAAACATTCACGTCAATAAAATTAACGTCGACTTGGTAAAAATGAAAGAATGGGGTAACATGAACTTAGTGTAATTTAATGCTACGAAAACCCACGCATGTTTCTTCTCAAGAAAAGCCGATCTATCATCGTCTGATATACAGATGTCAGGAATAACTATTCCTACAAAATCAGGTGTCTCGATGTTAGGAATTACAATCACTGATAATCTCTCATGGGAAAACCATGTGAGATCATTCGCTAAAAGTGATTCCCAGAAACTTGGATTTCTATTTCGCGCGAAGAAATACTTCACTTCTCGTCATCTTCTAATGATCTACAAGGATAGATACGACCTGTCATGGAATACAGTTCTCATGTGTGGAGTTCGTCACCGAAACATTCATTGAGGCTTCTCGATTCTATTCAGAGAAAGGCAATTCGTCTTGTTGGTGATTCTTCGCTCACAGACTCGCTCACTTCATTGAAACATCGTAGAAGGGTCGGAGACTTGTCTCAGTCGTTCCCTCCTTGGCAATACCTACACGGATGACTCGACGAGTACAGAATTTCCACCCCTTTGTTGTGAATTTGGAAACCTGTCGAACCGCTCTTGCTAAGGGATCTTTCTTCGATAGAACAGCTGAGCTTTGGAACTCCCTGCCAGAAGAGTTTTTTCCTGAGGCTTACAAACTTCAGAACTTCAAAGTGAATGTTAATTCGTATCTCCTTCCCCTTGATTCACGCAGTGTTCTTCGAACATTACAGGGCTTCCCTTTCGTATTAATCTACATACATACATCTACAAGGCACAGATAAGGCCTGTCTGGATTTAGTTCTCATGTGTAGAGCTCAGCACGAAAAAAGTTACTGGAACTTCTTGATTCTCTTCAGAGGAAGGCTATTCGTCTTGTTGATAATTCTTCGCTCACTTCGTTGAAGGATCGTAGAACGGTCTGACACTTGTTTCTCATCTGCAGATATTTCCATGGTCGGTGCTCTGCTGAATTGTTCCACCTTGGGCAGTATCAACAAGGATGGTCTGACGAGTGTGGAATTCCAACCCGTTTGTCGTGAGCTTGGAGACCTGTCGAACCTCTTTTGCCCAAGGATCTGTTTTTATGATGCTCACCAACATAAAAAAATGTGAATCTCTTGTCCCTTGATTCAAGCGGTGTTCTTGAATTATTACAGTGCTTCCCTTTCATATGAATCTGTACATAACATATTCACCCTTCTTATTATCAATATTTTATTTCTGTAGCAGAATTTGGAATTATTTTTGATTCGTTTACAAAAATAAAATTCCGAAGAAGTTGCAATGAGGTATCATAGTAGAAAATGTAGAAGAAAAATTGAGTTTATTGAGCAAACTGATCGGAATTGATCGCTATTCCAGCAAGCATTGTACTCTAATTATTGGTATCTATATCCACAAACTGAACTAGAAGATCGTAAGTGCCTTTCTAGATCTTTATTGTAGTATCCTTCACTTATACAAATCAACCCAAATGTTGATTTCATTCTATCCCTGGAAAAAATGGTATATATCTGATATGCAGCTCATAACGAAGAAACAGGTTTGCCATCATATCCGTCGAATTTTTTATCATCATTTTGGAAGGATTTTTGGAGCATGGCTTCTATAAACAGTGATGCCAATAAGAACAATGAATCTGAGTTATTTGACCCTCATTTCCTCTCAAATCTAGTACACTCTCACTTATGAAATAACATTAGTTATTTTTCTTCGAAAACTTCAATCGGCGACTATATGAATTCAAATTTTCAAATAAATCAGCGGTGAACAGAGCCAGAAAGCTGTTGATGAGGTTTCATAACGGTTATAAACTCCAAAAGTGGAGGGTAGTTACAATTATCATTTTATTACTTTAATCGTGTAGTCAATTAAACTAAATAGACTCATGAATATAGCTGTGATAGAAATCGCGACCATGTATCAAACCGAAAAACAATTCCTGATGAAAAATACGAACTCACTTTTCGAGTGATTTGCCCGGTCGGCTTGTATTCCGTTCATTCCATTCCTCTTTCACCACACGCCGTAATTTGCATACCAAAGTATCATCCGCAAAGTGAACGAAGATAGAATGTCCAATGGCATACGCGTTAACATTCTTATCGATAGGAACGCCAATAGCCAGCCGACATACCGCCTCTCAGAGAATTTGATATCCGGCCGAGAAATGGCATACCAATTAAGGGTCGAACTTAATTGATTCAAGATGCCTTCCTACAGAGCGTTCTTATAATATCCATTTTTTTCTTGAGTAATCAGTCATATTGGGTGAGTGAAGTTGTTTGAACTCAATCCAAAGATATATCTCCCGAAAACATTTTGATGGAGTTGAATTCGGAATTAATTTCCGGATTACTGAGCTGAAACAATTTATCTCCGACCGAAATGAGGTCACTTAAATTCATACTTTACAATTTTTTTGCACATTATGGGGTACGTCCCCATAGTATAGAATCAATTTTTTAGCCTCGAAAGAACTGCGCTGACAGCGCGGTGGTGAAAAACCTAGAAATTTACAGAATGATTTCGGATTTCATCTCGAAAGTGCCATAAGACGTTTTTTTTGTCACTGTCTCATTTTCTGCAATATAAGTCTTGATTTACACGTTTTTGGGTATGTCCTCATAGTATATAATCAAGTTTTTAGCTTCGAAAGACCTGCACTGAAAGCGTGGTGACGAAAAACATAGGAATTTACAGATTGATTTCGGTTTTTATCTCAAAAGTGCCATAAGGCTTTTTTTTGCAAATCACTTTCCCATTTTCTGCAATATCAGTCTTGATAGTTTTTTAAGCTCTAATACATCTTAAGATACAGACTTTGAGAATTGTCTTTTTTGCTCCTCTTCTGGGCAATATCTGTTGTAATAGTTAGAGAAGAAAACTTATGAGAAATAAAGTTGTAGTGTATTGATGTAAGTAGTTCAAATTTGAGCTCCCAAGCAAGCCATCACATGCCAATAGCGTCACTGTTTCCTTTGAAAAAACCACTACAGAAAGGAATTGGGTTTTTTTAAAATAGCCTAACAACATGCAAAAAATTGTAATTTGCGAATTTGTGCAAACTGACTTCAGAGGCCTACCCAGGCAAATGTAAACAATTTTCAAACTCTTTGTACGTTCATGCGGTGTTCTATGAACATAACAGGGCTCCCTTTTCGTGTGAATCTGCATAAAAAAAATGTGAAAAAATTATGTCCTAATAGCCAGTGCGGGCCATAAAGTGCCCACATAATCCGTAAAGTGGACTTAATGACCGAACAGGCTTGAATTACATATTATGTATAGGCAACTGAGCAATAATAACAGAATGAACTAATATAACATGAAATATTAAACAAACCTAGGTAGAAAATTAATTTCTCTCTTGAGAAAATTGTTGACCTCAGTGTAATAGACGAGTATTCTATAGATTTCAAAATTTCATTGGAAAATGTATAGCAACTATATTACTTGTTACTCTCGATAATTACAATCACTGTTCGACTCACCCTATGAAATGTATTCTCGCCTTTGGCTCGGGCTCTCCAGTCGAGTGCCTGATTCTGCAAGTGATGATCATTTTCCCACATCTCATAGTTGATTGAATCTCAACTAGAGCATAATTAATGCGGAGTGATCTCATTTGGTGCGTTTGTCTTTTGTTTCAGCTGTTGCGACGCCACCAGTGTCCACAATTTGAACTTCGTGGGGGATCCAATTTACTACAGGTGAGTGCACTATGTTGGACTAATACGAACAGTAATATATCTTGATCAATATATCGTTTGGAATTCTAGTCCGGATTCGAGCTAGGATCTGTAAATTATACTACCACTATGACAGGTCGAAATAGCAGTAATTATTCTCATTACTGAGATGAACTGACCGATTTTTGATGAAGATCCATTTTTCACAAAAAGCATCACCGTTTCCTATACGATATCCAAAACAATAGTTCAGGAAGTGAAATTTCACTTCCTGTCACTTCTCGTGCTCGTCATGCTGCATCTTTAGGCTTGGTCAGTGTCGATTTTCTGTTTGACCAAGACAGTTCTGTCTGTTATGAGATGTCTCGATCCTCACATCTACAACGTGTCTTCTATGGCATTTTCTCCCTGCGGTCCTTCAGAAGATGTTCAGCATTTTGAAAGATCTCCCGCATTTTTACATCTATAGCAAATTATCTGCGACATTTTCACTCTGCAGTCTTTCATAAGATGTCTTAGTTTTTCACATATATAACATGCCCACTTCACCTCAGTGCTCATTCCACTTATCATTGATTTTATTTCCTCCAGAACCTTCTTCGGGTTCTTTTATTGATGCTACTCGACCTTCTTCGGGTTCTTTCATTGATGCTACTCGTAGTCTTGACCTCGAGGTGTCAAAGGCCGCCTCCACTTCCAGAGAGCGTATAAAAACATCGGTACTACTCTTGAGATATGTTAGTCTTAGAGTTCTTCGGATTTCTGGATCTTTAAGTCTGTTTATAAATATCTGCACTACTAGCTGTTCCTTCTAATCTCCAGGAGGTTCTGGGTAAGCCAGCTGATTTCGGTGTCTCACATCTGCTTCAATTTCTTGCAGACTCTCACCTGATTTGTGTGTGCGAGTTTTCATTTGAGCCCGGTACAGCTATTCTTGGTGTTGACCGCCATACCGCAACTATAATGCAAAAATCAGGTCTCAATATTCATCTTGCTGTCCAATAAGTGACGTAGCTCTTTCCTCCCCGTCCCACTCGGTAATCACTGCCGCGGCCTCGAATTGTCGGCAATACATGAACAAAGACGGCTGACCAGGAAATGTCGGTTCTTTCTGAGATTCTGAACCTTTTTTTCTAGTCCTTCCATCTCTTCTCGCATTGTATTCACTTCTCTTTTAAAGTCTTCGGTTAGTTGTCTTCCTTCATTTTTTCATTTGTACTTTTCTGTAACACATGTTGGAAGAAAGTGTCTTGGTGTTCCAAAATCTTCTAGAAGTCTGCACTCCATTGTTCTGCTATCGAACTGTTTCACTTTCTTGTTCATCTCTCACTTTCTTTCTTCCTTCTAGAATTTTATGAAATGCTACTTCTCTTTCTGCTTTCTTTTTACCTTTTCGTTCTTCTTTCTGTTCTTCGAGAATTTTCTGATGATTTATTTTCATTTACGAAAATACTTCTTCTCGTTTTTTTCATCTTGCCGTCGTTTTTCCTTTCCCTGTTTTTCCTCGTGCCATTGTTTCTCCAAATCTGCAAATCGATTTTGGAAACAGTATTCCATATCCTCCATCGAACCATACGATGTACTCTTATTTATTATGAATTGCTTTTATTTATCAGCAAAAATGTCACTTCCGGCACCACTCATACGATAATTCTAGGTTAGTTTTCCAAAATAATAATCTTAACAATACTGATCTATTTTTTCATCAACTGCACTGACTTATAATTCACTTACAAAACACCTCAAAACTGACTAAAACATCCAACACGTTTTATTTTGTTAAACCACGACTCTTCTAGAGTTCTGTTCTGAACTCCACCTAGTTCTACTCACACAGGCTGTGTGGAAAAGTTATGCCAATATAGTATGAAATAGTTTCACGTCCTGTCCCTGCCATCCTAACACGCAAATTGAAAGTAAGTTATATTTTTTCCACGATCGCAATTACGATACCGAAGGCAAAAATCTCAGTAACTGACCTAGAGTGGTAGACATTCCAAAACTTTTTTCGATTCTGAAATATATTTGAAATATTCAAAGATTTTATTCATTCACTTCGAGTATGAAGGGTGATTCGCGGTGGATTATTAGAATGAAATACAACTGTTAATCAATTAATTAATTGATTTTATGCACGGTATTCAAAATTTCAAAATCGCATTGCATGCCAGATAGACGTTAAAGTGACACCACCATAAAAGTCTGATTATAAGTATCTTCACTCTGAATGCAAATAAAATGACTGCTATCAGCGCCTTGTTGACCCTGTAGGTTAAAATTTCACGCTGGAAGGCGGCTGTTATATCTCTAAATTCATTTCTTCATTTGCGACTAATACATAATGTAGGTATTATACTCATGGTTTCTGCAGTATAATGCCATATATTATTCCCTTAGGGAATAATGGCGAGAGATTGATAGAAATAGTCTTCATTCCCTCTTGTAGTCCTATCAGAAAATTTCTCGAATTGAATATTACCATCGGTTCGATTATATCGTTTCCATGATGATATTTAATTCGTGAAAATTTTTGATAGAACAAGAGGGAATAATGACTATTACTATCAATCTCTCCATTATGTCATTATACTGCAGAAACCATAAGTGCAATCCTTACATTATGTATTAGTCATGAATAAAGTAGAGTATACTACTAATAATGAATATTATTGACTCGTGGTATAATAGTATATTATGCAACGATCATGTATCAATAACCATTACATGAGAGTTGCATACGCTATTTTATCTACACCTGATAAATAGTGAAGAACTACAAATATTAAATTCATATTTATATTGCACACAATAATACTAATTAAATGCATTTCTTTGAAAAATTCTACAAAAATTTCAACTAATGGTATTACTTCGAGAAATAATACGATGAGAAATGGAGAGAAGATTGAAAATAGAAAAAAAAAGGTACTCGTGGCCGGATTCGAACCCATGTCTCTTCCAACTAGCAATTCGCTGTGTGCAACAGAATAGTGGGGGAACTGCCGAACGATCGTGCGCGCGGGGTGGAGAAATGTGCCACATCACTGAGCTACTACGGACAAATATACACGTGGAATATGTCGAAATCACATATTATGTACATTTAATATAATGGGTTATCATAGATGCTGTGTTAAAAATTGTGCGAATAATTCGACAAATTGTGAATATAAATTTTACTGTTTTCCAACAGCTAAACATAAATTAGTTCAAAGGAAAAAGTGGATCGTCGCCGTAAGAAAACACAATTAAGTATCTTAACCTAACTTTTTCTAATATTACATGATGCAGAAAAATAGTATAATAGATTATATTTGTATGAATAATAAATTACTTTCAGTGGTTTCGAGTCAAATTGGAATCCCAAACCCACTACTCTCATTTGCAGTGCTCATTTTTTTGGAAATAAAAATAGCGAAGAGGAAATGAGTGCAAGCTACATTCCATCCAAATTTTCTTCGACTGATATGAAAAGAAATATGGTTGAAAATTCAGCTGTCAAAAGGTAATGAATTATATGAAATAATACTGCATACTATAAATTCAATGTTAATGAACCAGCTATATTGGATTTAGTTTTAAATTAGCTATAACATATTTATCAAATTGATTCTAGACATGAACGGTTCATGGAGCGGCGCACGCAAAATCAATCGAGTTCGAGAATTGTTCGAAGTTCACTGGATCGCTTGATCAATACGGATCCAAGTGATATTACGATATCAAACGCTTCGATATCAAATGCAAGTGATAAATGCGATCAAGGGTGTCAAGCAGATATTTTCGTGCGTTGTGATAAGTCCGAGAAAACGTTTAATTGCAACAGATATATTTATGGAGGCAGTACTTGCGACGCTGAAATCAGTATATCTATCAATTTTCAAATTGAAAAAATTGAAATCACTCTTTATGACAAATTTGATAAGGAAGTGTTTTATAGCATCGAAGAACTTCTGGAAGTTCATGGAAACATCGCCATAAAAAAAACATATTCTTCTCAAACGTCAAAAATCTATGACTTTCTGAAAGTGACATCAATCACTGAAGTTGACGTTCTATTTTGATACATCATTATCATGGTCACGTTGTACTCCACTCTCTCCGGCACTGAAAGTCCTTCTTGCCTAGGCAATGAGAAGTGAGAGCTGCAGATTTCAATTCAATATTCCCCAGATGAAAGCATTTTTCACGTTCGAAAAAAAAAATCGGAGGCAGAAGTGCTTTATATGGCTCGAGTGATTGGGTAATTTTTGAAAAGAGGAAACCAACAGTAATAATCTTGTATTCACCCGTTCACGTTCGGATAAATAGTTTTCGGTTGTTACGAAATATAACTATCCGATGTCTGGAGCAAGATATATAGAAAACTTAATACTTCCACTCAATCGATATCATTTATCAAAAATTGCTCGACACTGTTATGTCAATGGGGAATAGCCGATTTCAGTGACATACTCAGTCATACTGTCACTAGTGCTGTTTTTAGGACAGCTACGCTATCTGTTAGAGTTAATAAGTGATCGCCTTGTAGAACAATAATTTCACATTGTTACTGTGCCAATAGAATATATTTGAGAAACTAAATCATTGTTGATAACAATTAACATTGTAATTCAAAATATAACCGTCATTACCTCTTTCGAGAAAGAAATTTTGGAAATTGTACTATACCATTTGCCGTACAACTGATTTTTATGGCCGCCTTTTCCCATTCTGGAGAGAAACAGCGATATATTGTTTGTTACAATCGACATTGCCATTGCTACAAATGATAATTTCAAATATACCCTGCTGGTAGGAAAACGAGTACATTTGACAAGAGTAGGTGGGAGCACCAGGTTTTCCATACATCTTGGAATCAAGCCACCTCAAATCAAATATATTCCCTAATTTTTCTCGCATATAAATGAAATATCTTTGACCGACTTGTTTAACGTAGTGACAAAAATCTTATAGGAGAAGTCTTCGTTCAGGGTTATTCTTCATCTTGAAATCTTGAAATCTGTCGCAGGCCATATGCTTGCCCATGAATACCCAAAATGATTAGTGTTACTGAGCGTATTTTGTTCCACGAACGGAATTTTCACTTTCAGTTTCGATATAGAAATGATTATGGAACATAAACAAGAATCAAAGATCAATTCAACTCATGGATTTTGCTCATTTTTTCATATCTGACAAACTGAAAAATTCAATGAGTTTTCTATTTTTTCGCAAGAAGAAATTCATGAAAACCGATACAATGAATATACTGGCTCTTTATTCCACTAGTGCAATATAGTATATTATTCAACGAGCACTTTAATGATGACTTGTGGCCTGAATCACCGAGAGAATACTAGCCATTTCACGCGAGTAGAATACTGTACTTTATTCACGACTAATAAAAATGTTTGAATAATTCCGTTACATACACATTTTTAGAAACGCTATCATTTTAACCCAATAAATAAATCACACAATACAAAATTATACTTTGTACAGAGTACATAGTTATCGAAAATAATAATGATCTTATAATATCTCACAATAATTATCACAAAAGTTTATGTATTCTGCTTCACAAATTTCACATATCTAATTTTACAAGACGATATTTTTGTTACAAGATATTCGTTTATAATTATTGATAATTGAAATATTTGAAAAATTGGTCAAGTCAATCGTAGTGATAGAATTAACACCAAAACATTTTAATATTAGAGCTAAATCAAGGAAGCATCTGACAGCAGTAATTAATGACTCATTAAACTGTCGTGATTAATGGGTATTATAACGGTCGAGCAAACAGACATATAACGGGTACATTGTAGCGTAGTGATAAAATTATTATTGTACCCATAACTGTTGATTTCTGGATGAATGTGAGTTAAATTCTACTTCAGTAGACTTCATGACTGCAGATATTATAAAGTCATATCTAGAGTAATCCTGTTCAGGAATTTACTCTCGCAATTTTTCAAAAGTCTTTCAAAAACTCATGTCCTTCAGAGACGATGGTTCTGGTTTTTGTATACCTGAAGGGTAAGCACTGATGGTGATTCTTTAAGTCGAAAGCGTTTTGATACGATTTTATAAGAAATATATTAACTACAATACAAAAATTGTCTTCCTTTCAGTACATTGATGCATGCACACAGCTAGACAATTTTCACTTGAGAAAATTTTGTAAGCAACTCGTGCATGAGATGTATCTGTTCTATAGGTATTGTCAATAAGCACTTACTGTTTGCAAGTGTCGCATAAATAACTATGAGATGAATATATATTTGTTTTACTGGAATAGTGATCTTAGCAGTGGGTATTGATTTGTTTCCCAATTCCCATTCATATGCAGAAATAATCTAAGTTCAAAGTAATAACACTTTGCTTTCAAAGTCATTGTAAAAAAAATCTCAACACATCAAAAGCTCCTCCGTGGACAGTTGAGTTATCGACTATGTACCACTTGTGCTCAGATATACTTGTGTAGTGAAAAAAATTTACAGACATGTTTTCAGCGGCCCTACATTCGAGTCTCTCACCTAAAAACTTCCCCTGTGTTTGAAACGGGGATATTTTCAGGTAGAGTCGATAGTACACAAGGATAATTCCATTTCATTTCTGTTTTTATAATTACTCAAAATTCAAACTAAAAAGCGCTATATAGTCAATCGAAACCGACAACCGAAAACTTTTTTTCGATATATTCTCTATCAATCCCATTTGTGTAGCACTTCCATAATCGAAGTGCTTTTCAGTTTGAAAAATTCAGTTCTAAATGGCATGAACTCTTTCCATGGAAATGTTTATGTGTTGTGATTTGTTCGACTTTTTGGCATTTATGGATTGGAACTTATGGTGATGATAAGGTTATTGATTTACAAACAACTCTTTGACACATGATAAGAATACTCTGACGGAGATTTCAGGGTAGTTAAGAATTATCTCTGAAGATGGTTGCTAATGTTATCTGATGCGTGATAATGTCCGAACTTCGATATTACCGAATGATATACTTCTTCTAACATATCTCTCGTGTATTCTCTCAGCGATAGTGACATTATATGCTTCTTCATTTCAGGAGTTTTTCTTTATCTGAATAGTAGGTCCTTTGTGGGTAAAGGAGCAAAGTTTGCCTTTCATTTCCATCTGGGAATCACTTTTACCCCACCATCGATATCAAATCTTTTGCTATCAACATTTGTCTAGTGATTGTTGAAACTCCGTTGATATCAAAAACAATCATAAAGCAATTCTTCAATTAATTTTACCTTTTGCATTGTCATATGCCAAATGACATTTAAAAATTTTCAATCTTTATTCCCGAAATAACAATTCAATAAAATGTAATGAATGTCTATGATTAAAAAAAAAATCAAATCTGCCAGTGCTTTCATGCTCATAAAAAATATATAATATGCCTCGCTGCTCATCAGGAATATCGTCGGGACTGGTATCATTCGAGAATCATTGGATTCTTGCCAGGTTCCAGTGTAGGGGTGTTTGCAGTTAGAGGTGTAGTGGCCGGTATAAGCAGTAGGTACTGCTGTGATATGAGAATGTTTTTTCGACCTGTGGATCATACTGATGATTTTGAAGTCTGGGGCACTGAAAGAAAACTATATTTACAAATGTGATAACTTGGGCGGAAGCCTGAATGAAACTTCATTACTTTTGACTCCTCATCGTAGGTAGCTATCGACATCTTATGGAAGGCGAATACTTTCCAGATTTTGACGTTTCGTGGAATATTTGTTTATTACCATTTTTCAAATTACAAAGAACATGATAAACTTCTATAAATAGTTAGTGAAAAACTAATATTATCACAGGCAAGAAAAACAATCATAACCTGAACTCGGGATGGGAATTTTATTATCCAAGTGAAAATAAAATGTTTCAGGCATTGTAGACTTATAATAGTCGATAAATGAATAGTTCACAGTTTCATAAACATCACACGTGAAATTCACAAAATGACATGATTTCATGTTTGTATAACAGAAATCTATTTGTACTCCCATGGCCATCCAGCTAATGGAAACCATCAGCACGGGGACTCTGATAATTAGAAAAGTATATTAGAATCGAAATGTGACATCAAATTCGAAATCTCGGTCCTATACTTACATTGCAGAGATGTCGAATTTGACGTCAATTTGACGTCACATTTCGATTCTAATATACGTTTCTATTTATCAGAGTCCCCGTGCTGGTCTTATGACTTCTCAATTCTGATCAACACCATACGCACCGTTTCTGAAACAATTGTCCATATATAATCAACCTATTCATTCTGGCAACGACCTTGTCACTTGATCGTATCAAATTATTCATGAGTATTTGATTCAGAAGAAATCACAGCCGCTTTTTGAATTTATATTCCACACCATTTGTGAGATCGACACTTCGAAAAAATAAACATTGCTTTCTAGTCTTAACTAGTGTTCGACTTCGAGGGCAACTATTTTCACAAAATTTTCGTAACTCTAGCCCAGCTCCACGACATATTGGGTTACCGTTTTCATAAAGCCAAATTCTGAATCTGATGTAGATGATGTAAACCTCGAAGTCGAAACGCCATCTGGATGACCAAAGACCCAAACTCCAACTACACCAAGTATAGGAGATTCCCAACAACGGGCGCCTCGTTTGGCATAGCCGTAACAAATGACACCCCGTGAAGGACTATCGTTTTTGATCTACCTGCAGAGAAGGCTGCAACCCCAGCTGAAATCAGAATTCCGGTTTTTCGAAATCATTCTATTCAAAATTCCAATGCCAGATATCTGTTTCGACCTGCCATCAGTCTCTTCAGAAATATTTGGCAGGAGTTACGAACACAAAATAATTCGAACTGTGTGCTTCTTATGAAGGAAAAGTCTAAATCTGATGTGGATAGTGTAAACCTCAAAGTCGAAACGCTATCTTCTGGATGACGAAAGAATCAAACTCCTAGTACACCGAGTACAGGTGTAACGGACATATCGTACTGCAAAGCCGTACCAAATGACCCGCCGCAAACCAGATTTGTTTTCGTCTCTGTATGATAAAGATTTTTTCATTTTTGAATTAATCGATCAAACCAGATTAACTCTTCGACATAATATTTTTATTTTTTGAGAATTCAACCATTTTTATGTAACTCTGCCGGAAAAATTGTTCGTTGCGGTTATTAGACAGAAATATATTTTTTGTTTTGTCAAGCCAATTTTATGGTTCACATAGTGAATTCACGCAAAAAAGCAAAAAAGAACTAATGCATACTCGTAAGTCATAATACCTTTATTTCTCTGTCCTGAAGAACCAGATAAAGTTTACCTTCACGACATATGAACGCTTTCTCCCTAATAGGCTACGATTAATTGAATGTTTTTAATTAAACTATTACTCAACACATAATGCACGAATAGCTTGTGAATATACTATAAGGAGTAATTTGATGTCGACCAAAGTGTTAATTTAACTAAAAGAGACTTTTACTGCTTCCGATTCAACGGAATCTGCTCTGGGAGCACAATTAGTCAAGTAATTGCTTATACGGTATAATCACGAAAGTTTCTCAAAAGTATATTTCAGCTTAGCTGTCTTATGATGGTAGCGGACGATGAGGTGAAGAATATCAACTTAATACAACAAAAATGAATATAAAATCACAACAAACTTCAATGCCATTGTCAGATATTTGGGTCTCATTGTGAAAAATTGTACGAATTCAGTCTTTTGACTGTGAGACCTATACTAGAATATACAATGCGGGAAAAAATCAGAACAGTATGAAAATAATCACAGTACACAAACCAGTATCTGAGTGCTGGTTAAACCAAAGACTTGCACATTATTTAGCTGGCAACACCATTCTCTCAATATGATTTTTGTTTGCAGCCTAAACCCAAATCCGCATTAATTGTCACTTCGAATGGTGTTATAATATTCCGAAGGGTTTATCTTCCTCTCTTTTGGAGGAAAACAGCCTTCATTTTGTGGGAGATTTGCAAACGGGGCAATAAGGATCTAGTTACAGGATTTCGCGAAAGCATATTCACCAACTCACAGGCCACCTCACAGCATCATATGTTCCAATTCATTATTAAAATATCAACTATGGAATATCATTATACCTGGGAAATTATGCATATTTCAAAAATGTAATAATATACCGGGTGGTTAATCCGAAAATTAAACGTTGTCAATTCCGGAAGTTAAAAAAAATCTGCCATTACCTCAAAAAGGGCCTCATTATGAGTACATTTTATGTTCCTAGTTCTTAAAAATATGTAAAGAAATAAAGAAAAAAAGGGGTGTACCGTATGTCTGTGTGAAACGGTAAATTAGAAAAATTCTCTTCACAATGATCATTGGAAAGTTTGGAAAATATATTTTCAGCACCCTGTTCATTCATTTTGGAGCGGTGGTCCAACGAAGATATTTGATCAGATTCACGAGTTCCACAACATAACAAATTCGAGCAAATTCACTGGAAGATAATTCACGATTGATGGGGTGCGAGGTCTTTTGAATCGTTATCAAGAAAAGCAGATTTAAAATCCTTTGCATACAACCGCCCTAAGTCTTTAACACTCATGTCTTGAAGTTCATAGATTGAATAAGATACAACTTCGGCCACGATGCAAGGAATGAATTTTGGTGCCAGCTTGACGGAATAATCATTAGCTGCAGACGTTACATTTCTTTTCCAGAGCCGATTGTCAACATAAACTCTAATGGTCGGTTCATATACCACACTTTTACTTTTACCTTATCCTTTACTTTTACTTTTACTTTAAGAAAGTTGTCACAATGTAAATCAATCGAGGCGTTCATACACGGCACTTTTACTTTTACTTTTAGTTTAAGGATGAGAACTTTTACTTCAGAATGAGATAATTTTAGGGACTGCGCATGCGAATATGTGAAGTCATCACAGCAAGCAGTGCCACCAACATTGTAAGGAAACGTAGCCCTGTTCTTCTTCTGAATATTTTACAGAAATGATATAAAATGGGTTTTCTGTGAATTCAGATATAAACAAAATGGCAAATTGCAAACCAAAACAATGACGTAACCCAAGATTACTTCTTCTTCGTTTGTTTTTGATCACTGCGCATGCGTCCTGTTTACTTTAACACTCTGTATGAACGTCCAATTCCATTCTTGAGGTAAAAGTAGAAGTAAAAGATGAAGTAAAAGTGTGGTGTATGAACCGACCATAAGTTTCCGTTTCCTCAAGTTATATTGTTTATTATTTTTGCGGTGAGCATGAAGTGAGTCTCCTTGAATATCATTAACAAGTTGGGACGTTTTCCGAAACCCTGTCAGTGACAGGAATATTTCTAGCAAAATTCAAATGAGCCGGTGAATAGCCGGTTATGTTCATAACAACGAATAGAAGTTACAATAACTCCATTGGCTATATCGTTTCACAATACCCTTGCATTACACTATATTTTTTTCACACGATACGTTTCCACTGAATTTTCGAATTCTTTTCAATGAAACTGACTTCCATTATCAACATAAAAAATCTGCGGAACACTGGAACAAAAAGTTAATATTTCTGTAAGATCCCAACTTGGGGTGAATTTGGACTCTTACAAGCAGCACAGACAGAACATTTCCTAACATTTCGATATACATCTCGTCGGATTTTTGATGGAAGGTAATATAACAAATCTCAATGCTCGACAAAAAACATTCCGTTTGAAAGAATGTGAGCGAAAACGGTGAATAGAGGTGATGACTTCTGGTTAAATATTCAAAAACAAAAGGAGACACTGGGAATTGATTAATAAGGAAAGTGTAAAAGATAAAATTAACAGTAGATCGAAGACTCGGTGTCAGAAGGTCAATGAAAACCTTTCAGTCCGCATTTCTTTGTTTGAGAAAAAATATATAAGAACTATTTCAAAAAGAATTCATGTAATTATAAAAAATTAATGTTCACTTAATAAAAGTCTTGACTGGTACTGCCTCCTTGTCAAACAGCTCTGCCTTCCAGTTGCATTGGGTGATGTTAGACACTCACTACTTTCGGCATATATTAAATTACCTCAAATTCAAAATCAGACAGACACTGTTTGTAACCAATGGATAAGAATCGAACTTTGACAGTTGTAATTATTCACAGAATACACTGAATTAGGTTCATGTGTCATGCATAAAAAAACGAAGTGATCCAATACCTAAGTAATATATCAGAAATAGTACAAAATTAGCGAAAGCAAACCTCAGAAGCAATTTATATTATGAAAATCATCAGGAGATGTCCAATCAGAAAAAATATTGAAAAATGTGTCAATAGCCCATCACAATGTGAAAAACGTTAATCCATGAATCTTTATCCTTGTACAGATGAAGCAAGCAGTAATTACCAATTACCATTCAATTCGTGATTGAAGTAGAAACATACCAGAAATCAGTTCACTCAACAGACCACCTTCCGCCCGCAAACAACGGAATTTTCTTCTAATTCGAGAAATGGGAAGGCACAGATTCAGATAAGTACGGCGTGGAAAGTGAGATTCCACAAGGGTCGGTCTAGGGACCACTGATTTTCTTTTGTACATAAATGATTTACCACAACATATGAATAGCACCTCACTGACACTATTTGCTGATGACACATCTATTTCGGAAGAAGCTAACACCTTTACAGAACTGCAGTCAAAACTGGAGATAGTGGGTAATGATTTCACAAATTGGTGCTCCAGAAATGAACTTATCATTAATGCAGAAAAACGGTTCTGATTCAGTTTTTTGGCAGAAAGCATTCAGACGACTCTTTACAGATTAACATAAATAATGTCACGATATATCCCTCACAGACAACAAAATTTTTAGGAATTCACGTAGATTCTGAACTGAGATGGCAATTTCACATCGATCATGTATGTAAGAGAATTAACAGTGGCTATTATGCCTTGATACAACTCAAAAAGGTCGTAAGTGAAAAACAACTCGAGGGCGTATACTATGCAATGATAAACTCTATTCTTTCACACAACGTGCTACTTTGGGGAGATGGACCGAATACAGATCGAGTTTTCATTGCACAAAAGAGAATTGTCCGTTTATTATATGGCCTTAATTATACCGATTCCTGCAAACCGGCATTTATTAAAAATAAGATTTTGATATTTCCATCAATTTATATATTTATAATTGCCTTGTATATGTGAAAAAAAGAGAGATTGAATTCGAAACAAACTCCATGAGCCACAATTATTCAACTAGAAATGGTCATCTTATTAAATTACAGCAACATCGCACCAAGTTGTTTGAAAAATCTCCCAATCTAGCGAGTTCCAGGTGGTTTAATTGTCTACCTACAAATATAAAAAGTATAACAACACTTTCAGTTTTCAAGCGTGAAATTAAAGAGTATCTATCATTAGGCGGCTTCTACTCCGTTAGGGAGTACATGCTTTCACAATAGTTATTGTGATTATATATGTTAATGTTTGTGTGAATTTTTAGTCTATGAATTATTTTTCATATCTGTATTATACACCTATATGTATTATGTGAACTGACGATTCCTATGTCATTGTATATGATCGATTTGGGATAATAAACTACTACTATGATATACCATTAATGTGATTATTTCATTATGATATCATACGAAAGATCATGTTTAGTTATTTAAGTATGATTTTCGTCAACATTTCGATGTGTATTGTATAGTGGACGGTTTCCCCCTTCCTCATTCTGACAAAACGTATTCAGAGCTAACCGTGATCCATATATTTCCCAAATTCCCTTATAAAAACACCACAATAACAACAATTTTAATGGCCCACCTATTGTGTGAACCACATGACCATTGTGGCCGAGCCTTTCTGGACCGCAGGGTCATTTCACATTGCTTGACCCTTTTCAAGTCTGATGCCAAATGTTCGTGAATTCGTCAACAGGGGAACGCTTTCACGTTGAATACGGGACAAAGTGTCGCTTTGTTCATCGGTTGATGATTTAATTTTGTACAGGAGTTCAGAAACTTCCTTATGAATATTAATGCTTGGTAATATACCTCCACTGTCTCTTAACTGATACGAATGAGTCTCTCCATTGATCAATGAGGGGTTTTGAGCTGAAAATTTCACACCAACAGTTTTCGGCCAATGGAATGCGTATTTTGTTTGGCGTTACCATAGCAACTGAGGTATATTATCGAAAAAAAAAATTCCGCATAGGTAGGCTACATCGAATTATAGTGGAAATTTTCTGACACAAGCAGAGAATATTTTGTTTGACATAATACTTCACTTTGAGCATAAGTTTAATAAATGTAAGGTTGAAATTCTGCACTAGAGCAATCAAGCAGACTTATGAAAATATAATATTAATTCACATTTTTATTTATGAGCCTCTGAAACTTCTGTATCACTATTGTTATGTTCAAGAAAAGGATATGTTATCTTTGTTGTTTTGAGTACGGATCTCGTGAGGCCACGCCTTGTTTCATTACTGGCATTTCAGGGTGGTTAGTATATTCCGATGATTCTCATTGTCGACAAATGTTTGCAGATAATTCGTTATTTTTCGAATCAGGTGAACCTGAAATGAATTGAAATTCGGGGTTATATTTACTGTAGGTGGAATCGGAATTACTACTATCATTATTTCAAGTGCTCATTGCGGAACTAATAAAGACATCAGATGTCCATCATCCTTGTGATTACATTTGATTAATCGAAGGTGCACCTCTTCTTGTCATCCAGGTTTTTTAAATGTTTCAAAAGAATATCAGGAGGTGGCAGGTGGCGATGGCCTTGGATTTTTACCAACATTCGCAGCATAAAAATACTGAGTTGAAAATCTAGATTAAATTTCTATGCATCTGAAGTCGGTACAACGAATAACTTTGGTAGTTTCTTGACTAAATCGATTTTTTTATCTCACACAATAATCTAAAGTAAGCGTGACAGAAGAAGGCATTTTTGATTCAATTTTTAAATCTGTAATGTAATCCAAAGCCTATCTCGATGAAATTTGAGAGGCTAAAACATGAATTTCAAATAATTTATTGAAGTTCAATATGGTGGGAAATTTTTTTACCGAATTCCACGCGTACCTTAACCGTCCTTGAAAATGTTTTTGCTCACAAATATTTGAAAAATTAATTAATAATTTTCAAAATATTCGCGAGCTCGAAAAAATTTTCAGACAATACCCAAGCACTAGTGTTACAAGTGTTTATATTTTTGATATTCATTGATTCAAATCACCGACTGAAGCAACAATTATTTTCATCTGGCTTCAAAATGCTAATTAGATATTAAACGGTGGCATATTCCAGCGTTGCATATTTACAACGATTTCAGTCGGAATATACAGTAAGTATGACATTCCGATCATACATGGTGCACAGATAGTGTTGCTAGCCCAAAGTATACACACATCAAGTAAAGCAGATATAAGCAATGACCATCATGAAACATATATGTATTTTCGCACAATGTTGCATTTCTCCAACAAGAACGGATATGAAAGAAATATGCAAATACAATTTTTTTCTTAATTTTGTCCATGTTCCTCCAATCATTTTGTATTGAAAAAAATTTTTTACCTAAAAAACATGCATTTAAAGGTTGAAACAAATCATTGATACTTTACAGGTTTTTATATTATTATTATTATTGGATGGGTTGAAATGTGTTTTTTTTATCTAAACGTAGCAATTAGGTAAATATGATGTTAAAACTTCTAGCTACATTTATATGAAAAACACAGCTCAACCCATCCAATGTCAATAATATAAAAAGACCTGTATGAGTATCAATGATTTGTTCCAAATTATGATTTCTTACTGTAGATCAACTATTTAGAATATTCATCCCAGTTTACCTACCATCAGTGTCAATTATAATTTGTTAATGTCACAAAAAAATTTGTATCAATACTTCTAATATTGATTTCGACGGGAAAATCTATGAGTAGGTAGAACATCCACTTAATATTGTATTTTGTATCTCTACTCATGTCCAAAAATGTAGCGTTCCTGAAGAAGAACCAATTAGGGTTCGAGGGCTTGAGCAGAAATGAAGAGTTCACTTATGGAAATTTCTGCCGAACGAGATGTTCATAGTTTGGTGGTTTCATTCAAGTATGGAAAACTTTTGGGTTATTCTTGGAGAAAACAACGTCACTTTTCTGCGCATGTTTGGTTTGGAGAGATCATAAGGTGAATGTCCAGATTATCGACAATTTCGAATTGTTTTCTATGTTACATAATGAAGAGGTTCCCATAAACCTTTTCAATCATAAGGGTTCTGATGTATAGTTTCCTAAATTTATTTAAATTCATCACGGATTTCCCCTTATCATCTCCCTCCCAATAACTTCTGCTAATCAGTAGAGTGTAGGTCATTGTCGAGTTGAAAGTGCTACTTTTCCTCCCGAGAATGAAGTTTACTACCCGACACGTAGCGGAGGGCTTTAATCATTCAAGGGAGGAAAAGACACGTTACCCTACGTTATACATATAATTTTTCCGCCTCCCTCGAGTAACAAGTCATTTCACAAAAATTGATTAATGAAACTAATAAAATTTATTGAGGAACTATAACTAAGGAGTAAGTATGGTATAGTATGCTCCTGAAATTCCCAAAATCAGGAGAACCTAAAAAACAAAGAATTTAAAAGAAGGCTCGCCGCCGGATTCGAACCAACATTCACAATTGCCTTCCAACCTATCATGAACATCGTCCGTTTCATCAACTCGTTGCGCTAGACTCGTAGGAGAATTTTGCAGAATCAGGAATATAGCTTATTGCACAATATATTCACTGATTTCTACCATTTCACAAAATACAGGGTGTTCTATAAATGAATGGCGAAATTTATATTTATATAATAGAATATGGTTTTGGTCGTTATTTCATTGATGACGTATCAAAGGTCACTTTCACTTCTCCTTCCTAGGGGGGAAATGTGAAAAAATGTAAAAATGTAGTAGTAGTAAATGACACAAAATGCCATACTTCGGGAGCAGCTTGATTATTCGCGGACCTGTCAACCATGAAACGTTGCAGGAACATTCCCCAACACGACATTATTTGATTTCAATGTTTCGAGTGGTTTTGGAAATATTTCTGTTCAACCTACTTGTCACAACAACTTTTTTCGTTAAAAGTCACGTACAGAAATTGCATGAATGTGGATAAAAGGACTTCTGAGGTTACTAGGAGTTGTCAAATGGCTGCGGCGGTATGGAGAAACCTTACATATTAATTGAGTGTGACTGAAATTCGACTAGAGTGTGATCACAGTTTCTGGTATATTTACCGGGCAAATGAGAGAAGTTCATGCACATATATTTGTCTCTATGTTCCATTATTTTATCAAACATACATACCGTAGTTCTGTTGATTGGAGAAAACAACACTCACTGTCTGGATATCTCACATTTCCATATGATTGTATAGTTCATTTCCTGAGTCATTATCTACACATTGTAATTGTTATCGGGATATTAGCCAAGTCTTTTTACATTTAGACTTTGTTTTACTGACATTTCTTGACGTATTTCATATGCTTAAATCTGGTGACGCATGGGTAAAGATGGAATATTACTTGAACTATATTTGCATCTTAGTAAAAGTTATCTAGAAAAATATACTACCATACAATGGATTGGTGGAAACGGGTGTAGAGGAATTATCAGGCCTCACTACTCTCCAGTGAAGAGTCATAGGGTATTTCACATTTTCATTGTGATAATATGAAGAAACCACCACAACTTGAAAGTGTTTAACACCGCTAAGGAAGGTTCAGAATGAACACGAATTTTACAACGGTTAGTACTGAATACACTGTTGGAGACGGTTCATCATTTCTAGACTTCCTTTAAGGATTACTACACAAACACCCCCAAAAAATGACATGGCTCCCTACAGAAAAAAAAAATCAAGGCATTCAAATGCACTATACCAAATCGCCTAGTTTTGGTATTTTAGCAAATATTTCACTATACATTCTACGTAGGAGAATGTGAGGCTTGAAATCATGCGAACAAACCACTCCAGTTTGCGGTCCTAGCACACCCCTATACAACATATAGGAAAAATGTGAGGTTTGATTTACCCGCTTACGAATTACTTCAATGTTGTCGTCTCAGCGAATCCCAAAGTAGCATTCTACATGGGAGAATGGGAGGTTTGAAACCATGATAGGAAACCACCTTGAAGTAAACTATCCCTGAACCTATGGAAATAGTTGAAAAAATCCCAACCCTAACTAACATAACAATAGCAACACCTCGAAACTATAAAATCAACAAGTTTTTAAGATAAGACCATAATTTCCGAATTCTGAATGCGCCGTACGGAAGCAAATGCCAAGAAATCATAGAGAGAGAGAGAGAGACATTATGCCCAGTAACACATCAAAATCGAGTGAGTTACAGCAAGAAACAAAAGATTGATCAGTCGTTCACGGAAACAGCGAAGCTACATATCGAACAATTTTTCGTGATGAATACAAAAACAATATGATCAGAGCGTAGTGCCATATCAAACTCAAACAAATGAACCTAGTTCAGCAGCAAAGTTTCATATCGAAGTGCTCCCAAAGAAAACTAAGCATTGAGACATTGAACAATGCAAGATCATTGAAAGAAATAATGGTAACTTCATTCATTTGTAACAGTAAAAAATTATTATCAATATTTCCTCAGTTTAGTAAACAATTGACAGTTACTCATAATTCATTGAGATTCAAGTTTCAACTCAATATATTTCTTCCACAGAAATCCAAAAATAAAAGAATAAAAACCACCCAGAAAACCAATAATTTTCAAAATGATCCAATTCTCTACAAACATTTTTTTAACTAGGTGAATATTTTGATTATATCCTTCAAATATATCTTTGAAAAAGGAAAACAGTGATGTAATTGTCGTGGGTATGGAATAATGTTATGATACTTCCACCATCTAGGGACGTATCAAATACGTATTACTACCCATGAGTGAGAGACAACCAGAATTTGCCCCAATTCACCCTACTAGGATCAATGCAATCCTACTATTACTTCGAACCCAATTATGGTGCACCTAATCCGAAACTGTACTTTGTTTATCCAAGAAGGTATTATTCATTTACGACATTTCCATTCCCTTTTCTACTAATCACATAGGTAATAAATTGTAAAGTTAGTCCTACAACAAAAACTAGCGACGCAACGATTCCGAGATCTGAATCAGGAGAATATTTACAGAATCCCAAAATATAATTACTACAAAAAATCTCATTACCAATGTAATATTCCTAGACGAATCTCTAACCAGCAAACAAATACATCGTCACATTATCGCAACGATATCATGATGTGACTGCGGTGGCACATTTCAAATCTCAAGGATCTCGCAGTTGCATCGGAGCAATGGAGTTTTGTCACACTCAAGTTACAAGTTTTCCTATATATCTGCGATATGCATTCCGCAATGTGGCTGTGATATATTTTTGAATATGTCGCAGATACATGTTTTTCTCGATATAACGACAATATGATCTTCGCGTGATAGCAAAAGCGTGAAATATACAACAAATTTTCCAGATATGGTCATATGTCAGTAATAAATAATCTTCACCTGGATACACTAGTTTGTAAAAAGAGATGACATGACTAGTACCTATCATTTTCAATTTCTTGCTCTTTCCTACTTTTCAGAAAATGAAAATTCACTTTTACCCTATTAACTTGAAAACGTGATACAATGTGATAGATAATTGCGTATAGATACAAAAATGTGCACTTTACTGGTTTCAGAAAAAAAATGAACTCTTCAGCGATGCACGATATAAAGTTTAAAAAAAAAAATGAGAATGTTAAGTTTTTGCCGACTCCTTGTGATGTTAGTTAACTGATACTCATATTGACTAAATGTTCATTTGAGAACATATTCTGTTCACATCTAAAATATCAATAAATGTAATGTGTGAAACTGACTCAAGTTAAGTCTATTGTAATAAACTGAATGTATAATAATATACAGTTATGCTTGAATTGTATTGCATAAGGTCTATTAATTATTGATTAATTAATATCATTTTTCTCAACAGACCTTTGGGGATTTACTATACGAAAGGAAGACGGGGATATCGATGGTGTAGCTTACTAAGTTTGCTTCAGAAAGCTAAAATTCCTATGAAAATGTTAGACTTTGTCTATAAGAAACATCACGACGGACTGAATCATGAGTCCTCATTACTCGTATCTTTGAATTCAAGAAGGGCAATTACTTTTATAGAAATAGGGTATTCCATAATTATAATAGGAATCAGTGGCGAAATATTCATTTTGATAATGTGCAAACGTTCATTATGATGCATTGGCTCATTCAATCTACTGCGAAGACTTTGCACTGAAGCAACATAGATGCCAATAGGTTAGTCAAGACCCTGAGTCCTCTTAACTATTGATTTCCCACAAAATTTTTCATCATAACTCAAAGGAAAGGGGCACTTTCGATTCGAAAAAGTCATTCTTGCCAACCATTCACTTCATCCTTGATGGATCTTGACCAAATCAAAGCTCTCCCTGTGAACCAATCAATGCAAGAATTGAATAGTTCAGGTTCAGAAATATCAGGGACTCGTGGAAGTTCTTCCTTCTTTCCAAAAATGATTTCGAACTCGTATAACCATCAAATTGTGATCCCTATTCATAAAAAGGAACCAGGTTCCCTATTCCTGGGGATATACTAGCCAATGAATTCTTGGCAAAATCTAAAATCACATTCATTGCTAACCTCACATCTAACCCCAATAGCCTGCTTAAGTAAGTATAATGAGTGGCAATTGAATAATGACATCAGTATCCTCTCCGATTCTTTTTGGAATTGGGAAGAAGGCAACCGGCAACTATTACTTGGCTTTTCCTTCTTGGAGTCAGAAAAAACAAGGCAACAAACACAATAACCACTTCACCGTGGTAAGACTTTGCCACTGAGTCTTTGTTGAAAATGTGGACGGATCAATGATTTTCGTATAAACTCGAGCATAATTTCTACAAACATGGAATATTACCAAACAACTACGATGAAAAAGACAGTTCAAGAAGAATATCTGGATAAAGAAATGAATATATTTCATTTGTATAAAAATTATTTTACTACTTGAGCTCAAAGTTATAACCACAACTAACTCGGGTGTGATTGAGGGACACTCACCCTCAGCAGATGCAAATTAATTTCTACTAAAAGCAAGTGTGACCTCCAGAGAAATTTACGCTATGATCCCTTTTTGAAACAAACCTAGGACGCCAAACTTCCTGAAAGAGAAGTATGTGCTGCTGAAGGAAAAATCAATTCAATTTTAACAAACTTCCTTTCCTTTATTCAGGTGAATTTTTACAATTCAAATTGTTAATTAATATTGAGTTTTGAGTAATATTAGCAAGTTAATTGAAAAAAATGACACAATGGTCTATCCTTCTGACCGTTCTGTTGACTTTTTTTGGAATGGCCACTTACGCTCCTCCTTGACTGGTGAAGTGGACTCTACTTGAGACAACTACCTCTTTTGCCTTTAGTTGTTGGCTGGCAACAGGTATCGAAGGTTCTGGTAGGCTCAAAGCGGCTACCCCTTTCTGCCACTAGTTGTTGGCTAATCTGGTTAATCCTTGGCAGCAGGTATTCGGCTATTGTCTGCTTTGATGACAGTTCAGGAGTCCACTCACTTCAATGGTAGGAAGCTAGTAGGTGGTTGGTGTTGGTCCTCTTCAACGGTCGATGGTTTTACATGTAAGATGGGGGACAAGGTATTAGACCAAAGTAATAAAAATATATGAGTGTCACTGAGACTACAACTTGTTGGATTAAAAAAAAAATGTTTCAATAATTATTTCTAAACTATAGACTATTTGGATCCAAATTTACAGTCTCAGGAAATTAATAAATTCACTCGAATAAGTGAAAGTTCTCTCATAAAAAAATGTGAAATCTGAATATCTCCAGGAGAGAGAATTGAATAAAAAAAAATGACAATATCAGTTAAAGAAATATTGAGAAAAATACTCAGTTTGATCAATATAAATTGAACTAGATAAATTGATTAAATTGATCGAAATAGGTAGAGGTAATGAGAAGTATATAGAAACAAGCGAATCAATAACGCCGGATTCTCATGTAACGCAATACTTCGAAACAGGTCAGTAGGTATACAAAAAGAATAAATAATTGTTCAATGAGTATTCAAAATGATGAAAACCGTTACCTGTCAGCCCAGTATCACTAAGTAACCCTTCAACTCTTCAAATTTGGCCAAGCCCAAACTTCACAAAGAAGTTAGTGAGTTGAATGGTACAAATTATAAACCGTGACTGAAAGGACTGGTCTCTCTATGTTACCCAAGGTATGTAAAATCAACACTCAAGACAGATTCAAAAGAATCTGTGACAGTTTGGTAAGTAGTGATAGTTGAATTTAAATTGAATTGAATAATAACAAACTACTTACCAAACGTCAGAGGTCCTTGTTCCACGGGTTTTGTTTTTCAAAAGGATTATGAGCAGTATTCTTCTGGAACTGAGATAAATTGACCTTGATTAACTTCTGGTCTCCTGATGAGATTGGTACTTGCCGGCAACGGAAAAATAAGCCAGAAATCCGTGGTTTCACTGAAAAACGTTTAAACGAAAGTACTCGTTCTCCCTCAAGTGTATATATTTCAATTCGGTTGAAAATAACCTCACTTTTCCACATAAAAATGAAATATTTTATCTCAATTCCGGAAATATTGGGTTCAGTAAGTCGAAATAATACTGATTAATAATAAAGGTTGTCAAAAGCTCGTGGACTGCAATGATATTCAAAGTTCGGAAAACCCTTCGATGTTCCAGGCACCGTCCCTCGAAAAACACCACTCTTTACGGTTTATTCAAAAATATAACGTTACTTGGGAGATATTAATTCATTGAAAAATTATTAAATAGGTAAGATGATAAAATGATTAAAGATGATTCGAATTATTCAAAATAACTATCACCTGTTTCGAAGTCACACTATCACGACACCTGAGAATCAGATAAGATACGCGCTATCGATCACCGATAATCAATCAATTCCAATCAATTTCTCAGATGTGTTGAGTGCGTCTACCACCACGATGGAAAAGGTGATTTGCAGCGCTTGAAGAGGTGTTTTGAATAGAAAATGTAACGGAAATTTTATTTTCGTTACAAAGTTCTATTGGAAGTATTATATAACACGCACTGTATATTAATAAATGCTACTTCGATCAATATTCATAGTAAGAGTATACCTGTGTCCTCAATTTACAAAGCAGCAATTTACCCCAAGTTCTGCATGAATATTTTCATATCTTTGTTGAATTGTTCGTCCTTTTTATGGTGCCTTCCATATTGAACCATATTCCCGCGCCAGATGGATCAGAAAAACTCGAGGAATATTGATAAAGGTACGTAAGCATTCGAAGGACACAAAATGAATAATGGAAATCACATTATATAGGTGAACAGAAACCTTCAATATCGATTTCTAGAATGATATGTAAACTACGCACGAAGACATTCTTTCCTTTACCGGAATTCAGGGATTATTGAAACACAGAGATCTTCAAGTTTTGATCAAATCTCACAATCATGATGGTCGTAATTAGTTATCCATTTCGAACTCCATAACTTTCGAAGTTCATACAAACTGAGTTGAAATTCAAAATAATCGAATTCAACATATGCGATAGTAGTCTAATTTGATTCTCGAAACCATTTCATATAAAAATCCAATGTTAGACAGCTTTTTCGACCCACTATAGGACTCAGCAGTGGCAATTGAAAACAAAACTCTGAAATATAAGGAAGAAACCCCATCTACTAGATTTAACCGAAGTGTGATGAAGATCTATCACAACGGATATATTATTGAACAGTGATTCTGTTACAGGCAACCGTTGTTGGTCTTTTTGCAACCCCAAACAGAAGATCGAAATGCAGATTCGAGGTAATTGAAATTATTATGAAACCATGAATATATCATACCAAACATCTTCTCTCATCCCTACAATATCTCATTCTTCACTAAGTCAGGAAGGGTGTCATATTTCTTGATGAGTTTGAATTTGCATACCGTCAGTTTTATATATTATGCCGTCTCAAGATGAAATTATCCAACCATACACCTAAAGAACTAATTATTCTCTCCAGAGCATCTCCCTAACTCGCAGAATATGATATACAATGCTGTCTTTACCTTCAGAGATGACATTAAATGCGAAATGCAATATAAACTGCACCTCTAAGCACATCGGCGTAACCCACCATGCTGAAGGGATTTGAGAAATATGATAAATATATTTTGCATACATAAGCTCAGCCGAGTATCAAAATTATGACAAAGTTATTATAATTCAGTTTCTTGGCATCGAAGAGGGTAACACAGACTTCTGAAACGCGAAGCAGGTGAATTAGTAAGCAGAAATCACTAGTTTGTATCATGGAGGAATTTTAATTGGTACGGTGGTTTTTGAAATGTGGAAACATTCCAAACGGGAAAATGATGATCATATAATTATAATGGTGAAATGGTTTGCGGTTGACCCCTCTCAGATAAACTGTATTTTGTATGTAGACATATCAGTCAACCACTATGACTACAGTCAACATTGTCAATGACATATTGAGAGTATGGTCATGCTTTTGCCATAATCAAGGAAAATTGGTGACATTCATACCACGGTTCTCGAATGGAACCACCAATTTCTCGTATTTTCAAACGCTGTCAAAAGATTCGGGCTGACCTTGAACAGAAAACTGGAGAACAAATTTTTCCAAATAAATTGTTTATAAAACGATTTAATTTATCGCCGGTCATAAAGTATGATCACCGACTATGTCAAAGTATTCTAACAAATGTGTTACTTGTGAAAATCAGTAAGACGCCCCAGAGCGCTTTGGCACCCAAAATGATTAGCCGGCCGTTCTGGGCGCAACATATAAATGAAATAAACAATCAGGACTTCTTGGAATATCTATTACTTCAGTTGTTCTATTTCATTTTACAAATTGTTATTGAAGATATCATGTATGGTCTCGATAGTGTAGTGGTTAGCATATCTGCCTATAAAACGGAAGGCCGGGGTTCGAATCCTCGCCGGGCCAACGTGCTGGGTAATCGCACGTTGAAAGGTAAGGCCTCGTTTATCCATTGCTCGCACAAGTTTTGACTTCTGAGGGTTGACGTTCGTCAGCTGGTTGACGAAAACGAACAATTTTAGAACAATTCGAATAATTAACAATAATCATCTTCTGGAAACGTTTACCTCATTGAATTTTTATCGATTGATATGTATTCATTTACACTCACTTCAGGATAATAACTACATATCTGTAGTCCAAAATTGATTTTCATATTTCAGAAAATAATAGGGGGTTATACATATTCGAACATTCATTCCGATTGTTCTAAAATTGTTTCCAGCACGGGAACGGGAAATGTTGGTATTCATGGTATTCAAATTCCTCATAGGTGGTAGATGTCGAATTATTGTTCGTAAACATGAACGCAATTTGATTATTCGATGTTCAGAAAATGAAGCTGAAAAAATGGTAAAACCTCGCAATTTTTTCGTCCAGCACCGATTTGTACAAAAATTCGGGATTAGGCTTATAACACCCTCTAGTTCATTTTCTATATCGTGCCGTTGTACGCTTTTTGTTTTTTAGGGGTGAAAACTACCCCTAATTGTCAAAAAATATAAAATAACATTAAAAAACCTGAATATGGGTAAAAATAGTAAAATAATGATTGTTTCATGCTTAAGGATACAATTTCCTAATCTTTCAACCTATTATAAACCTGTTATAAACTACCCTTGAAAACATGGAAATTTTTATAGTATGTCTCGAACTTTAGAATACACTGGTGAGAAATCCACGAAATATACACTCACATACGAGAGCAGATTTTTCTTCTTCTCTGTCTTCCAATATGAATGGAAAGAGTGGATCATATAACGTATAACGGCCGAATATACCGGTTATGTAGATTACTACGCTCCGAAGCGGGTAATTCGAATTTTCCAAAAAAAATTGATAGGTTTTTTAAGTACAGCTCCTACATTCTAGGTGATGAAAATTTTTTTAAGAAACGAATTCGTAGAGCTTTTTAAGAGCTTCAAGACTATTCGAATCGAATTACTTAAGATCCCTTGATTTTTAAATGGGGAGAGTTCAAAGCGCTTGACTAAGGTGATGTTCGGTCGTTAATGTAGGTGTTAAACGGCAATACCTCGCCGGATATTCACTTCACAAAAAATCTGAATACAGGGAAATTTTTGTCATTAAAAAAGCTAGAATTCAGTACTCCTTCGTTTTTTTCGTATCTTCAGTATTTTGAGAGATATTTAGGAGAAAATGGTTAAAAACACGAAATTGAAAAAAATCGTTTTCTCTTTAAACTCCAATTTTTCTGGAATTAGGCATTTTGAATTGGTTGAACTTTGTTGGTGTATTATTAGTACATATATAAAGAGAATCACAGAAGGGTGGCGATCAATTTTAGTTAGGGGGTACTTTGGAGGTTGTACTTTGGAGAACAGACAATTGAAGTCTTTGCTTAGTCTTGGTTGGTTACTTCGTAAGGGGAGTGATTGACCAGGACGGTATGGACAGATATTCGTCTCACAGTTCTTGAGAATTAATTCAAAATGGAATTCGAAACGTCGAACAAATCAGAAGATACCTAACGGATAAAAACCCAGAAAAATTCATATATATATATACATATATATATATATATATATATATATATATATATATATATATATATATATATATATATATATATATATATATATATATATATATATATATATATATATATATATATATATATATATATATAGATGCCTGTTAAGTTGTCACCTCCGTTAAGTTGGGTAGGCGACCTGACCTCCGGGTCAAGGGGCTGTCTGACTGATATGAAATTTGTGAATATATGATGAGGGGAAAGTCCAGAATCCCTTTATCAAAAGAGGGGTAGAGATTAATTATTTTGAATTCTGGTAGGAACGGAGAAGGCGTTGTTTCCTCATCATATATAGCCATATACTTGAAACATCTTCTCCGTTGTCACCTCCTACATCGTTGCCACGTTTCGGAGGACACAACGTAGAGTAGGTCTCTTACTCAATTTTCATCCTACAAAAAAAAACGCTCAAACTTTCAGAAATGAAATACATACAACTTTGTGCAATATATTGCGTGTTATTTATATATTTTCATTTATTTTGTATAAAAGGCCATTCTTCTCTCTTCAAGCTCAATTTTTTTCAAACATAAGTACTTTCAACTGGTCAAACACTCAGAACGTATGGAAAGAACATAAATGAAGTTAATTGTGAAGTGGCAACAATTTTTTTCAAAGGGATAGAAGACAGGGTAAGATTATCACAATTTTCTCCAACGAAAAAATGGGAATCGACATTATTCTCTTCATACCTCGGTTAGTTTTGATATTTATATTATAGTTTATATTATTTTTGGTCATTGTACGTAAAAACAATTCATTTTGGCAATACCAATCATTTTTCAACGAGCAATAATTTAATTTGTATTGGGTCTGCATACATCATGAATACACGATTACCTTTGTAAAACCTAGAGTATTGCTCACCTCAGGTTTTTTTTTTGAATGCGTATTTTTCAAGTTATTCGCAAAAAAGAATCTGAAAAAAACTTCATGAAAGAAAAGCTGCTTTGAATTAGTCAATATATCGATTTCCGCACTTACTTTCGAAGGAAAATGTTCCACCACCAAGAAGGGGTTGCATCCACCACAGGGCAGATTTTGAAATAAAGGGTAAGTAGAACCTAAATCCAAATTTTTATACAAATTGGTATTGTATGGGATAAATACACAGTTTACACATTTTTACACGATCATAGACTGGAGTGATAGGTGGAATATTTGAATTAGGTTTTCGATCAATCTGTATGGTATTTTCTTAGAGTTCCAATTAGTAATATCTGAAAATAAAATTAGGATTTCAATGAAATATTGAAAAAAGAACGAAGAGTTTCTGTGTATTCGATTTCATTGCTCAGGTTAAATAATGATGTCTCTAGCAGATTTCTGAAGATATCTGGAAAACTTTTCCTATTTTGAAACACGATTATTTCATTCATTTCATAATTTAAAAAACTATGACTGGCTTCTTCATTTGACGAATTGATCAACGATGGATTCAATGTTCCTGTGGAACTGTTCTAAGATTTCACCCTCTCGATTTGAATTATAAAATATTCTTGATGAAATAACATAGGTAAGATGTTGATTACTCCATTAGGTCTGAACAATTGCAGTTTAATAATAAATATGCAAGCACATCCGAATTGTTGTTGAAGAAAATACCATTTTTCGGAGATCGTGGTTCTTTGAGTGTAATAGCACGAAACAGGCTATAACAAATTCAGTACTTTCTGCACGGATCTCAGAATTTCTTTATTATCTCTTCTATTCCTGTATTCACAGAGAATTGTCTTTGGAATGTTCCGACGTTTCTGTTCATAAAATACATCAAAATGGTTAATGCAATGATATAAATACTACACTGTTCTTTTTAGAATATGGTTGATCACAGGATCAATCAAAAATGAAGAATTGGGTGTTATTGGTGACGAATCCTTCCTGTGATAATATAATGAGCGAATTTCTAATAGCGTGTATATCCTGGAATAATTTTAACCGAATGTAATGTGTGAGAAATTTCGCTCTGATATTTGTTTTTTCAATTTTTGAAGGTGACATTGCCTCATAAGTCAGTTATATATCTTTATTTTATTCAGATATGCAAGTTATTGAAGTTGAACCGAATTTTATCGAAACGTTGTATCCTCTGGAATACACGTATAAGATTCTGAAAACTTCATATGAGATTTCTCAGAAAACAATATATTTCAACCACTAGCTCTTGAAAAAATATATTCATCAAAAATACTTCGGTTCCAAACCCTACAGATATCAAATTATTTCTATACTGATTCGACACAAGTTTCTCTATCTACCTCAGGTATGCATTCTTTTGATGAGAAAACTATGGTTGAACTAGTTTTTGTCGGATGGATCATGTGAACTGTCATAAAATTAATAACGAATACTAAATGTCCCAGTGTCTCTTTCGTAATTTCCTTTCGTCAGTATATCTTTGATGGAATGCTCTCAGCTATCACAAGAAGATACATTGGAATATTATTCTTTTCTGAATTTACAAAAACTGCTATGAGTCCATCAAGTATGGCTGGAACTTCCGGTTCCAGGAGGTTATAAATTCCTAACCTCCTTTTTTCCACAAGTGGTGAATGAGTGTCTTTAAAAATTATTTTTAAATATTCAAGATAAATGTTAACCTGTTTTTTGACATTCATATATTTGTTTATTCATGTATCACATGTGTTCATCCTGCTCTATTTCAATGTTTAACCGACAACTTTTATATCGCAACCATCCTCGTTAACACACTTCCCTGAAGATAACAGTAGTCACTGTCGAAATATTGGGAATACAGTGTTAAAAGAGTACACTTTTTGCTTGCTGCTCAACCCAATATATATATATATATATATATATATATATATATATATATATATATATATATATATATACATCACGCTAACATTATTGCGTCCTTTTATAAAACGACACTACTGCGTCCCCTTGAATTCTTGTATTTAGGGAGAGTTTTATAGCGAATACTTTTTCTCGTCATTAAATGCATTCCGTATCTATTTTCAGATTTTCATTACCATCAAAAATAAAAACAATGATATTCACGTCCTCACTGCGTCCCCTCAAAAGTGGGCCTTTACTGCGTCCATCGAGTATACGTTTTCATGTTGAGTACTATCTTGCGTACTGAAAATATATTATTGTACACAATCAGAATAATGCTGCGTCCTGCAGTGTTGCCAGAGTCGTTTCTGCTCACAACCCATATGCGAAATGCTTTCATTTTATGTGTTGTTGAAAATTGACTTCACAAAAGACGACTAATTTGGGAAAAAAATTTCTCGATCTGAATCACGCGAAAAAATATATTCCTATCAAATTGATTTCATATTTCTTAATTTCCTATCAAGGCTATAGATATTTCAAACTTACACATAATTGTTATCACAAAAGTATATTGTTCCATGATCAAGGAATGATAATACATTCTTCACGAGAATGAAGTTTGCAGTTTGAGCAGTAGGCGAGTGCTGTAAATCATAAAAGTGAGCAATTAGCATTCAATGCGAGTTATACATTATACTTCTTCCACGGTTACAACAGATGAAAGCGAAATGATTCAACAAATAACATGAACTTCAAATTTGATATTATTCGGAATTTTCATTTAGGTACGATTGCATGAGCAAGTAGAGCTTTTATTGCTCAGAATTTGACATTCCATGAAAGACTTGATTAAATGTGTAGTGACAACTATATTTCTAAAACAATGAATTCTTCGTTTCATCCGGTGAATAAATGGATTTGAAGGTATACCACAACTGTAACAAAATGAAATTATTGGGTTATCAGGTGTGGAAATGGAGTTGAAGACATACAATAAACATCATTGTTTCATCAAAAACAGTTGAGATAGAGCAGTTTCATGTTTCATCCTTAATAGTAGATTATACCACGAGTCAATAATGACAACTATTATTCTAGAGGAATGTTTATGAACCGAGCCGCGTTAGCGGCGAGGATGTAAAATACTCCGAGAGGATAATAGCCATTATTGCGAGTGTTTACTTCATTTACGATTGATTTATACAATTTCTGGAGGTGTACAGGTAAATGATTCTTTAGTTTCCTCATTTCTATACAAATACACACACACTAGTAATGCATTTGACACTGACACTTTGTAGTTTGGTTATATCGTTTCTATGGTGATATTGATTTCGAGAACTTTTGTGATTGGACTAGAAGAGGAAATAAAGACTATAAATCCCTGCCATAAATCCCTAAGAGAATTAGGTATGGCATTATACTGAGGAAACCATACGTATATTACTTATATTATGTAATAGTCGTAAACAAAATTCCTTATTCGATAGTTTAGTGTATTTGAAATAAGTGGTATAAAAATATGTTATTTTCCCAATGAGAATTCTACTCATCACGTATCAAACGGATCTTGATAAAAAATTAGCACAATTTATTGTTGAATTGAATTCAGGCGACATAAAAGAGTATACAATTCAATTGTTGATATTAAAAAATATCTGAATATATTTTATTTTTCAATGTTCAAGGGTTTTTTTTGTTAACCAGAATGAACATCATCAGTCAGAACAATGTTGTTGAAACTTTTCCTAGAGATCAATTATTAGCCTAACACCAAGCTGATATCAATTTTTGTCTCATGAAGATGATAACATTGTTAGCGAAATGCGCGTCATATCACTTTGGTGTTGTTGGAGTAATTGATCTCTAGAAAATGTTTCAACTTTCACACCAGAAAATTCAATCACATCGTTTGATGTTGCTGAGGATAATTGTTCATTAAAATTCAATGAATGTTACCATTTAGAATAATGAAATGAGAACCACCAGATATTTTCGATACCTTTATTTCAGTTCGAAGAGAACGACAAAATACTGAGGTAATGAGATCCATGAATTGTAGAAAACCAAAAGGAACTGAAGATGAATTGATAAAGCAAAAATAAACTATTGATCATATCCACCGTTTTGGTGGATTTTTATTGTTTATATGAAAACGAAAATATTCTGTAGCAATTTTTTCTGTTCCTCGGTCCATTTCACCAAAATTCTTTTTTTATTTTTATACAAGTAATATACGTACTTAGTGCTAATTTTACCGGCTTCGTCTTCGCTTAAATTAAGGATATCTCCTATTTCAGTTAAATGATTAATATTTTGTATTAACACATCAAAAGCACTTTTCTTTTCTATTTTGTAAAATGCGCTTGTGGTATCACATCCTGTCAGACAATGAGCTGCTAGGAGATTTTTACAAATGGAGAGTCCAGGTTTTTCCACTATATCATGTATGGCAATTTAACATTTATTTACTATGTCCTTCCTAATTGAATAAATAATTGGCAAATCAATAATTCTTGAGCGGTGCTTTAATAATGTAGAAATGAAAGAAAAGCATCTGTATCTACCAATTTCACAAGAATAGAATCGCCATGCGCTCCACCTCGGCTAAAACGTGAGGGATAATTCGCGGATCTGCTTCTTCTTGATTGCTATTCAGTGAATATATTTGGATCATCATTTTCAGCTATAAGAAATACGTATTTTGGGTTCTCAATTCCTCCCGCTATAATCAGGAACTCATTATCTCCCAATGAACTTGGCCCATTCTGTACCAAATAATTCGTTGAAAAATTAGCAGTTATCTTTCGTTCGAGGAAGATTTGAAAACATTTTTTTGAACAGATATCTGAAACTCAGTTACATTTGAATCACTTCGTTTAGACCTTTCCGCATTCTTAGGCGAATTATTATTTTAGGTATCGAACACAACTATAGTATAATCCTTGTTTTTGAACTGTGTTTTCTTCCTTCGGTTATAATTTTGTCAAGAAATAGTCTACCCAACTCAGTGAAGGTCGTTAACAGGGATGGTTTGAATTCTCGAATTGAAACCATTCCATACATGAATATAACTCTTTTTTCTGCGTCATTTTTTCAGGTCCACTTCTATTGTAGATTAGACGCATGCTTTTCATGTTGAATAAGCTGATGTTATTTCTAGTTGTTCAAGAAGAAATTTCTTGCTGTGGATTTTGCGTTCAACTAGTACTGGCAGAACCAATATTTTGGACACTAGATGTTTTTCTACAACTCAGATGATATTTAACTTTTTTACTTCCGATTAGAATGGCGTCTTTTCTTCAGTTTGTAGACCCCGTTTTGTAAGGTTTTGCACAACCAATTTGTCCTGAGTTTCAACAGATTCTCCACATATAATGCTCTCTATTTTATACCTTGTGAAAGTTTTTGAAATAATCCTCCAAAAATGCATATGCTAATGTAATTAATGATAAGACTAGCACATTAAATACATATAGGTAAAACCTCATGTTGCTTTTGCTCACTGTCGTTGAGCGCGCACAGGTCTTTCGGGCAAAGTGCATGCGGGAGACACGCGTGATTTTAATATCGGCGCGGTTATTACGTGTCCTGTCGATCTCAACCTATGACAATTTTTTTTAAAACTTCTGTGATGTTTTTGCTTCAATTCGCTCGCAGGAAGTATGTGAAAATTCCTGAAGAAAATTTGATTGCTCAAGAAATCAATGCACAAAAAATAAATACGAGTATTTCTTATTTTTTTCTGAAAAGAAGTGAATTTTCAAACATGCGGCCGCACTGACACCAGCGCCAAGATTTCTACTTTCGAATAAAAAAAAATTACTCTGGTATCTCTAATAGTTTTCGAATTATCACGAGTTATATCTAAAAAAATACGTTTTTTGGATTTTCCATTTTTTCACACATTTTTTGCTATAGAAAGAGTCAGCCCCAGCTGGCGATGGCGTAAATATCGATTTGTAATAGCCAATAACATTCCCGATAACAATACACCACTCGTTTTGTTCTACCTCAATTTGTTTTTTTTTTTTCGTGATAGAAGCGTCTTTCGAGCTCGTTTTTACTCCACTATATGAGGGAAGCAATATCAGTGGATGATCGACTAGCTGTAACGTTACGATTTTTGGCAACCGGTCAATCCTAGGAGGATTTGAAGTTTTCGGCAATTATATCACCTCAAGCATTGAGCAATATAATCCCAGAAACATGCTACTTAGTAAATTTTTGAAGTTCTTAGTAAAGTATACATGAAGGAAAGTACGTGAGAAATGGTTATTTCAACAGGAAAAATCTGTTTATTTTTTAGTTTCCAGTCACTACGCGAAAATGGTTGAATATTGAAAAATAACCTGAAGCGGTGGTGTGAAAGGGCAATAAAGTGCGCAGGTTGGTCCGAAATATCCAAACTAGCTGAAATATCGCGGATCTCTCCACTCGTGCCTTGTTGCCAAATTTATGGACGCCCTAAAGTACATTAGGTGCAACGGGTATATTGTAAAAGTATACGCTTTCACGATTGACAGCGCCACCCAAACAGATTTTTGTTGAACTAAAGATATATTTCGACTTTCATTGGACACATGATGGTGCATCCACTTATCACTTTTTCAAAACCAGATAACATTTTTGAGTGACGTCAGAAATGGATGTATCTGATATCTGCCGATAGGTCTCGGTTTGTAGGACCTTCCAAAGAATCGGCATGAACCTTCCACATAGTTGTACGAATTTATAATGGTAAAACTTTACTGCGTCCGAAATACGGACGCACTATTGTAGAGGACGCAGCAATGAATGGTACAAACCCAATGTATGGACGTAATAAAGTATGCTGGATATATATATATATATATATATATATATATATATATATATATATATATATATATATATATATATATATATATATATATATATCCAGCATACTTTATTCATATCTATATTCAGATTTTCATTACCATCAAAAATAAAAACAATGATATTCACGCCCTTACTGCGTCCCCTCAAAAGTGGGCCTTTACTGCGTCCATCGAATATACGTTTTTATGTTGAGTACTATCTTGCGTCCTGAAAATATATTATTGTACACAATCAGAATGATGCTGCGTCCTGCAGTGTTGCCAGATTCATTTCTGCTCACAACCTATATGCGAAATGCTTTCATTTTATGTGTTGTTGAAAATTGACTTCACAAAAGACGACTAATTTGGGAAAAAAAATTCTCGATCAGAATCACGCGAAAAAATGTATTCCTATCAAATTGATTTCATATTTCTTAATTTTCTATCAAGGCTGTAGATATTTCGAACTTACACATAATTGTTATCACAATAGTATATTGTTCCATGATCGAGGAATGATAATACATTCTTCACGAGAATGAAGTTTGCAGTTTGAGCAGTAGGCGAGTGCTGTATATCATACGAGTGAGCAATTACCATTCAATGCGAGTTATTCATTATACTTCTTTCACGGTTACAACAGATGAAAGCAAAATGATTCAACAGATGACTTGAACTTCAAATTTGATATTATTCGGAACGAGATTCGGAATTTTCATTTAGGTACGATTGCATAAGCAAGTATAGAGCTTTTATTGCTCAGAATTTGACATTCCATGAAAAACCTGATTAAATGTGTAGTGACAACTATATTTCTGAAACAATGAATTCTTCGTTTCATCCGGTGAAGAAATTAATTTGAAGATATACCACAACTGTAACAAAATGAAATTATTGGGTTATCAGGTGTGGAAATGGAATTGAAGACATACAATAAACATCATTGTTTTATCAAAAACAGTTTAGATAGAGCAGTTTCGTGTTCCACCCTTAATAGTAGATTATACCACGAGTCAATAATGACAACTATTATTCTAGAGGAATGTTTATGAACCGAGCCGCGTTAGCGGCGAGGATGTAAAATATTCCGAGAGGATAATAGCCATTATTGCGAGTATAACTACTGCTCTTCGGGCTTGAAGGCCGTCGTATTTTGGAATTTCTTCCTGACGTTTCGCTAGCGCGAGTGGCCAGCTTCTTCAGAGGCTTATTCATCTCCGATGACATCGGAGATGAATAAGCCTCTGAAGAAGCTGGCCACTCGCGCTAGCGAAACGTCAGGAAGAAATTCCAAAATACGACGGCCTTCAAGCCCGAAGAGCAGTAGTTATACTAATAACCTCGGCCGCGAAAGCCTCAACCATTTTGTCATTATTGCGAGTGTTATACTCTACTTTATTTACGATTGATTCATACAATTTCTGGAGGTGTACAGGTAAATGATTCTTCAGTTTCTTCATTTCTATACAAATACACAAACACTACCAATGCGTTCGACACTGACACTTTGGAGATTAGTTATATCGTTTCTATGGTGATATTAATTTCAAGAACTTTTGTGATTGGACCAGAAGAGGAAATAAAGACTATAAATCCCTGCCATAAATCCCTAGGAGAATCATGTATGGCATTATACTGAGGAAACCATACGTATATTACTTATAATATGTAATAGTCGTAAACAAAATTCCTTATTCGATAGTTTAGTGTATTTGAAATAAGTGGTACAAAAATCTGTTATTTTCCCAATGACAATTCTACCCATCACGTATCAAACGGATATTGATGAAAATTTAGCACAATTTATTGTTGAATTGATTTCAGGCGACATGAAAGAGTATACAATTCAATTGTTGATATAAAAAACTATCTGAATATATTTTATTTTTCAATGTCCAAGGTTTTTTTTGTTAACCAGAATGAAAGTCATCAATCAGAACAATGTTGTTGAAACTTTTCCTAGAGATCAATTAGCCTAACACCAAACTGATATAAATTTTTGTCTCATGAAGATGATAACATTGTTAGCGAAATGCGCGTCATATCACTTTGGTGTTGATGGAGTAATTGATCTCTAGAAAATGTTTAAACTTTCACACCAGAAGTTTCAATCACATCGTTTGATGTTGCTGAGGAAAATTGTTCATTAAAATTCAATGAATGTTACCATTCAGAATAATGAAATGAGAACAACCAGATATTTCTGATACCTTTATTTCAATTCGAAGAAAACGACAAAATACTGAGGTAATGATATCCATGAATTGTAGGAAACCAAAAGGAACTAAAGATGAATTGATAAAGCAAAAATAAACCATTGATCATATAGAGAAAACATTCTTGAATTATTCACAATAATTTTTCGTATATTTATTCTGTATAAATACTTTGATTTTCATCCAATCTTTATTTTCGAACACTTTGGGAAACTTAGTTCTCATTTCTTCACATTCTTGTCGTTTTGGTGGATTTTTATTCTTTATATGAAAACGAAAATATTCTGTAGCAATTTTTTTTTGTTCTTCGGTCCATTTCACCAAAATTCTTTTTTTATTTTTGTACAAGTAATATACGTACTTAGTGCTAATTTTAACGGCTTCGTCTTCGCTTAAATTAAGGATATCTCCTATTTCAGTTAAGTGATTAATATTTTGTATTAACACATCAAAAGCAGTTTTCTTTTCTATTTTGTAAAATGCGCTTGTGGTATCACATCCTGTCAGACAATGAGCTGCTAGGAGATTTTTACAAATGGAGAGTCCAAGTTTTTCCACTATATCATGTATGGCATTTTAACGTTTATTTTTACTATGTCCTAATTGAATAAATAATTGGCAAATCAATAATTCTTGAGCGGTGCTATAATAATGTAGAAATGAAAGAAGAGCATCTGTATCTACCAATTTTACAAGAATAGAATCGCCATGCGCTCCACCTCGGCTAAAACGTGACGGATAATTCGCGGATCTGCTTCTTCTTGATTGCTATTTAGTGAATATATTTGGATCATCATTTTTAGCTATAAGAAACACGTATTTTGGGTTCTCAAATCCTCCCGCTATAATCAGGAACTCATTATCTCCCAATGAACTTGGCCCATTCTGTACAAAATAATTCGTTTGAAAATTAGCAGTGATCTTTTGTTTGAGGAAGATTTGAAAACATTTTTTGAGACAGATCTGAAAACATTTTTTTGGGACAGATCTGAAACTCAGTTACATTTGAATCACTTCGTTTAGACCTTTCCGCATTCTTAGGCGAATTATTATTGTAGGTATCCACTTCTATTGTAGATTAGACGCATGCTTTTTATGTTGAATGAGCTGATGTTATTTCTAGTTGTTCAAGAAGAAATTTCTTGCTGTGGATTTTGCGTTCCACTAGTACCGGCAGAACCAATATTTTGGACACTAGATGTTTTTCTACAACTCAGATGATATTTAACTTTTTCACTTCCAATTAAGATGGCGTCTTTTATTTCCGAAATTTTTAGGCCAACAGTATTTTTTTTTCTCTGCGGTACCAACTTCAGTTTGTAGACCCCGTTTTGTAAGGTTTTGCACAACCAATTTGTCCTGAGTTTCAACAGATTCTCCACATATAATGCTCTCCATTTTATACCTAGTGAAATTTTTTGAAATAATTTGAACCTAACCTATTACATTTTTTTTTAACTTCTGTGATTTTTTTGCTTCAATTCAATAGCAGAAAGTATGTGAAAATTCCTGGAGATGAAAAAGTTTTTCGATTGCTCAAGAAATCAATGCACAAAAAATAAATACGAGTATTTCTTATTTTTTTCTGAGAAGAAGAAGTGAGTTTCCAAAAATGCGGCCGCATTGACACCAGCGCCAAGATTTCTACTTTCGAATAAAAAAAAACTTTGATATCTCTAATAGTTTTGGAGTTATCACGAGTTATATCTAAAAAAATACGTTTTTTGGATTTTCTATTTTTTCACACATTTTTTGCTATAGAAAGAGTCAGCCCCAGCTGGCGATGTCGTAAATATCGATTTGTAATAGCCAATAACATTCCCAATAACAATACACCACTCGTTTTGTTCTACCTCAATTTGGTTTTTTTTCGTGATAGAAGCGTCTTTCGAGCGCGTTTTTACTCCACTATAAGAGGGAAGCAATATCAGTGGATGATCGACTAGCTGTAACGTTAATCTACGAGGATTTGAAGTTTTCGGCAATTATATCACCTCAAGCATTGAGCAATATAATACCAGAAACATGCTAGTAAACTTTTGAAGTTCTTAGTGAAGAATACATGAAGGAAAGTACGTAAGAAATGGTTATTTCAACAGGAAAAATCTGTATATTTTTTAATTCCCAGTCACTACGCAAGAATGGTTGAATATTGAAAAATATCCTGAAGCGGTGGTGTGAAAGGGCAATAAATTTTCCTTCGAAGTGCGCAGGTCGGTCCGAAATATCCAAACTAGCTGAAATATCGCGGATCTCTCCACTCGTGCCTTGTTGCCAAATTTATGGACGCCCTAAAGTACATTAGGTGCAACGGGTATTTTGTAAAAGTATACGCTTTCACGATTGACAGCGCCCCCCAAACAGATTTTTGTTGAACTAAAGATATATTTCGACTTTCATTGGACACATGATGGTGCATCCACTTATTATTTTTTCAAAACCAGATAACATTTTTGAGTGACGTCAGAAATGGATGTATCTGATATCTGCCGATAGGTCTCGGTATGTAGGACCTTCCAAAAAATCGGCATGGACCTCCCACATAGTTGTACGAATTTATAATGGTAAAACTTTACTGCGTCCGAAATACGGACGCACTATTGTAGAGGACGCAGCAATGAATGGTACAAACCCAATGTATGGACGTAATAAAGTATGCTGGATAAATATATATATATATATATATATATATATATATATATATATATATATATATATATATGTATATATATATATATATATATATATATATATATATATATATATATATATATATATATATATATATATATATATATATCTATATCCTCTGGAATACACGTATAAGATTCTGAAAACTTCATATGAGATTTCTCAGAAAACAATATATTTCAACCACTAGCTCTTGAAAAAATATATTCATCAAAAATACTTCGGTTCCAAACCCTACAGATATCAAATTATTTCTATACTGATTCGACACAAGTTTCTCTATCTACCTCAGGTATGCATTCTTTTGATGAGAAAACTATGGTTGAACTAGTTTTTGTCGGATGGATCATGTGAACTGTCATAAAATTAATAATGAATACTAAATGTCCCAGTGACTCTTTCGTAATTTCCTTCCGTCAGTATATCTTTGATGGAATGCTCCCAGCTATCACAAGAAGATACATTGGAATATTATTCTTTTCTGAATTTACAAAAACTGCTATGAGTCCATCAAGTATTGTATATATATATATATATATATATATATATATATATAAATAAATATATGCTGGCTGGAACTTCCGGTTCCAGGAGGTTATAAATTCCTAACCTCCTTCTTTCCACGTTGTGGCTGACCACAAGTGGTGAATGAGTGTCTTTAAAAATTATTTTTAAATATTCAAGATCAATGTTAACCTGTTTTTTGACATTCATATATTTGTTTATTCATGTATCACATGTGTTCATCCTGCTCTATTTCAATATTTAACCGACAACTTTTATATCGCAACCATCCTCGTTAACACACTTCCCTGAAGATAACAGTAGTCACTGTCGAAATATTGGGAATACAGTGTTAAAAGAGTACACTTTTTGCTTGCTGCCCAACCCAATATATCTCCTCTTGTATCCTGACTAGTCAGCAAAGACTACCATTCTACTTATATATGCAAATATCTCGTGTAGACAATTTTCGTCATTGACATTTGTCAAATTATTTCAAATTTGACATAACATTTGTCCTTCAAGAGGGGCAGCCATCCGCGATCCATATCAAGCGAACTCATAGATATACATTCTTCACCAGACAGCATGATGAAAACAGATTCCTTTAATTTTCGTTTCTTGCCATTGCTTTCTTCCGTTATAATTTTAGTGTCGTTCTATTCTACTGTGTGACCTCCATCGGCAGTAAGAATGTGTTCTGATAATTTAGAACCACCTATCATCTGTCTGTTCCTGATGTACATCTTGTGTTCACTCTTTCGCAATTCCAATGGTGAGACGTTTCACCGGTATATTTTTGACCGCACGAACAAGTAATTTGATAAATACAATTTTCTGTGTTTTCTGTTGTGTTATTTGGTTTGGTATGTGTGAGTACCGATCTTGAAGTATTTGTTGTTTTGAATGTTGTTGCAACATTATACTTGTTGCCGATTCGTTTTATCTTTTCAGACAATCGAGGGACATAAGGTTTAATGTTTGATACAGGTTGTGTATTTCGTGTAGGTTGTATGTCTTCATTGTGGACTGTGTTCGGAGTATCAATTTTTGTCAAAGTTTTTTCTATTAATTTTTTCTGGATATCCATTTTCTTTCTTTATGAAGTATATCTAATCATTAATTTTTTCTTGTGGGCTACATACAATTTTTGTTCTATCATAAAGGCATATTTCTCGAGTGGTTTGAGGTGTGGTCAAGATATCTAATTGGACTTGTTCTATCCAGAATGAACTGTTTTCAAATAGACGCAGCAACTTATCGGGTTAGATTGAACATCTGCCCTCCTACACTTGTATGGATTCCAATATTAATTCTTATTTTTTCAGTTTTTTGATATTTCAAAATTATTAACTTGAGTATTCGGGCTCCTAGTATTCTCTCCCACTCATCAACTTTCAGTTGATTACAAAGGATTCACAACTACGACTGAACCAAGTCCAAGCTCCGCAGGTCCCCTTCTTCCGTTTCGAATAACACGAAACTTTTCAAATTTTCAACATGTATGCCGCCCACAATCAGTTCTCCGCCGCTCCACTCGCCCATATAAATTTCAAGTGGTTTTCGAGCTGTGTGTGCATAACAAAATTCGGGTTTGTCCCACCCGAATAAATCGTACATATTCAGTTCGGGCAAAGACCGTCTGCGGCCAGCGGGGCATGAGTTAATATGAACGCGGAGTTGTTAATCCCGAAATTGTGTGAATATGGTCTTGGGGGATTAGGAAATTCAAGAGAGATGCTTTTCGTCCGATTGGTCGTCGCTGAACAGCTGGGACTTTCAGGTGGGATATACAGGGTTCTGTTTCTTTGATAAGCAAAAATGTTCGACAACAGTTCTAAATTCGTTGAAAAACCATGACAATGGAAATACTGTCAACTAAAATAGAAATCCAATCAGATGAACGCGTTTTTAGATTACATGAATCAATCAGATCAACATAAAACTGATACTGTTCATAGGAAAATTATCATTTATCATCCAACCAGCATTTTTGTACAAGAAGCATCTGTATGTTCGTCATACTTGTGAACTCTGTAAGATTCCTGTTTACCCAATATATCATGTTGGAGTTATTTCGAGAAACATCAGTCCTGATGGAAGATAAAGTCCAATGGAGAGCATTACTGTAGTTCGAAGAGTTTGATTTTCTTGTAAAAGAAACCATTGTGCTAGGCTGCGGCTTTAACATATAAACATTTTTTTTTGTATATTTGGTAATAAATGGTGAAGGGAAAGGGAACGAATTTATACACTATTCTTAAAAACAGAACGAAATATTTCGTGAACTGAAATACAGGAGAAGCAAAAAGTTACTCTGAAACTCGCTTGGCAATTTCACTTTAAATTCGAAACTGGCTCAACCTCCAACTCCCGCTGTGCCAAGGTATCTATGATCAAATAGAGTTCCCAGCAGAATCTGATTTACTTCGAGAACTCAAGAAAATTTCAACAAGGATGCCTACGTGATATTAGCATAATAATGAACAAGAATGCCTACGTGAAATTAAAGGAATAATGAAAATTCGCAAAGAGGTGTGTTTATTTATTTCACCAATATATGCAAGATTAACTTCATTCATGAAAACGGGCATTCTTCAGAAGATTTATCGACTCTTAGTCCGAGAGAGCTGCTACATTGAAGACCACTTCGAGTATTCATTACTAACGAGCAATTGAAACAATTACATGCTCACAGAAGATGAATTTCTGATACACTTGACCCCTTCCAACTTGGAGTCAAACTTTGGTTCTCAAACGTCTCTACAAAGATCAATTCAAAATGTTGTTAAAGAGTTAATTGGATCAATTGTACTGACTGAAAAATAACGGCATACATCCATTCATGACCTTTCTTTCCTCAGGAGAATTATAAACTTCTCACCGTGTTTCAAAGAGCGTTCAATTGGTAGCGAACATGACGTCACGAGCCCTTTGAAGAAGCGATTTTTCTACGAAATGGAAGAAGTTTTATATTATTTCATAACTCATGAATAATTTAAATTTTTTGTTTGTTTCTTTTTTAGAAAAGAGTTCAGATCCATTGTAAATCAATACGGTTTCCACACCCAGTTGATAATTCCAGTACAATCACTCAAAATACATGAGATTTCACAGGAATGCAAAAAGATGGTATGGAAATCGTCATGGATTAGTTAGTCGGAATTCTAGTTCAGTCTATGACCATTTTCCCGTGTATTTATCCCATACAGCACCGATTCGCATAAAAATTTGGATTCAGGATCTACATACCCTCTTTTTCAAAATCTACCCTGTGCCGAGGGTTGCTTTTTCCCTGGGGGGTGGATGCCACCCCTTCTTGGGGGTGAGAAAATTTTCATTGGAAATAAGTGCGGAACTCAATAGATTGACTAATTCTAAGCACTTTTTGTTCCATGAAGTTTTTTATGAAAAGCAATACTTTACGACTTATTCGCGAGTGAAATTGTTGGTTTTCAGGCAAAAAAACACGTTTTCAGATCCTTTTTCGCGAATAACTGGAAAAATATGCATCTAATCAAAAAATCTGTGGAGAGCAAAATTATAGCTTTTGAAAAAACAAAGGCGATCGTTCATTTGTGATGTTTGTAAACCCACTACAAACTGAATAGTTGCTTGTTGACAGTTGATTGGTATTTTCAAAAGCCAAAATGGAAAGTTTCTGCGTACAATAACCAAAAACCAATGCATTTTTTGGTAAAAACTCATTGAACCTTTTTTGGAGTCCTTCAAAAATTCTCCATTAGTGTTATTTATAAAAGTTTCTGGCATCAAAACTGACCGAGATATGAGATATATTTGATAACATTTTTCAATTCTTGATAGCCTTGGTTCCGACTATTGCAATAAATTTTTTCATATTAAAAAAAAATCTATTCTATTTCACCAATCTTATTTAATGGAATCATATGGTGTAGTTATTTGATAGGATAATGAGGCATCGATTTTTTAGCTGAGGGTTTGAATTCGTTCATCTCATTAATGTTGAACAGTGAAATCACCCTCCAACGTAAAATAATCACACGAAACACGTGTCGCGGTTTTGTAAACCTATTGTAAGTGAAAGTCATACAGGAAACTGTAGTATATTTTTGTTAATATGGATTTTTATCAAGAATCGGCCAGTTCAATTCTATTAAAATAGTCATATTTATTGTGACCAGACCTTGTTGATAAAGGGTATGTGGATTGTCAATATACAGAAGGTTTGTTCTGGTTATCACTTTGTACTTTTTCTGACTGTCAAAATTCAGTAAACCAAACGTGGAGTAAAAAGATTCATGCGAGACCTCGATCAGTATCCAATTGGTAACTGTCTGACAGAATTGAAAAATATAGTCTCAATGGCAAACCAGAATAGACCTATTGTTATCGCACAGATATCATTGTAGTTACGAATCCAAGATTCATTTCACTTATTTCCGAGATAACCGCACAACTTTCTGGCTGCACTGCTCCATATTAACGCAGCTCTATCATGACTCACCGAACGAACTGCAATTATTGAATAAGTCACGTTTTTTTTCTGGTAGTGGTATCTGTGAAGACATTTTCACTTGATATCCGGAATTCACTCAATGATTCTTTCTGTACTTCCAGAATTATTCTCCCTTATTTCTAGAACTAACAACATAGAATCTGTATCGGTTGTTAAATGGAAGGTTCCAATTAACTGATATTGTGTGACTAAGATGTCTAGAAGGATGGTGCTGGGACCGATGCGATATTGTTTAGAATTTTATAGCGACACTTTTCCGTCATTAGTGTCATTTTTACGTATCGTGGTGTGTTTCTCGATTTCATCGCTAGTTGACGCTAATTGGAAGTGCATAGTCAACCGATCGACCGACAAACTATATTCTTCGATCAGAGCAGTCAACAAAATGAGCGAAATCTAATGTCATACTCATGAAAAACAAAATCGAATGAAAGGAACACAATTATAGGGAATTTGGCCAGTATCCTAAACAAATAATATAGGTTGTTGATCAGTCAGCGTCCAAAAGTAAAAGTATAGCCAGCCGTCAGGTCGGCCGTTTATACATCTCCTAGGAAATTTGTAACTCTTTTCGTTGCCAACGCCATCTGAACTGATTTGATGTCGAAAAGCCATGATGCTTATTATCATAGTAGGCATGTGTCGCCAAGTATACCCCAAACATGCCCAGGTATAACTCAGTACACCATCCTTCTAGACATCTTAAGTGTGACTATAAACGGGTGAAGATGCAGAATAATAAATCATGAATGTATAAGCAAATGTATATCGAAATACTTGTTTCGTTCGATTTCATTTCCATTCCTGGCTGAGGCAAAGGCCATCTCGTGGAATATTAATATCAATTATTTTCTAAAAAGGGTTAGGGCATGTTCGCTCCGAACATTCTACACAAACATCCTAAATTATTTATCTGTACATTGTAGTTATTACGTGGTTGCTCAATATCACTGTTCGTGTCCTATATTCCAGAAATTATGCATATTTGATGGCATATTAGTTTGTCAATATTAGATATTAATTAATATCAAACCGAAATGGACTGACAATGGAGTCTGTAGTAAATGGAGTATTCCATGCAATGTACAATATGCTCAGTTAAATATTTAATTTGATACGATTCGAATGATGTTGGGATGATTGGATAGTAGTATAATTATAATCCGATTGCTCTTTTCTGACGAAAATCATCCTTTCCGAAATGATTTCGCATGTTTTTTTATTTAATGAGAAATTGGTCCTTACATCCATTCATACTTATTTCATTGTTCACTGTATCTTCCATTCATTTTACCTTCGTATTGAACGCAATGGCGTAACTGGGATAATTCCTGGAGGGTTTGGGCTCCTGAAATCAGGTCCATTCACTAAAACTCACTTATGGCTTAGGGTCAGTCCGAAATTTCTAGGGCACGAGTAGCTCATTTTCTATGAATAGACCACTATTTAGCGGAAAAAGCTATTGTATAGCGAAACACGTATCGCTGCTTTGTAACATATAGTGAAAATTTCATGATTTTTTTTTTGAAGGACATGAAATTATTTTTATTAGCAACCTACACACACGAACCTACTCACTTCTGGGAGAGTCCTTGTGTTACAAACGCTGCGAATCATAATATCGTTGGACGATTACTCTCGATGATTTTTTCATTGAAATATTTTTGTGATAGTTATATGAATACCACTCAGATAAGAAATTCATATTCTCAGTAAATACTTGGCGTATGTTTTTTCAGAATGAGCAGGTGCTATTCATGAGTTCTGATTATTGCTAACATGATTAGAATATTGCATGAACATGTTATGTTCCATACGTTTGCTCAGCATGTGGTGGGGTACATGCATGGAATATATTAGGATGTACTCCTCTTTATGACGAGTATGTGCGGAATGTGAAGGAAATGTAAAAACTATGCACGTAGGATTGGATTTTTTTTTTTGGAAAATTGTTACATTAACCAGAAGACGAACATCAACCCTCAGAAGTTGAAACTTGTGCGAGCAATGGATTAACGTGTGATTACCCAGCACGGTGGCCTGGCGGGGATGTGAACCAAGTCTTCCGCTTGGAAGGTGGACCTGCTAACCTCTTCACTACCGAGACCATATTGTCTGTATATAACTTTCCCCTTCCAAGTCCAACGCTTTACCTGTGCTGTCAACATACGTATGCAATATGACTTTTCTATAGAGATCAGGGAACAACATCAAGGTTGTATCATATATGATCGATTCATCTAACATAACCAAAATTTTAGACCCCTAGATTGCAGATTGATAGTTATGGAAATTTCAACAAGTGTTTACGACTTGACCTGTTAGAAATTGTTGAAATATCATTTTCAATAATAAAACTTTCTTGAAAATGAGCAGATTGAAATGCTGAATAGCGAGAAGGAATCTCTTTTTATTAAGTCTTGCCTTTGAGGTATATATTCGAAAATGGATACATACCAATTCTGTGTATCGTAATTAGATTAACCTCACGATACACAACGACGCAATATTTCCATCAGAATTATTGAATATAAGATCCAAACATGGAAAACTTAACCTCAATTCATTTAATGAAATTCTTTGAATTCACACGTTAGCACCGAGTCTACTTTCAACTGATTTCCACTATTTTATTTCACTAAAATGTCCACTTTGTCAATCGAACTCCCTAGCGCATTCGCCAAATTTATTGGAGGTGGCTCGGACATATCGAAGGCTGTGTTCGAGTATTAGCAAAGTAGGATCTGAATCATGTAATATAACAACTCAAGGACTCAAGAAACAACCCCACAGGCATCAGATTGGAATTTTAGGGTTCAATCCTTCTGATACGTATAACTTCTTTTATTATATATATATATATATATATATATATATATATATATATCTCTTTTTATTAAGTCTTGCCTTTGAGGTATATATTCGAAAATGGATACATACCAATTCTGTGTATCGTAATTAGATTAACCTCACGATACACAACGACGCAATATTTCCATCAGAATTATTGAATATAAGATCCAAACATGGAAAACTTAACCTCAATTCATTTAATGAAATTCTTTGAATTCACACGTTAGCACCGAGTCTACTTTCAACTGATTTCCACTATTTTATTTCACTAAAATGTCCACTTTGTCAATCGAACTCCCTAGCGCATTCGCCAAATTTATTGGAGGTGGCTCGGACATATCGAAGGCTGTGTTCGAGTATTAGCAAAGTAGGATCTGAATCATGTAATATAACAACTCAAGGACTCAAGAAACAACCCCACAGGCATCAGATTGGAATTTTAGGGTTCAATCCTTCTGATACGTATAACTTCTTTTATTATATATATATATATATATATATATATATATATATATATATATATATATATATATATATATATATATATATATATATATATATATATATATATATATATATATATATATAAATATATAATATATATTCAACATATGTTCAACTGAATAATGATCCAACTTTTCAAATACAAAGAAAATGCAATAATTTGATCAAATCTCTCAATGAAACTCACCAACTCGATGACAATGTTAAGAAAGAACTCACTGTTTATAATGGCATTTCTCCAAAATTTTACTCCTTACCAAAAATTCATAAACCTAATTTATCGATGAGGCCAATTATAGCTTGCATTGGTTCTCCAACAGAAAAAATAGCTTCTTTTTTAACAAAAGTTTTGTCTAAGGCTTATGATTCAGATAACATATATTCAATCAAAGATTCCTTTGAATTTTCAGAAAAATTTTACAAAATTAAATTACCAGATAATTATGTCCTGGCTAGTTTAGATGTTGTCTCACTTTTTAGTAACGTCTATCTAGGTATTTGCCTAAGAGCAATTGATGAAAATTGGTATCGTATCAGCAATCACTGCACTATCAAAAAAGATCATTTTATGAATTTAATAAGATTTCTCTTCGATAATAACTATTTTTCTTTTGAAAAAAAATTTTACAGACAAACTTTTGGAACTCCAATGGGATCTTCCATTTCACCTATTTTAGCAACTTTTCTTATGGATGAATTACTAGACACAATTATTCCTGTTCTTTCTTTTAACATATTTTTCATAAAAAAATATGTAGATGATATTATATTATCTTTACCTGAATATGGTATAACTGAAATTTTGGATGCTTTTAACAGTTACGATCCATTCATACAATTCACCATTGAAGTGGAAGATAGAGATTTTTCAGTACCTTTCCTTGATACAAAACTTATAAGAACAATCGATAACACAGTATTGATTGATTGGTATAGAAAACCATGTAGTTCAGGTAGGTATTTGAATTTTTTCTCCTATCACAAATTTTCAATGAAAGTGAATTTATTGAAACAAATGAAAAACAGAGTAATGTGGTTTATAGTATCCCTTGTCAAGATTGCAATAAGAAATATATTGGGCAAACAAAAAGATTAATGAGAGATAGAATTATTTCTCATAAAAGTGATAGTAGACTACATCCTGAAAGATGTGCTTTAGCTCATCACGTTAATTTTCTGGATCATCGAATGGACTATCATTCAACAAAAATAATGGCAACAGAACCACATCTTTCAAAAAGAAATTCCTTAGAAATGTCTTTCATATCACAAGAAACTGATTCCATAAATAAAAAAACGGATATTAACCATTTGAGCGAAATATATTCCTTTTTGCTTTCACTTGACATAAAATCAAATAAACAGAATAACCAAACACAGTTATCAAACTTACCAAAGTGCTTTCACGTTTCGGGTGTGACTTTTGGGTCGGGGCATCTTATTCCTTGAGAATCTTAAGGAATGGATGAGACCGACTCAACGGTTTCCGTTCGATTCGTTGACTAAAACTTTACCACATAATAATAATGTCAAATGTCATATAAATAGTGTCTTTCTAAACATCAAAACTTGCCAAATTGAAATTTCAAATTTTGAAATTAAAAAATGAATTATGTTTCCATGAATCCATGTACACAATCTGTTTTTTCGATCAGTTGTGGTTCTATAAAACTAAAATTGTACTTCCTGTTTTATTCAAAACGATAATAAGAAATTTATTTCTCAAACACAACATATATGTAAACATCCTCAACAAAGATGTGAGTACTTATATTTTTTGAATTTCAAATTTTAATGACATTTTAATAAATTTTAATAAATAACATTCCGAAAGCTTGGAAAAACTTTGAAGAGTCTTCTTTTACAACGCTGCAGACCCTACTATATAGTACTATATAGTTATACTCTACACACACACACATATATATATATATATATTACATATATGTATACAAGATGAATTTTCCGTATTTATCCTTTTGGTATCTTCTGATATGTTCGACGTTTCGACTTCCATTTTGTAGTCATTCTCAATAACTGTGAGACGAATATCTGTCCATACCGCCCTGATCAATCACTACCCTTACAAAATAATCAAGCAAGACAATTGTCTGTTCGCCAAAAAAACTGGTAACAGGACTGCCCGTCCTGGTATTATGTGGAGATTGATGGTATCACGGATCTTCGATATGCAAGATGAACTTTCCGAGTATATATCCGTTTGGTATCTTCTGATTTGTTCGACGTTTCGACTCCCATTTTTAAGTCATTCTCGAGAACTGTGAGCGAATATCTGTTCATACCGCCCTGATCAATCACTCCCCCTTACGAAATAACCAAACAATACAAAGCACGGACCACAATTGTCTGTTCGCCAAAGAAACTGGTATTTTTGATGAATAAGTGAAGTGTTATGTGTGTGATAATGTAATCTAATCATCAGATTGAATTATTTTAATTAGTGCATTTATACTTGCTCCTGTAACACCTAGTAAAGTAGTTCATCCCGCCGTTGTAAAATCATCGGATAAGAGGTTAGCAGTACTGAAAACTGTTCATCAAAACCATAAAGACATACGCATAAGACTGATAATTTGTAGCTGGTCATCGCGAGTGAGAAGACGCGTGATCTTAGGGAACCAATGGCAGCGCCAGTTTCAAGCAACTGCATCCCGAAAATCAAATGATTTTATTTCTTGAAATATGGCAAGCTGCCCGCAACGGTGTTCGGCGAGCTGAACGACTCCAATATGTCTGTTAGGTACTATGGGTTCCTCATGGCATTGTCTCTTCATCGTTAATACGGCGATATGCCCGGCGAGTTGAGCTGCTCCACTGTGTCTCTACCATTAGACTCAAGGGTTGAACTAGATTCTCGCATTGAATGCTCTAAGTGTAAACTAAATCTGTCTCACACCAACCTTTAGAACAAATGCTCTTATATTGGAATACTCTCCAGCGCTATTTCGCTCTCCGTACAACTGTGTGGGTCTAACTGTATTCTGTATAACCTAACAACATGAATGTCTGAGTAACGGTATTTTTTTCCTTCATAAATCTTTTTAATGAAACACCAATATATCGTAATGAAACAAAACATATGACATTTTTCTATGGAGTCTTAAGGCCGGTTCATGCAACCACCGTTATAATTACATTAACATTACATTATCATTAAGGAAAGTTGAATAGCCATCTTATAGTGGAAGCGTTCGTACATCACATTAGTGCATTACAATTACATTAGCCGCACTAAGAAGTTGGCAACTTTTAACTTCATTTCCAATACATTGCTATTCTTAGTGAAGACAGCAATTGCCATGTGCAGTGACGAGTAATTTGACGGTTTTAGGTTATGTGATGTTTATTTTTGTGTATATATTATCAGCATTCAGCATTATTATGGATCGAGGTGCCTCAATAAAATCAGTTCTTTGATATGAACATCTTTATAATAAAAAAACATAAATATTTCAACAATAAATTTATAATGTAATAAGTGTTACATGAACGGCAAAATTTTCTTAGTGAAAATGTGATAATTATGTAATGTTGATGTAATTATAATGATTGTTGCCTGAATCCGCCTTAACTGCACAGTACCTTCCTCAAGCAGGATATATCGTTATATTATAAGAAACGCGAAGCAATTTTCCTTGTATATATGCCATTTTTACTCAAAAAATGCTTAATTTTGGAATATGTACTATCTCGAATTCGATAATTCGCTTTCACTGACTGTCTAGGCATGGAAAGTAATCACGTTCAGTGCCGTGAACTTTGAAGTTGGAAGCTAACCGTAGTTGGAAAATTTTCAACTGATAGGGGAAGAATATTAACCTAATTCTTCAATGTCAGTCACAAAACATAATATATTGTTGATAAATATAGGGAGTTATGTGGATTTGTGATAGATGTATTAGTTTAGCTCCTATTCGTAAAAATTTGCGAGATGAAAAGCTGTAGAGTCATGTTACTTTTATGAATGATTTATCTCTTCAGTAACAGATCCCCGATATGAAAGTCATGAACGACGTAATCTTCAAAATAACGTTTCACATTTCATGTAATTCATTTGTTCATAGATATCATCGACATTATTCATTTCGAACTATATTTCCAATTTTTACAGAGACCAAAATCGAGGAGCTATGTCATACTTCACGATAATGAATCACATTTGTTTTACATTGGTGAAGTATTATTTATGAATGAGAAAATACTACCTTCTGGTCCAGCGACGTGTGTATGACGAGGAAAGATAAATTACTCAATAAACGAAACACTCAGACAAATGAAGGTGCAGGTGCAAATCGTGAACATTATAGAGTATGAGAACAACTCCGGTTGGCAGTTGATATAACTCAGTCGTTAAATTCTTAACCATATCTAATTGTCTTCAACCGCTAGTCTAGATCATGCCATGTGTTGGGGAGTCTCGAGAGTAAACTCAAAACTACGAAGTTGCCGAGTTGTGAAGTTGTCGTGAATAATATTTGGCGAGAATCGCTCAATTCCTTTCAGAATGAGTGCAGATTCCAGAATGTTCTCATTGAGGATGGAATATTTCACTGAACGAAATGATATCGTCACTATGAAGTGAGATACACTAAAAAGCATGATGATTATATTTTTCCTCTTGTCCCAGGCGACTGTGACTGAGTTTTCGGACCAATTTTTCTGTGTATCGTTTGATACAATTTGCCATTATGAATATCATTCAATTCAATTCAAAATATACTTGATTGTCAAAGAAATGAATTTTTATTGACAATCAATTAGAAATGTTTATGATAATATATACATAGACTGAATACAACTATACAGAGCGTGGTTAAAGTCCTCATAAGTTTAACTACAGAATAATAATCATATAAAAATATATGAGGTTAATATTGTAATCCAGCTTATGTTTCAAAATGTGATAAATGCGTGGTAGCTTGTTGGAATCTCCATCAAAATTGTCACTGAAGTCTATGAAAACTTTCAATAGAGATCAAACACCCCAAAATCCTAGGCATTATTTATACACTCAAATTCTGTTTCTCAAATGAATTCTCAAATGAAGTAACCATGTACATGTGATTGGTATTTCACATCATAATATCACATATTGATAGACTGAGTGAAAAAGGTACATAATGATGCGAAAAGTCGGTCAGTAGAACATGGAGGTACCTAGACATAGAGAGCAAATATGTAACTTTTCAATTGAGAAACTTGTTGCATTGTATCAACCTCGAAATTGATTTGATATTTATTAGATAATTACGTACAGAAAAACCTTTTTTATGATAACAATCAACATTTTTCGAACAATTCGTTTAGGGTTTAGGCCAGTCTCAAATCTACCTACACAGTAGGTTTTGGCTGGCACCTGTCAGAAAACAACTACTCCTCTGGCTAATACCACGGAGGGCATTGAATTATATCCGACTGGTGCCAGTGCAGGTTTCTTCACAGAAGAAAATCCTCGCAGGAGGATTGGGCGAATTCGGTTTGTTTTTGGGATACCTCGTCCATGGGTAGATGGCGCAATGACTTCGTGTTGTTCGCATCAGCTTTGGTCGAGCCTCGATACTGAAAGTTTTCGATTTTCAATTATTATGGGAAGTCATCGACTTTATGTTGATGGTGGCACTGCCTTGTACTGACGAGTGGCCAAATAGCCCGAAACCTGTCTGCAAGTGTGTCCGTCCCTATAATTGAAAATAAATTTCTTCATTTGTATCGCCAAAAGCAAATACAGGATTTTCAATTCAGTGCCCTTCGTGGTATTAACCAGGGGAAGTAGTTGTTTTCTGGCAGGTTCCAGCCAAAACCTATTGTGTAGGTAGATTTGAGACTTTCCTGAACGAATTGTTCGAAAGATGATTTGTAATTTCCAAAGTTGACGAACTATTTCAAGATGCATGTTTACTACCTCTAAAAACAGAATAAATATGCTGGGTAGTCAATGGGAAACATTTCGGAAATTCATTATATTTTTTATTATTAATGGGTATCCTTCCTTCATGATAATGTTATTTTGTCATTCTTGAACACTAATGACTAAATTATCAATGAACATTATAAAATTATGTTCAATTTATCACGTTTTCCACAAGAGAAATCATCGAAATTCCACAATTGGATTTTTCTGAAGTCCTCTATTGACAATCATCGTACGCCTCTGTTTCCCAAACAGTACCTGACTCTCCGGAAAGTTTGGTTTACCCAAATCATGCATTATTCCTATCTCTGGAGTAGTGCCTGCAAAATTCGCACTGTCGGCCAAAGTGGTCGGAGTGGCGAGCTGACTTCGGAGAATTAGGCCGTGGCTATTTTCGCTTATTAGCAGATTCGAATCGAAGCGGTAATTAACGTGTTCCATGTCGATAGACTCCCAGCGAATGCAGGTGCTGAAAAAGCAAATTATGTTCTCCCGGTGGAGTGCACAGACTATATCACGATATGATGGATCGCACCAGGGTAAAGTTACATTTTATCGTTTATTGGAATCCGTGGAAGCTCGATAGCTTTGATACTGTCTTCAACATCGACACAATTTCATTTTCGTGATATTTGTACGACGAATGATACTTAAAGCTGCCCTACACCTACACAAGCTATACTTCTAGGTACGCTTTGTCATCATCTAAGATGATGAAGCTGAAGGATTTTTTTCCTCCAAGAATGTGAGAGACAATCAGTCAAATTTTCTGGTTTGGGACTGTAGTTGAATGAACGATGAGTTTAGAATCTTTGGTGCACAAGTTGAAACTTTACCTAGAGATCAATTACCCCAACACCAAACTGATATTTTTGCACTCGACGCACGTTTCGCTAAGGAGGTTAGCATCTTCAGGAGAAGAAAGTGGATTCAGTTTTATTTTCTTCTCCTGAAGATGCTAACCTTGTTGAATTGTAGCGTTCGCTTTGCTGATGGTAATGTGAACCGAGCCTTACATATTGTGAACCCCTATTTACGGTCTGAGTGGTACTAGCAAATCGGCACGACAGTATCCTTTGCTATATTTGACGTCAACTTTTCTAATTGCTCTGTATAATAGATGGCGGCCATTCTTTTCACTAAACATTGAATTCCTAATTTCAACTCTTGTGAATATTGGTAGAATTAAAATGATTTTGAAGGACATCAGAATGTCTGATTAATCTGAGGATCAAGATGTTAGTACCCTTGTATGGAGAAAGCTTAAGGCTAGTAAGATCCTTGGATATTTAGACCTCTTCCTTGATGTGTTATAGTAATATAGCCTCGGATTTTCAGATTGAGGAAGTAGAGTTGGGCACCAGGTTGAGACGAACACCTGCTGGTACCTGGAGTCTGTCTGACTTCTGCGTTGTTTTTTTTTATGAATGTGATATTTCAACGCGAGTGTCAATTGATAGCTTGATACTGTTCAGTTCGGAACTTAACAGATGGTCAGTAGTATCCTTGGTTATTTAAACCTATTCCTTGATGTGTTATAGTTTTATAGCCTCGGATGATCAAATTAAGGCATAAGAATTTTTATTACCAGGTAGAAACGAAAGCCTCAGGATTTCAACTGAAATCCGTTTTGACTTCAATTGCGCGCTGTGTGAATTTCATATTTCTTTGACAATAATTGCGGCGGTGAATGTTGCATGTTGAATTGCCTAGTCTTGATGAATTCATTTTGTCACTACTCTATTTAATTTTCATAAATATTATCACTGTGAGGGGATACATGAACGAATCAATTTTTGAGTGGAGTGCTATTTTCATTCATTAAGAGGCTGCCGAAATATGATTTACAAGTGGTCTCGGTAGTGGTTAGCATATCTGCCCATCAAGCGGAAGGCCGGGGTTCGAATCCTCGCCGGGCCACCGTGCTGGGTAATCGCACATTGAAAAGTAAGGCCTCGTTGATCCATTGCTCTCACAAGTTTCGACTTCTGAGGGTTGACGTTCGTCAGCTGGTTAACGGAACGAACAATTTCAGAACAATTTCAATTGCATTTCAATTTTCATATTAAAATTTATCATGTATTTCCTTTTTTTTTTATCTTCCTAATCTGAGGAGTTTTATCTATGTGACAGGAGATGTCGCGCAGATCGCGCTTTGGTTCACCGAGCCCTTAGCTCGAAGCCATTTAGAACTAAGACTGTCAAAGAAGCACGTCGCCAATTTAGGCATCTTAGTGGCACTTTTTTGATGGTGCAATTTTGTTAATCCACATTTTTAACGTGCCTTCAGCACATGGAGTTTTAGTTTTGGAATTCGAATGTGAAGGAGATTACGAGAGAATTCATAAAATGATGTGTTTTATTTAAATTTGTTGATTACTCATTTAAAAGTGACAGCCCTCTTAGTGAGGTAAGTTTCAGCAATTTCACTCACCTCAACAATGCTTTAATATGGTATATCTTTCATAAGGTTGTTTGTTTCTTTGGACTGTTTGATGGATCATTTAATGGATTGTTAATTGGTTCATACCCTCATATGAACTCCATCCTGAAGTCTCGAGTCACTACTTTTGTTTTATGAAAATTGAAGCTATACTTTTGTATGGATCGTATCCTGCAAGGATGGCCATTCCAGAAGATAGAGACTGAAGCATCTTTCACCCCCCCAATTCCATGCTGAAAACGCCCACTCTATTTCCTTCATGTCCAGATTCTGTACATACCTATGTATATAATAGGATAATGGAACAATGGTATTGAACTGGAATTTTATAACAGTTCATACTTCATGGTTGAGTATCGTCATATCCTGCACCCCAGGGATTTCTCCAGGATTTGAGGAAGACTGCATAAGGAGTTGAATAAAGGAGTACTGATACTTGTATTCATGACATCTAAGCGTAAATTACTTTCACCTTAATAATATTCACATATAACATTTTACTACGTTGTTCGGCCAACGCGAAGTACTTCGTGCCTGGTATCATTTGGTTATGATCATTATTCACAGTCTCAATTGAGTCTGCCACTGCTGGAGACCTGGAGACCTCTCTAGACTCTGTTTGCGAATCATCAGGTACATGAATCTCCTATTTCAACATTAAGTATAAACTTTGTATTAATGTGTATTTTGTTTAGGAACATTTGATAATTTACATGGGAAAAGGGAAAATAAATGTTCATATTTGAGGGAAATTGCGTTAAAAACCATTTTTCTATATTTCAGGGTCCCGCAGTTTGCACCTTCTAACAATTCAAACCAAATTCTTTATGTAGGGAGACCCCGAGCTTCAACAACCTTTTTTTATTTGAATTGAAAATAACTTTGAACATCCATTCAACATATCTTGTTCTTTCCTTGACTTATATGAAGATAATTTATTCACTGATTGTTGTAAAGTGGCGCCCCCGGAAAATTTTTTGTTTGCTTTTGTCTCAACGCAGATCACACAAGGACTCATGCCACATGCTCTACCTGCTATAACGCTATAACGGCACTGTGCGTTCCCCTATACTGAGGTAGTGGAAACGTTACAGAGTATAACATCTGTCTCAATGTTAATGTATTACTTGTGCTTGGATGTCGCTTGTATAAATGAGTTGATCTGAGAGATAGGTTGGCAGCATGTTATATTTTTCAATTTGAAGATGAACATTAGCAAATTGTAGTTGATATGTTGCTTTATTGACATCTGCGAGAGGATATCCGACATATCTTTACATGACAGTCGCTTATTACAACAACAATTCATGCCATACCTCTTTCCTGTAATGTGTTCATTAGTTGAAAAAGTGATATGGTGACTGCATTAATCAGAATGTGGTGATATCTGGTAAGATTTAATTGGGTTGAAATTGATTGAAGCTTCAATCAAGATGCTAACTTGACTAGCAAAACGCTCATCGAGTGCAACTGAAATGCGTTCGATGTTAGAACCACGTTCCTTTGTGAAATTTAACAATTCCTTCAAGTAGATGCTAACTTGAACGCCATCTGAAAGAAATTGAAATGAACTCAACTCCTGTTCCATACTTGTCTCTGTAAATCAAGTTTATTGGGCTGAAATGAACACTTCAAAATATCCAAGAAACTATTTTTTCCAATGTTTCACTGGAGGATATTGATTGAACATGGTTGCAATTTTGAAATATCAAAGAGAAATTGTTTGAAGTTATTGTAATAATTGCTGTGAAATCAGCTGCACATATAGTGTCGCACCCCAACCAATTCTTCATCAAAAGGAACCAGTATTACGATTACTGCATACGAGATCGATTCAAGGGGGCTAGAGCGCAGGTACAGAGAACTTCATCAAAGATTAAACATGGCGCATCATGAGAAGACATGTCAGGAGGAGCCACTACCAAACAAGGAAAATGACTGGTTTGTGGACGAAGGAACAACCAGAAAAATAATTGCTGATTCTGTGAATGTTTCTGCAATTGAAAAGGTCACTCAAGCTCCTGTTTGTAGAGAAAAACAAGTGAGCAAACATAGCAGTGAATATCCTTCCGATAGAATCACGCAAACTATTTGCGAAAATCAAATGATTCTTTTTTGTATCGTTAACATTGTAAGAATCATCCAGTTATATTAGATATTGATGTTGTAAATATTCAATTTGGATATTGATGCTCCTAACAACATCATTTCAGACTATTAGATGAAATGAAAAACTTTACATGATTATTTTCCTTATCGAGGACGCATCTGGTGCACCACTTTCGGAATGCGATTCTTCTTCAATTGTTCTATCTCAATATCTCAAAAGATAATAATGAACTGAAAAGTGATATGATTTCTTCAAAGAACCAAACGATTTCGATGCATAGTGAATTTTCTCGAGATCGATACCTGCCTTTTGCCCTCGAAGAGAGGGTTGAAACGGAGTAAAATCATTTGAAATCGTGAGGAGTCATCGAACCGTTCAATTACAGTCTATGGGAAACTCCGGTTGTATCAGTTTCAAACAGAGACCGTTCTAGCAGGCTATGCGGTAATTTCAAAGTTACTCTGAATCCACATATTGGGATTGACCAACATTATATTTCTCGAATCGAAGATGTGTTTGTGAAATTGTACGGTGGAGATAGTTTTTCATCAAGACAGACCTAACAAATGCGTGAAAATCATTGTTCATCAATTTTCTTCTGAAGATGCTAACCTAGTTAGCGAAACGCGCGTCGAATGCAAAAAATATCGGTTTGGTTTCAGGATCATTGATCTTTACAAAAAAACTTTGAATGGAATACAATTGAATATTGAGTGTATCGGAACTTCTAAACGAATCCAGATTTCGAATACTTCAAATCGAAATAATAGGTGGCCCGCCTGAACAATTTTTGTGTGTTAATGATTTCATTGGTAAATGAAATATCTCACCAGAGTTTAGCCAATTTGACCGTCGGTATCGAAATTCATTGTCGCCAAAAAATGACTCTCACTTCGATTCCTCAGATCGAGAGGAATTGACTAAATAAAATCAAATCAGTCAACACACCAAGGTTTTCATGCATCTTGAAAAATCCCTTGATTGATTCAATGTTATTGTTTGAATAACGGGAAGTTCCAATATGAATATTCAATTGAGAGTGTGATGATCATCGTTGAGTCCAACTAGACTTATTGAATTTTCTGATGAAAGAATAGTTTACTTTCTCATAATAACCTACAAGCATTACATCATCCATAATCATTCTCAAACGATATTTACAGCCGATTGCACCGACTTTCTCTCATAGAAGTATCAAGCTATTTGGTCATCAATAGTAGAATATACCACGAGTCGATAATGGTAGCTATTATTATCGAGGAATTTTTAAGAACCAAGCGAGGGAGTAATATTCCAAGAGAATAATAGTCATTATTGCGAGTAGTATACTCTATTTCGACTGATTTATTTATCATAAATTAATGATACTTCAGTTTCATTCATCTCAATACAAATACGCAAACACTACCTACGCGTTTGACACTGACGCTTTGGCGTTTCATTATAACGTTAGGAAATAAAGACTATTACTATATAGAAAATTATTCGCTTAGGGAATACTATATAGCATTATACTGCAGAAGCCATAAGTTAACTTACATTATGTATTAGTTGTGAATAAAGGTCATTGAACGCACTGCAGCGATTGCACCATAGTTTGAGAGACTACTAAACACCCATTAATGAACCCTCACCTATCTCAAAGAGTCTCTTTGTTAATGGTGAAGAAGTCGGTGCAATTGGCTGGTAATATCAATTCTTCATAAAATCGATTGAATATTTTAGTGCCAATTTGAAATTTGGAAAGAAACTGTTTTTGATCAGTACAGTTGAAGAGTTGACGATGACAGATTGTTATCTCATTTTCGTGAGGTTATGTGAATCAGTAAAATTCACGGCAATTCGTTTTTCATTTCGGACTTGTTTATGTTTATTCTATTGGTGGGTGTAATTCAATTGATCTCTCCATGTGAGTTGTCTTAGTAGAATTAATATTCACGTATGATTCAAAAACCAATATGACACCTAGATGTTAATGTCATTACTATCAGTTGTCTTGTCAGAATCATCACTGTTGAAAAGAAGCGAGTTTTCGAAATTTATATCACAAGATCTCAAAATTTTATAGATGATTTTCCATTTTTCAATGAAAACTTCGTAATTTAGCCTACCAATAGAGCAACCGGCATGATAAAACCACGAGTGGAAAGGATGAGTAGTATTATCTAATGCTGGTTGCTCGATTGGTATTGCTCAAATATAACAGGGTTCGAGTTTGAAGAATTGAACATTCAATTTGTGGGGTGGGGTGAGTGGTATTCGTCAAGAATACTTCCTGGGATATTCTGAGCTGCATGCATAAATCTGAGAATAGAATATTATTCGCAAATCAAAACAATTCCGTTATCTGGACAACAAGAAATTCGAATCTTCAATTATGCAGTAAGTATAGTACAATAAGTATTGTAGGCTAAGTATCTTTCTCACGACCATTTTCAAGTAATACATTATTTTCAGTGATTCACCAATGATATCAAATTTCTTGAGTATCAATTCCACAAAATATTCATTAATGAACTATTTTTTGTGATAGTTAATTCAATATGATAAATGGATTGGATCAGTGAACTTACAGTACGTGAGACTAAGCTCGTACTTCGCAACAACGAAAATTCCTCGTTTTTATCGTGCATTGAAATGTCAAAATCATCACAGCTAAGAAGATAGAGAATCATCGCTGTGATTCGGGGTTTTGAAGGAAATAATCACTGTAGTGCCTACTGTGTTTTGGGTACCTGGACTTCAACTCTTCATCAATTTCACGCATTGAAGGAAATGATCAATGTAATATTGAATCCGTGAAATCCGATCAAAATTACAAATATTGCCAGAAACATGAGAGGATTTGAAAAATAATGATAATTATTTTATTGATTATTTATTTCCCTGATAATGAACATTTTTCGACGAAGTTGGTGAAGTTAGGAAAAAAACTTTCGAAAATGTGTCATTGTCGAATATAATACGTTGAACTCGTACAGGGTGCGGGCTGTCAGTATTGAAGATTTTTGAAACCCAATCATAGACTCACAGGAAATTGAGTATAGAGGATTATTACCGAATGTGGATTGATAGATTACTTTTAATGATACTCATTATTTCATTAGAAAAATTTCGATATGATTGGCTGGTTTAGATGAATATATCGAGCAGATCGCATGTCATGAACTATTGTACAATACATAATGAGTCTCCTTGTGAGGTGATTCAGATTTCTCGACTAACAGAAGCGTGGTCCAGATTATATATTCATTTTATGAATATAAATAATTATTCATCGTGGTAGATGCGCATTTGAATAGTATAGTATTTTCTATGAACTCTAACAGTTCAAGTTTGAAAATTCATTTCCTCCGAACTTTATTTGCCAGATTGCATCTGATAATGTAACAACTCCTTGTTTAGGAAATTTCAGATGCTTTAATCACTCGATGGCATTAAGCATGTCACCTCTTCTCTTTTTGAACTGTCTGGTGATGGTGCAACGAAAAATAATGTGAAAATGATAAGGAATGCATTGAAGAGCAAAAAATAAAAATATGAATATAGCTCTGAAAAATTCTTTATTTGATTATCGTAATACCAATCATAGTACATCGGGAATGACTCCGGCAAGTTTGATATTTGGAAGGAAATTACGTAATCATTCTGATTTACTTAAACTGAATTCCAGTGTAGATGAAGGTAATGCAGTTGAAATATCACGTCGGTAAACAAAATTCAAACTTGCTGAAAATGAATATATAACTGTTAAGGATTATAGATTATTCAAAACAACTTGGATCAAAGCGATTATTTTTTAAAAAATTGGGTAATGCTCTTGGTAAAAATTCCAGAATCAAAAAATACTTCAAGGAGTGGTTTTTGAATTATTTCTTCTCAAAGTCATTACAAAAAAGTACAAAACTTTTATAAAAGGAGTAACATCAAACATCAAGCAAATTATCTCTGTTTTTATTTGTAAATATTCATAGACGTTTGAATCATTTATTATTGTGAATAATTTAAATTTCTATGAATAATCCACACATACCAACGTTTGACGTAACTCATTTCATAGAAGTCTTGTTATCTTTTTCCATTCTCATTGGAGAAGAAAAAGCTAAAAATCACTTCCGCAAACTTATTACTCTCCACAAAAAATTCTGTTCCTCAAATGATACTTTTTAGATTGAACATTTGAATTCAATTCAAAATTTAATAGCAATGTATCAGCCTCAACAACATCAGGTATCAAAAAAGAACAACCGATAGAAAATAATACTTCAGATATTTTGAGAACTAGTGTGGAATGGTGAAATTGTGATCGGAAAAAATTGTCAACTCGAATATATCAGATTGTAGGCCTCGACGTAAAGTCAAATCTATACTAATATTTGAATTATGATAGAATCTGAACAGTCTATTACTTCAATCTTCAGGGGAAGGTAGTGTGATACGCTTTAACGTATTTCTCGTATACATGACATATGTTAGGGGTTGCCACCCGAATGAAAGGAAACACTGTTATTTCACGAACAATTGTAATTAAGTATTCACAGCACTAACAGTTCACACGAAGTCTAGCTATATGCTGCCCCCAGCAATCCCTTTTTCTATCCTAATCTATAGTAACGACGTAATAACATTTATCTGTGTCTGACTAATTCTACAGTAGCGTATAGAGGTGACACTCGGCCATCCTGGTTCTCGATTGTCCCCAATCGATATTCGATTTCCAACCTGCAACAATAAGTTCACTGAATTGTTATCAACCCTAATAAGTGACATCTATTATTAGCATCCTTCACACCGCTTTTCGGTAGTTCTGGATGTTACCAGCTTAGGCTACTTGCACACACACCGATCTTGGACGGCCGATTTTATGCCGGTCGTCCAAATTCCAATAGTGAACCACATGTGGGAACGGGACCTGGCACACACGCCGACCGCTGATCGGTGCCGGTAAAATATCGGTTAGCAGCCGTCCACTGCCACTGCATGGCCGGCATTACCGGGAAGTAGTGGCGTACGTAACTAAATACACGCTTGCACACCCACCGATTGTTTACCGACCATTATACATTATTTTTCAATAACCTCGTGTCACCACAACACAGCAACTGATTGTTTGACCAGTAAAAATCCGGTGAGTCTGCAAGCACCCGCTACCGATAAAATATCGGCCGATTTTATACCGGCCGTCCAAAATCGGTGTGTGTGCAAGTAGCCTTACGGGCATGTCTACGTGTTGCCAGCATGCGGGCATGTCTATGTGTTGCCAGCATACGGGCATGTCTATGTGTTGCCAGCATACGGGCATGTCTATGTGTTGTAAGGATACGGGCATGTCTATGTGTTGCCAGCATACGGGCATGTCTATGTGTTGCCAGCATACGGGGATGTCTATGTGTTGACGTACCTTGTCTAAGTTCGGATCTTGAATGGTTTCATGTGTTCCAGACATACTATGGCTTCGTATGGAATCCTGGATCTAGTAGCGTGAATGTCCCTTATATTTCTCCATCAGTTTTTTGTTTTGGTTTTCGTTTCCTGGCAGACTAGCGATTTTCGTAATAACCAAGTCGCCAATTTTATATCCGCTAATTTCTCGTCTCTTCGCGTTGAAGGTTTTGTCCTGTTTCTTCCTGTTCTTTTCCAGATTTTCACTGGCAATGTCTCTCAGTTTTTTAAGGTCTAGTGCTTTGTCACCATCGGAAATATAACGATCACCATCCATTCTCAAGTTGATCCCGAACATAAGTGCAGCAGGGGTTGCTTTTGTAGTCTTATGTACCATACTGTTGATACTTTGTTGAATCGCTCCCAATTTGGAATCCCAGTTGTCTGTTGTTGTACTAGCTCCCATGGTTGACAGGGCATCCAGAATTGATCGGTTGGCTCTTTCCACCTGTCCGTTACCTCTAGGCATACCGACAGCAATGTTGAAAAGACAAAATAGTTGAGGCTTTCGCGGCCGAGGTTTTCAGTATCACTACTTTTATTCGGGTTTGAAGGCCGTCGTTTTTTGGAATTTCTTCCTGACGTTTCGCTGGCTCGAGTGGCTAGCTTCTTCAGAGGTTCATTCATCTTGGAATTCACTCCGATGACTGGAGATTGTTTCTTCGCAAGTTGTATTTATGCCGATTCAGGTAGTTTGCGGTGCTAATTATTCCATTCGGATTCGGGGAATTGTCATTAATATTGATTACCTTGTTTACTTCCTGTGGGTTCGGAGAATAATCATCATTAATATCTGAAGAACTACCTGCAGTTATTATCGATTTTCTCAAAATGGGATTCCATATTCGGTTGAGGTTGACAGCTTCTTCTTTTCTGTTGAAATTATCCGTGTGTTTGTGGATTTCTATTGCCTCCCGTACCAGTCGGCTATGGTATCCCTGGTTGGGTGCAATCAGTTTTGCATTTTCAAACAGAATCCTGTGGTTTCCCTCACTAAGTGCGTGTTCCGCCACAGCCGACTTGTCAATTTGCCCTAGTCTGCAGTTTCTCTCATGTTCCTTTAGCCTAGTTCCCATGGATCTTTTGGTGGTACCGATGTATACCTTCCCACAGGTGCACGGTATGCGATAAACCCCTGCTGCAGACAGTGGATCTCTTTTGTCTTTAGCCGATCTGAGGCTCTGTTGAATCTTCTTTGTGGGTTTAAATACAGTTTTTATGTTGTATTTACTCAGGAGTTTTCCAATTCTGTCTGTGACCCTCGGGATGTATGGCAAATATGCATGTGCAACTATCTGAACGTCCTCCTTGTTTCGAACAGTGGAATTCTTCAGTTTCATGGCCCTGTTGATCTCGGGTACACTGTATCCATTCGACCTCAAGGTCACTTGAAGATGTTCCAGTTCTTCCTCCAGATGTTCTGGTTCGCATATTCTTCGAGCACGTTCCGTTAGAGTAGAAATGACTCCTCTCTTTTGGCTGGGATGGTGATTCGATAGCGCGTGCAGGTACCTATCCGTGTGTGTGGGTTTTCGGTACACTTTGTGGGTTAGTCTAGCCCCACATCGTTCGATCAGAACATCCAGGAATGCTATTCGTTGGTCTTGTTCAGTCTCCATGGTGAACTTAATATTGGGGTGTTGAGCGTTCAAGTGGTCGAGAAAGAGTTTTAGAGCGTCCCTACCATGTTTCCAGATGACGAATGTGTCATCCACGTAGCGTAGCCACAAGGTCGGCTTCAATTCGAAGGCGTCGATTGCTTTCTCCTCAAACCGTTCCATGAAGAAGTTGGCTACTACTGGGCTAAGTGGACTTCCCATTGCCACGCCATCCAATTGCTCATAGAAGTTTCCCCTCCATTGAAAGTAACTCCCCGTGAGACATGCTCGGAAAAGTCCAACGATATCATTAGGGAACAAGTAGGTTAACTCCTTCAGGGAGTCTTCCAGTGGGACGTTGGTAAACAAGGACACAACATCGAAGCTGACCATAATATCTGTCGGTTCCAAAGTTGAGCCTCTAATTTTACCCACGAAGTCTGTCGAATCCTTGACGTAGGAGTTTGTTCTTCCTACATGAGGCTGTAGGAGCGAGGCCAGATGTTTTGCCAAGTGATATGTAGGTGAGCCTGGGGCACTGACTATTGGTCTCAGTGGCATGCCGTGTTTGTGCACCTTCGGAAGACCATAGAGTCTGGGTGGAACGGCTTCAGTTCTGAGAATGGTTTTCTTTATGGTTTCGGTCAGTGAGGACGACTTAATGAGTTTGTTTACATTCCTCAATTTTGATTGTGTTGGGTCCCTTGCGAGTTTGCGGTAGTTAGAAGGTTCCAGAAGTTCTTCAATTTTGTTATTATATTCCTCCGTTTTGAGAAGAACCGTGGCATTTTCCTTGTCCGCTGGTAGAATCGTGATCCCCTCATCAGAATTCAAGCTTCTTAAGGCTGCAATCTCTCTTTTTGGGATATTGCATTTTGGAAGCCGTGCCTTGCTCAGGATATTTGCTGTCACGATCCTGATTTCTTCAGCTTTTTCATCCGGTAAATTCCTGATTGCTGCCTGAATGTAAACAAACTCATTAAGTCGTCCTCACTGACCGAAACCATAAAGAAAACCATTCTCAGAACTGAAGCCGTTCCACCCAGACTCTATGGTCTTCCGAAGGTGCACAAACACGGCATGCCACTGAGACCAACAGTCAGTGCCCCAGGCTCACCTACATATCACTTGGCAAAACATCTGGCCTCGCTCCTACAGCCTCATGTAGGAAGAACAAACTCCTACGTCAAGGATTCGACAGACTTCGTGGGTAAAATTAGAGGCTTAACTTTGGAACCGACAGATATTATGGTCAGCTTCGATGTTGTGTCCTTGTTTACCAACGTCCCACTGGAAGACTCCCTGAAGGAGTTAGCCTACTTGTTCCCTCATGATATCTTTGGACTTTTCCGAGCATGTCTCACGGGGAGTTACTTTCAATGGAGGGGAAACTTCTATGAGCAATTGGATGGCGTGGCAATGGGAAGTCCACTTAGCCCAGTAGTAGCCAACTTCTTCATGGAACGGTTTGAGGAGAAAGCAATCGACGCCTTCGAATTGAAGCCGACCTTGTGGCTACGCTACGTGGATGACACATTCGTCATCTGGAAACATGGTAGGGACGCTCTAAATCTCTTTCTCGACCACTTGAACGCTCAACACCCCAATATTAAGTTCACCATGGAGACTGAACAAGACCAACGAATAGCATTCCTGGATGTTCTGATCGAACGATGTGGGGCTAGACTAACCCACAAAGTGTACCGAAAACCCACACACACGGATAGGTACCTGCACGCGCTATCGAATCACCATCCCAGCCAAAAGAGAGGAGTCATTTCTACTCTAACGGAACGTGCTCGAAGAATATGCGAACCAGAACATCTGGAGGAAGAACTGGAACATCTTCAAGTGACCTTGAGGTCGAATGGATACAGTTTACCCGAGATCAACAGGGCCATGAAACTGAAGAATTCCACTGTTCGAAACAAGGAGGACGTTCAGATAGTTGCACATGCATATTTGCCATACATCCCGAGGGTCACAGACAGAATTGGAAAACTCCTGAGTAAATACAACATAAAAACTGTATTTAAACCCACAAAGAAGATTCAACAGAGCCTCAGATCGGCTAAAGACAAAAGAGATCCACTGTCTGCAGCAGGGGTTTATCGCATACCGTGCACCTGTGGGAAGGTATACATCGGTACCACCAAAAGATCCATGGGAACTAGGCTAAAGGAACATGAGAGAAACTGCAGACTAGGGCAAATTGACAAGTCGGCTGTGGCGGAACACGCACTCAGTGAGGGAAACCACAGGATTCTGTTTGAAAATGCAAAACTGATTGCACCCAACCAGGGATACCATAGCCGACTGGTACGGGAGGCAATAGAAATCCACAAACACACGGATAATTTCAACAGAAAAGAAGAAGCTGTCAACCTCAACCGAATATGGAATCCCATTTTGAGAAAATCGATAATAACTGCAGGTAGTTCTTCAGATATTAATGATGATTATTCTCCGAACCCACAGGAAGTAAACAAGGTAATCAATATTAATGACAATTCCCCGAATCCGAATGGAATAATTAGCACCGCAAACTACCTGAATCGGCATAAATACAACTTGCGAAGAAACAATCTCCAGTCATCGGAGTGAATTCCAAGATGAATGAACCTCTGAAGAAGCTAGCCACTCGAGCCAGCGAAACGTCAGGAAGAAATTCCAAAAAACGACGGCCTTCAAACCCGAATAAAAGTAGTGATACTGATAATGTTGAAAAGTTTTATTCCCTTGTCTTGGCAGAATTTGAAGAATTCTTTGGAAGTGAATGCTGAGCCAGCATCACAAATTATTCGTCTTGGGTTACCAAATACTTTAAATATTTCACTCAATTCCTCGGTAACTTTGGACGTTTCTGTCGTCGGTACTGCTCTGGGAAAAATGAATTTAGTAAAAGCGTCAATTACCACCAAGACGTATTTGTTTCCAGCTTTCGATGTCACAAACGGTCCCAAGTGATCCACATGGAGCGTGTGGAATGGTGTGGCATGTTTAGGAATTGAGTGAAGTAATCCTGGCTTCTTACCCCCGACAGATTTGTAATACAGGCAATGAAGACAGGAGTCGATATATTTTTTTACGAAGCGCCTCATCTTCGGAAACCAATATCGCTCACGAATTCTTTCGACTGTCTTCTCAAACGCAAAGTGTCCCATGTCATCGTGATTCAACTTTACTATTTGCCACCTACATTTGCGCGGCACCACCCATCTTCTTCCTCTATTAGTCATTCTGTACACTTTATTAGCACGTAGATCATAGTCCTTGAAAATTGCACGGTTGGCATGTATATCTCCGGATAGTAGGATTTCCTTTATTCTCACAATCTCCGCATCGATGTCTTAGGCTTCTTTTAACCAGTCTTCTTCATAGATGATGAAAATATCTTGCTCCTTAGCAGCGATGATTGTATTTCTGCTCAGTGCGTCCACGTGTTGTATTTGTGAACCAGGCTTATGTCGAATTTGGAAATTGAATTCCTGCAAGCTGAGCATCCACCTCGCAATCCTCGGAAGAATTGATTTCTTCGACATTGCGCTTTTTACCGCACTACAGTCGGTCAATATTTTAAATTCAGAACCTAATAGATAGTGACGGAAACGTTCTAAAGTTTTTACAATCGCCAATAGCTCTAATTCAAATGAGTGATAATTTTGCTCATCTTTGCTTGTTTGTTTACTGTAATATGCAATGGGTTTCTCTCCAGTATTTGTTATTTGCATCAATATGCCGCCTAGACCGTCGCGACATGCGTCGGTATAAGCTATACTTTCGAGACTCGGATCAAAAATTGTTAAGATTGGTTTAGCACAAATGATTTCTTTCAATTCATTCACTATTTTTGTATGAGATTCATTTCATTTCCACTTACAGTCCTTTTTCAATAGTGAGGTTAATGGACGTGTTTTGATAGCGTAATTGGAGATGAATTTTCGGAAGTATCCAACCAATCCCAAAAACTGCCTCACTTGGTGAACCGTCCTTGGAATTGAAAATCTCGTTACCGCTTCCGTTTCCTCATCACTGATCGAAATTTCATTATTTTTTAAAATGTAACCCGAATAATTTATTTCTTGCTTGAGAAATTTAGATTTTGACAACTTTATGGTCAGTCCAAAGTCCTTAACAATTTCGAAAGTTTTTTTAAGCAATAATAAGCCTTCCTCGATCGATTTAGAGGGTATTATTATGTCATCCAAATATGGGATCACCCCATATGACCGCAAGGGTTCAAATACTTCCGACATCATTTTTTGAAAGAAACTTGGTGAATTGCACAAACCAAAGGGCACCCGAATATATTCATAATGACCTTCGGGTGTGACGAAGGCTGTCTAGTGAACTGATTCAGGGCTCACAGGTATTTGATGATACCCCGAGGCTAAATCTAACGTTGAAAATATTTTAAACCCCTTTAATGAATCAATCAAATCCTCTATGATGGGTAATGGAAATGAATACTTTTCTGTTATTTTATTCAGAGCTCTATAGTCTACTACTAAACGTTTTTCTTTATTTTTTTTTGTTGACTAGTAGCGCCGGACTAGCATATGATGAATTACTTTTTCTGATTATATCAGCCGGAAGAAGCTCATCTATTTGATTCCTTATTACACTTTTATCACTTTCTGATAGTCTGTACGGACGAAAAGATATCGGTGTATTGTTTTTCAATTGTGAGAGCAACTTAGTGTGACTTTCCCAATTTTTTCATTGAAACGTACATGCAATTCTCAAATTCGTTAATTAATGCAAATAATTGAGCCTTTTCCGTTTCTGATATTTCTCCATGGATGATTTCAAATTTACAAAAAGTCACGTCGGTTTCATTTTGCAATGCCCTGCCTGCCTTCTGAAATATTAGCTTATTACCTATTCGGTGGTAGGAAATGGAATCATTCTCCGTATAATTGCGCCCGATAATAAATTTTGTATCATTGAGGGGCTCGTCAGTAATGTAAATTTGACAATGAAGGCAACATTGGTCTATTGAAATAGTTGCGAAAGTACAATCATATACATATATTGATTGCCCTGTGAACCCTGACAGTTTGACAACTTCATTCAATTTATGTATCTTCAATTTCAAATCAAGAGCTAATTTTCTCTCCATAACGGAACAGTCACTACCTAAATCAATGAATGCAATTGTTTGAATACCGTCAAGTAAAACCTCCTTATTGAACTCCTTCGCAGATTCTTTTCTCATCATTCTGATCTTCTCTAATTTAGGAATGTGCTTTTTGCAACAGACAGTTTCAATATGACCAAGAGTTTTGCAAAAGTTGCATACTTTATTTCTATGAGGGCAATTTTCCCTCTTGTGCTCAGTTCTACCACATGAATTGCATTTTCTTAAGGAACTATTATACGAATTGATTTTATTTTCCCTATGTTTATTTGGATTATCATGAGGTTTCACCCAGGCATTACGTGTATTGTTACATTTGCTTGTGCCTGGCAACAAGAATTCTGGAAGTTTTGTATTTGCGTCGCTATGGAATAATTTATTACGTAAATAAGCAGCTAGATCAGTGTGTTCCGAATTCTTGCAGCCTCGGCAGGTGATTTGATATTTTGGTCACCTATTGCTCCCAAAATCAAGGATATTTTATCCTCTTCTGGAATATTGAGTCTCAAGTTATCTATTTTTCAAATGCAAGAAAAAAAACTCATACAAGGATTTGCCTTCTGTAGGTTTATGATTCATTAAGTCCTGGAATAACGAGAAAATATCCCTCCTGCATCGGAATGTTTCCATTAGTTTTTCTTTCCACATCTCCCATGTGAACAAAGACCATTCAACGTCATTAGAAACAAGACTGTTATACCAAATTCGAGCGGTTCCTATTAATTTACTGGTAGCTTGAAAAACTGTATTTTCAGAAGTCCATTCATAAATGCGAGAGCTATGATCTACTATTTCTATCCAACGTATAATATCGTCTGTCAAGGGGTTGAATTCAGGGATCACAGATAAAACACCTACTGGCTGGTTCGACATGCCACTCACCCCAGGAGCTCTTCTAGTATCAACAGTTTGTCTGGTAACTTTCCTTGTCTTGTTTTTTTTTGACTTACGGCGTCTTCTTTCACTATCGCTCGATGATGACGAACTACTAGATGACTCAGACGTTGACAAACGTCTTTTCCTCTGTTTTCCCATTCTGCTGAGTTCTTTTCACCACTTCTGATGTTAGGGGTTGCCACCCGAATGAAAGGAAACACTGTTATTCCACGAACAATTGTAATTAAGTATTCACAGCACTAACAGTTCACACGAATGTTATCACGTGGTTACTATAGATTAGGATAGAAAAAAGGATTGCTGGGGGCAGCATATAGCTAGACTTCGTGTGAACTGTTAGTGCTGTGAATACTTAATTACAATTGTTCGTGAAATAACAGTGTTTCCTTTCATTCGGGTGGCAACCCCTAACACATACTTGTAACAAACAGCTGTGTCGATAAGTTTAAGAAAATAGCAATGATTTTGGGTTTTTCATTCATACTGAAAGGTCTCAGCTATTCCTCCATTCACGATTATTGATTATACAGTGAGGTGGATCGTGTTCAACGTGGATCACTTCTTGCATCGAATTACCTTTGCTATAATAATAAGAAGAATATTTTGAAACTTCAAATTCTGACATCTCCAGTCATGAAAGTAATGAAAACGATGAATTTGAGATAATTTCGCTGTAACATCAGCACAATCTAATGGAAATGCACCATGTTCTCGATGGAGTATGTTACTGACTGTGCTGTGAAAATATAAAACTGAATAAATGGTATGTTCCAACCTATGAATGAAAATGAATTGAAAGAAGCTACTCCGTGGTTATATTGCCTTGAAATTATATTGGATCAAAATGTATGAACTGAAATGTTGAATAAGGTAATTTGATCCCTCTTGGGGGTTTTCGATCAGTTTTTGGAAAACTGACGAAAATATATTACTAGGTAATTCTTCTTTCACTCCACGGTAAAGCAGGGTCTAGGACTTGTTGAGAGCTTCCTACGCTTTTCGTAACTAACAGCATGGTGGCCGAGTGATTTCTAAAACACCAAGAAGATTTTCTGATGGACAATCCCTCCTTCACACAAAATACTACAGTTTCCTGTACGATTTTCACTAAAAAGTGGTGTACAAACCACGACACGCAGGATAGCTTCAGGAAGTAAACTCATTGTTAGTGAGTACCATATAGATAACTCTATTATTTTGTGTTGATTATGGATTCTCACCAAGTTCAAATCAGTTCAACAATATCTGCCCCATTGGAGCTTCCACTCGTGAGCCGGGAACAGAACCACGACGCTAAGTATATATTATCTTTCCGTTTACCTCCAGATGCCGCTTTCCTACAAGCGGCCCTTCAAAAATGTCTTACCTCTTATTATTGTCCGCTTTTATGGTTCGATGACGTTAAATACTCTCAGTTAGGTTTGAAATTATGGTATTTTACAGGATAATAATGATGCTTGAAACAGTTCTGAATGGGTGTATATGTATAAGATCATCCAAGAAAAAGTAACCAGAATCGCTCTCTATTTATATGAGTGCTGTTTGAACGTCATTATTTTGTGGTGAATAAATATTTTCTCTGTAGTTTTTTGGGTTTCAAACCTACCACAATATGAAACAATATGAATGAACATTGGAATCTATTCAAGTGTAGAAGGGCGTATTTTCAATCTACCCCAAAAAGTTAATTTAAAGAAAATTTCTTTTTGGATGGAACAAGTCCATTTAGTCAGCAACTTTTCTTATAACTCAAATTTGTCTATCAAAAAATTATATATAAATATACTCATCGTTAACGTTTCGGAAACTAAATCTTCTTCCGTTCTCAAAACTCATACGCAAATTCCTTTTCGAATGCAAATATGTGTTGTTGACAATTTTTGTAATTGACATTCGTCAAGGATTGAACTGGCCTAAGCAACATAGCAATTATTGGTTCATAGGGTTCATACTGCTGTTCATGAAAGATAAAGAGTTTTTTATATTTCCATATATAAAACTATTACAAAAATTAACAATTTTCAGGAAAGTCTATATTATGTTTGATGAGGCTAAAAATACTGTCAAAGTACTGTATCTTTATATAACCTGAATCTATTGAAATATTTTATCCATTTCTTCAAAATAGTTCGCACATCTCTCGAAAAACCACATTCAATAACTTCAATAACGTCCAAATCATCTTTGAATGAATCTTCAATTACGTTAGTAGCTTGTCATATGAAGAAGTTTGAGAGTCGTCTTAACGCTAGAAAATTACCGGCTCACTCCAAGTAGACTTTAGTGAGTGTTTTACATGAGGTGCAAACGAAATATATGCCATTCCAAGCGTCACTTTCATCTAAACCCTATCAAATTCCTCGGGAGAAGTGTTAGATGACAAAATAATTTTTTCTGCTCCCTCCCGTCAATATGTTCATTCCTTCATACTTTACTAAACGGATGAGTAGGCGATTCCAATCAACTGAATCGTTATGATTTCATATCTGCACAAGGTACGATATGAATTCTACCAATCTCAGAGATCAAAATACTTGGTCACCTGGGACAAACTTGTAGAAAAGTCACAATTCTGATTTTTCTACCAAATGAAAATTTTTCAACAAATCATTCCGAAAAACGATGATTTTAGTGGATTATCTCAGGAAGAAACAAAAATTAATGGAAAATTGATGTTAATGATAATTGTTATATCTAAATTTTTTTCGTCGTAGTTAGTTTCAACATTTCAAAAAACACGGCTCCCTTCCTGAAACCTCTACTGTCAATCTGTCATCAATTCCATTATTATTATCAATGTATCAGGATTTTCTGTGATAGATTAATTCACAAAAATGAGTGATTAGTGATGAATCTATTAACGGTACTCTACTACTGCTTATTTGTAATTATACGCACCAAATTCCTTTTTTTGTTAAGGCGTACTCCCTCTGTGACGGTCCACTTTATTGTCGTTGGTTCGAGTCTCACCGAAACCGATTTTTTTTTTGTATTTTTTACTCAATGATGAAATATTATAAATCTTCAGGTACTGATAATTTCTGAATTTCCAGGGGATGTCGTTGGCAAGAATCAAATATTGAAATAAAAAAAGTTTATTTCTTTTGAGTTTTCCATAAATATTGAGAAAATACTCCATGTCCAAAATTGATTATCAATATGATACTTGAGAGAGAGAGTTCTGAAGTATCTACCTGGTCGAAAAAAAATCAAGTGTAATGGATATCTTCCACATCACCTACGGCGTCGTTCTCCAACTTCGCCCTCGTGCGATATGGCCACCATATCCAGTCTTGTACAAACTACCATTGTTGAGGACATTAACAGAAACTCAATCGATTCCAATTAGTGCATCGCAAAAACTAAAGTATTTATCGAAATCTGTTATAACATATGTACAATAGAAAAGTAATATAAGTCTGACGAAATGGAGCAAACTGAAGATTGAAAAGTGATTGAATATGTTGAAATATATGATGAAAATTGAAATTGAAATGGAATGAAAAAATATATCAATGAGAAAAAACCTGAATCATTTTCGGTGAGAGTGATCATTCCGACACTGATATTCCGAAATCGATTCGTGTTTGTGAAATTGCCGGATGCAAGTTCTTAATGTTGCTTGTATCCTCGGGAAATTGAGCCGCGTTATCCTCTACGTATAATGGCCTTCGCCAGTAATTCATTCTGCTTTGTATAGCACACTATGGTTATATGGTACGGCTAAGCTAATTCCATTAAGGTGAAATCAACTTCATTAGTTCTGGACTTAGTCTGAATTATTTGTAGTGCATTGTTGCACCTGTAGGTATTTTCGGTGGGGTATTATGTTTGTTGAATATTCCATCCACAGAAATTGAGAACTGAAAACAAAATGTATTGATTCAGAGAAAGATACCAAATAGCGATTGGTGGATTTAAGTTTTTATATTCTGAATATCAATTGCTGATGATTATGATAAACGATCATGATATCAAACTATCAATAAACGAAAGAATTTATACCATCAAGCATAATCAATTCACAATCGAAGAACATTCGTTTCAATTTCATTGGTTCTTGATGTATCGACTATATTTATCATTATACGTGGTTTGCTTAGTGAAAATAGTTACTAGTACTTCTTCAGATTTTTTTTTGCAATCAACCATTTGTTATACAAAATTAAAATATATTGCTCGAATTCGAGGAAAACCCGCCTGCAACGTCATTCTTGTGTTTGTTGTCGTACAGCTTCAAAGACGGTCTCGCTGTCTCGCGCTCCATCTCCAAACTGTCGTTGTGAAGTAGCAACTGCAACTTCGGAGGCAACATATCGTACGACAGATCGTCCACATCTGACACATCTTCCCTGCTGTAGAAGAGTATGTACGGTGTATCCGACGGCGAAAAGCGACTTAGGTCTTCTTGCGTCGCCTTGGAGACCAAGGGGTCGTTAAACTTGTACCATCCCTTCTTCTCCATGGCCAGCGTGTAGTAGTGACCGGAATCCAAACTTAAGCCGCTGTATACCACCGCAGAGTACAGTTCGTAGCGGTAATTGTTCAGGTAGAGGTGCTCGTCCCACGAGACGTTCTGCAAGAGCTTAATGTGTTGGTGAGACGCCGGATCGTACCTAAAGTGCTTCAAGGTAAGTATCAGCCTTGCGGGAGCTTCGATGATGTTCGGTAGCCTCTCGCCGTCCGTCAATCGGCTGCAGAAGTCACAACGGTATTGGTTGTCACCAATCAACTTCTCGGGCTATATGTAGTAATCCAGGAGCGTTTGCACAGTTTGGTTATCCGAGTGGTTGGTGAAAGACAGCTGCAGCTCTCGCCCCTCTCACTTTGGTGCCGCATTCTACGCATCGTGATGAAATTAATGTCTTGCCCACAAAAGATTGCTGCACCAAGGTTGGCATTCCTGGAGAGGCCGCTTCAACTTCTGACAATTCTGTGCCATTATTACCAAGAGTTGCACCTTCCACCCCAACTAAGAAATGTTCTAAGGATCTCATGATTTAACTGTTTCATGAGGTGGTGCTTGAGGAAATCAGTTTTCACCATTTCATCAGAATTCACAGAAGGGCATGATTAGTTCATCACAATCAGAATTCTATCGAACAAATTTATGAGTGGTATTGGTCCGAACTTCCATTGTCTATATAATCAACTCTATTGAAACCTGTTGAAAAGAAGAAATGAGAAATTCGAATTCAATTAAGGCCATGAAATCCAAACATAAAGGTCGAAATATATTTTATGGTCGAATAATAGAAGATCACGAATATAATTGATCAAAAAATAATATTGTTACCAGAGAATTCATATAAAAAATAGCAAAATCAAAAAAAATCATACAAAGAAATATGAACAAATGTCGTGATAACTGTTATCACGGAGCAATGTTCATGGAGGTACTACCTCAAGAAAATGGGCTCAGCTGATAGTGATGAGTGCTGAAACTGCGGAATTTTCGCTAAAACTGCAGAACAACTGCTTTGCGAGTGCTAATCTCTTTTCTGCAGAAGGCTAAGTATCTGGAAAGGATAACATTATTGCCTACCAGCATGAAAGAATAAGCCCACAGGAATCTGTTCCGCTTCATCAGAAGCCTCAGCATCCTGGGCCTTGAATAGATCAGGTCCAGGTACACTATATCTTACAGGTCGCAGTTCTGAGAGGCTTAATGCTCAACAGATCCCCTACAATCTAATATGGTCGCGAAAATAAAATTTCATGGGTCCCCATCAAGGTGTTTGAAAAAAAAAATCGAAATTTCAGTTCCGACAAAAATGTTCATTACCACACTGAGTAACGTTTTTTACATTCTCAGTGGTGGCATTCGACAAAAAGACATTTTTGTGTTTTTTTCAATTGCCTATAACTTTTCTGCTGTCAATTTCAACAAAAAATTTCGGGACACTAAACATATTAAAATTGCCACTTTCCATATCATATAGTTATTTTTGATCGAATAATTTGGAGATTTCGTTCGAGAATACACGTCAAAAACTGATGTTCCCTTGAGGATTTTACTCGTTTGATATACCCAGCAACTGATTACAATTTACTTCCAAAGAAAAATCGTAGAGATAAGTAAATAAAATATATATGATTTCTTATTACATTTTTCATTCCTCCACCTCACTGCCCTCTGATAATATTCATGCTTTATTTCCTCCTCGAAATCTGGGAATTGATTAATATTGAAGATGTTCATATCGGACAGTTTTGTTTTCGAAATACTTTTTTTTATTACTCCGGGCTCTCCATTGAATGGGGTCATGTGAAAAATCTGAATTTCCATACTTGAAGAGAACAGGAACTCTTAGGTGTCCTAGCTGATATCATTTCATCATGCCAACAAGTTTTATATACATAACCAGAATGAATGGCGTCTGTTTCATTCTCAGTGGTGACACTTGACAATAAGGAATTTTTTGTGTTTTTTTTTTTTTTCGCCTGTAACTTTCTTGTTATCGATTCTATCGAATCGTTTGAAATACAGAACATTTTCACATTGCCATTATTCATATGATACAGTTTTTTTGAAAAGAATAATTTTAATTCACTCGGGGATTTGTCTCATTTCACGTGTAGCCAATAACTGTTTTCGACTAACTTTTCACAAGGGAAAAATATGGATGGAGATGAGGAACCAATGTGTTGTTGATGTTGAGAAAGACGAAAGTACACAAAATCTTTCCTTCGTAAATTTCAGGATGATCAATCTATCAAAAAAATTATGTATTTCGAACAGTACATGAAATCATTGTCATTTCATAAGTTATCTATAATTTTGGTATCTCATCCGAAACGATTTTCCTCGACAAATACGTTAAAAGAGTTATCAATATTCACAGTAGATTTTCCAATAGAAAGTCTCGTCAGGAGCAATTATGCGGCAGCCAATACAACCCCTTCTCGCTATAATCTCTACGAACCATCCAATCACAGAGGGACTACATCTACCGGCCCTACACGGCTTACTGCCGATACCCTCGAAATCTCTCATGAGTGATAGAGTCAAACCTCCATATTTTCGAATTATTTCATTAATTACTCGTTCCATCAAGTTTCTTTACAGTCCGTACGGGCATGAAGTTCACTTTAAGGCCCGCAGAGGCTATAAAGATAAAAAAAATCCGCACATTAATCTTTCAATTTTTACTGTTTCCCTAGTAACCATAGAATCTGATCGAAATCTAATGAGAATATTTATATTTTGATGCAATAACAATATAGCCTTTGGGCGACTTACACCTACAAATGCACATGAGATAATACAAACAATAATGGAAATAAAAAATGATAAGTCTGCTGGTTTGGATGGATTAACCAGGAGACTCTTACAAAACCTACCATTCAAAGTGCTATCTGTATTAGCAGATATAATTAATAAATCTTTTGAAACTGGAGTATTCCCCGCTTGAAGACGGCACTTGTTCTGCCTCTTCATAAAGAAGGTGATGCTACAAATCCTTCAAACTTCAGACCACTCTCATTGTTATCCACTATTTCAAAGATTATAGAGAGTAGTTAAAAAAAGGTTGTTACAATTCTTAGACAATGAAAAAATTATAAATGAATGCCAATTCGGATTTCAAACTTCTAAAAGTACAAATGACGCCATATTATCGTTTTTAGAAAAGGTTTACGTGAATCTAAATGAAGGAGACGCTATTGCAGCAGTGTTCTGTGACTTTTCGAAAGCTTTCGACTGTGTTAATCATAGAATACTGCTGCAAAAAATGCATCGTTACGGAATAAAAGGTACAAGTCTCGAATGGTTCAGGTCATACCTCGAGAATAGATCTCAAATAGTGAAAGTACAAGATGTATATTCTAATCTATCGGCAATTCACTGTGGGGTACCACAGGGATCTGTTTTGGGACCCATTTTGTTTTCACTGTACCTCAATGATCTCGCTACAATAAATATTGAGGGATCCTTCACAATTTTCGCAGACGATACTACATTATCATGGCATGGAAAAAACACAGAATCCCTAAAACAAGTGGTGTCCTCAGATATATCAAAGGTTAAGCAATGGTGTGATTCTAACTTTCTTTGCTTCAATGTAAACAAGACCAAAATATTCAACATCAAATTTAACTATGATAACTTGATACTTGATGATATCAATATTGAAGAAACACGTTGTACTAGGTTTCTTGGTTTACACATAGACAATAAGTTGAAATTCAATGAACACATGGTATCACTGTGTGAGAAATTGGCCTCTGGATCATTCGCTGTAAGAACTGTTGCTAATGAATTAGACATCACTACAGCCAGATCAACTTACTACGCCCTAGTAGAATCCCATTTGCGATATGGCATTGGTTTCTGGGGATTCTGCAGCAAAAAACTTCTTAATCAGGTCTCTTAACTACAGAAGAGATCAGTGAGATATTTATGTAGGGCAAACTACAGAGATAGCTGCAGAAACCTGTTTGTACAACATCGACTATTGACTGTAGTGTGCATTTTTATTCTTGAAGTAGTGTGCCAGATTCACAGAAGATATATTATGGATTCACCTAAAAATAGACCTCATAATACTAGACAAAACTGTAATATTCACCTCCCAATACCTAAAATGACCTTAACAAAACATTCCAATATGTATGAGGGAAAAAATATTCAATCACTTACCAATGTCAACTAAGAATATTTCTAATCAAAACATTTTTAGAAGAACGGTACAGAATCTGCTCCTTGATAAAGCCTATTATAGCCTGGATGAATACCATGCTGACATATCGCAAATAGCGTAATATAACATAAAACCACGTTTTATTATTCAGGTTCGAACTTTATTTGGGTGCATACTGCTATTTAATCACATCTCTGATATGCTAGGGTACTGTTTGTATATTCGTATCTGTTGTAACATGACTAATGGCATTTTTATATATTGTACATATATTTATTTTTATATATATTTATATTTTTGTGATTCTACTTTGTCAACGAGAATTTATTCTTGGACAATAAAGCATATTTCTATTCTATTCTATACAAACCCTCTTGTATAAGACTATGCATTAAAAGTTATTGAATATTTGATATTTAATAGTCTGATTGATGCCAAAGTTCTTCGTTTTATTTTCCAGAGTATGCTCATTTTTTCTAGTTTTGCTCAATTTCCTTGGGGCGTCTTTCAAATACGATAAATGCGAAACACCGCGCGCCCTTCATAATATATCTTGTTTAATTCAAAAAGCGATACGATTTCTGACTGAAATTCGGCGAAATGAAATGTACAAGTTGTCACTTTCGTGAGCAAGACAGATTTATGAGCGGGTGCCAGCGAGTATAAATTTTAGGAAAGGAAACAGAAAAGGCTAATAAATCCGATGGTACAGATGTGCCGGGAAACAATTAATACTTCTTGATTTAATTTTGAGGGCTGTCTAGTGTACTCTGCAACAGATGACGGAAAGCTGTGAAGTTTATACAAGAAAATTTTAAAGTTTGCTTCGTACTGCTGATGTGAGAGTGTCAAACTATAGAATCTGAGGGTTCTGAAATTCATCACATTAAATTACAAATTTTAATTGAATTACTACAATGAACATCCACTCAGTTAGCTGAAATTTTCGAGATGGTTGATAAGTTTCTTGGAGGTGAGTTGAATGTATCATTAGTTGGAAATAGTAGTTCCTCCACCGAGATTGGATAAGACAACCACAGCGCATTAATTCCAGTACAATATCGACAATCCACTCAAATTAAACACTTCATTTTTTCTACGTCAAAAACTTTCAGAACACGAATCAGGATTCAAGTTGAAACTAACGAAATACAAAAATGAGTGGCGGAGTTCAACATATCGTTTCATTTACATCAGCTACAAAGTATTATACAGTTAGTTGCTTGATTAAGCGTTATTATAAGAATTATAACCCATTTTCTCGGACATTCTGAAATCATCATTTTCCTGTCTGTGTAAATTAATGTATCCTTTGAACAATTTGAAGATGGAGTGTGATGGTGGGATGGGTATCATTTCTAAGAATCAAATGGATCATGGCATTATTTTGTTCCTCTATCTCTAGCTAATACAGTGCTTTCTTATTCATAAAATAGAACACATTATTATGATGGATACATATTATACAGAAGAAATCACGATGGAATTAATGACACATGAAAATCGTTCCTGCCACTTCAGATGGAGATGGCAGGCATGCTAATGGGTTTAGTCAAGTATCTGAGGCAATATTTAACGAGGCAATAATGTGGATGGTTTACCGAACTCCATACAAACTTCCACTTTTCAATCTCGTCTGTGCTAAGAATGACATGTTATTTTGTTTCATTCCTTATGTTATCTTATTCGCTGTGTGATCCCACAGTTAACTCGACTTGAATTTCAAGCGAAGAGTGCGTTTAATAAGTCGTCATTCGGACCGTTCAAACGCGAATTTCAAGGAAAATATACTTCGAACACACCATATTGGTTGGAAATTTGATTCCGTGGAAGATTTCGAAAACTTGGTTATCCTGTTCACTCGATCCAAGTACGGAAAATCCTTTGGCCATTCTTGTCATCGATGACTTTTCTGTCTATTTTCTCGGGAAATATATGCCCCTCATCCATTATTCGAAGAAAACACAGCTCATAACTCATTGTTAACTACTTCGTCGGAATGGATTTGAATATTCTCTTCCACAATATCCAAAATTCAGAAGTCAGATGTCAATGTAATTGACACCATCATATAAGTCTGCCATTCAGTAAATATTTCGCTGAACTCAAATACACGAATAAGTAGGTAGGAAACACTGTCGCTTATCGTCGCTAAAATCTGCCTCCAATTCGATTCCTTCGCTTCAAATTTGACTGAATGCTGACAGCCGCCAACCCGCTCCCTCTATAGGTATTCGTTAAAAATATCTCGAATCTCTTGAATTCCGAGAATTATGTTTGTGATGTTGAAGACAGGATCCGGGGCCTACACAGGTATTTCGAGACTGTTATTCTTTTCCAGAAATTACTAGCTCGTGGGAAGTTCGTGAAGAAGGTGGGATTATTAGTCTTCTCCTAAGGTTGTTTTTCCTGAACAACATTCCAAGTGGGAAGATCACGGTTCCTGTAAGGACTTAGGGGTTCTACGTGGACAACATGGGCCTCCATCTAGGAGATAACTGGATCCTGTAAACAAGCTCGTTGATGATTTTGGTAACCAAGTACCGTTCTTGCCACGCACTATGCAATTTGGGGCATAACTCTTTCCGCCGTTGGGGTTGGTGAAGACACACCGCGTTACCCTTCTTGAAGTTTACTGGCATAGACATTTCAGCAAACCAATCCTTTATTCTGCAACTGGTCACTTCCAGCTTGAATCTGATGATTTCGTGGACGATCCTTGATCTCCCCATCAGTTCATCCAAGTACTCAGAGAGGTACACTCTTTCTTCGCCGTCGGGCCTGTCGAATAGTAAGTCGACTGAGAGCTTCATTACCCTACTACTACTACTACAGTTCTGGCCTCTTGGTTGGGTAAGGTTACTACTTCAAACCTTTTGGAGAAATAGTCCATCATGTTCCACAGCAATTTTCTCGAAGGGACAACCACTGAGATATCGCTTCAACTACCCTCTGAGTCTCTGTTGCCTCTTTCTTGAAGAAAAAAGGTCGCATTGTTTGCAGCACTCCTCTACATCCTGACAGAAATTGACCCAATAGTACCTCTTGCATACCCGTGTCAAAGTCCGGTTGATTTCGAAATTCCCTCAGACATGACTATCGTGCTGTGTGTTTCAGTACGTCCGGGACACATTAAGTCATGACGAAGCCAAATCGTATCCCAATTGGAGCCAATAACTGTTCACCAATTGGTTACGCTTGGATATGTCTTGTCATTACTATGTATCTGAAAAAGGATGAAGAAACCTTCCTCTTTCTAGTAGTCAAAAGAAGGAGGCATAACCTTGAACTGCAACAGTCCACTGCTGGTGAAGGAGGCAGACTTTTCTTTGTTCTCAGGGTGTATTGCCTGCCGGTACCCTCCCTTCAGATCCAGCGTCGGGAACCTTTTTGCAGGTGGCTAGGATGTTCAAGGTGTCGTTTATTCTCGTTAGGAGGTAGCTTTCCTTCCTGGTTACAGCATTAAGCCTCCCATAGTCCACGCAGAACACCGTTAAGCCATATTTTTCAGTCATCCATATGAAAGGTGATGACCAAGTGCTACTTGACTCTTCTATGATGCCAACTATCAGCATGTCTTTCAAGATGGTGGAGCTTCTTCTCGTTTTGAAAAAGATAGACGTCTTGGTGGTTCAAGTACAGGCGTGGCATTTCCGGTATCGATTCGATGTTGTACTTAATCCGTTCGACCCATGATCTTTCCTTTGAAAAAATTCCTACTTTCTTCTTCTATCAATCTGACCGCTGAAGGATTTTTAGGAGCAGCGCCAAATTCCAGGTTCAGGTTTCTCATTTCCAGTATCAACCGTGAAGAGGCAATGACGACCATCCAGAAGCCAATTCGGCAACTAGGCTGTTACGACTGCGGCCTATCGTTGAAATCGAAAACCTTGTTAAAAATGGATTCGTCAACATGCGCTCCCTCAAATTCGCTGATTCCGATTTTCCGCACCACGCTGTCCGTATTCGAGTAATCTTTCCCGCCAGTTCCTTCTTTGTTTCGACCTGGCACATAATTGGTCAGGGTGGGTTTATTAGTCCTCGTAACAATATTTATTGCTAATATTCCCCATTTGAAACTAGGTATTTCATTTTTCAATGTTTCTCAACGCTCTTTTCCTGAATAGCGACACAGGAGAATTCGAGTGGGGACTCATTTGAGTTGGGTGGAGATATTATTGAACAACTTAGATATGGAGAAGTAGGAAAATACTATAAATCCAACCAAGTGATCAAGATTGTCCAAGTGACAATCGTGGTGGGAAGTAAGCGGTTGAATTTCTTAGTACTTTATGCAACTGTATTATGAATTTTTCAGTATATTCATTTTATTTTTTGTTGAAACTTGTTGAATAATCACATTCGTCTTACCATATATAACACACATTTGGTGAAAAAAAACATACTATTAGTATTCCAGCAGTGGACCTGACTGTTGAAAATCTTTCTGTTGAAGGAGTAAATGCAACAAATTTCATCCATTCATTTGTTCTGGCGATTATCAGGATTGGCTAAATTTCTCTTTCACCAGCACAGAGATAATCTCTGTACGTGGGAACACATTTCCAGAATTATTCATTTTTGGTATTATCGTTGATACTGAGTATAATCCTCCATTTTGCACACAGGATTATACTACATGACTTTCTCGAACAACAATCATTAAAACGCTTGAAATTCATACCTTTCCCTGCTTACTTCTCTGTAAGAATGAATCCATGTTCGTAATGCACACTCCGTCTTACGTTATCACAGATTACTTTTCCTTCCATTTCGAAAACGAGTTTATGTCGTACGTTCTGGAAAACTACAATGTACGAGTTGTTTTGTGTTCTAGGTGTTCTTTTTGAATACTGGAAGATGAATTTCTCTTTTCATAAGAAACGTAGTAACTATTCTGATCGAATTTCTTGTATTGCATCTCTCATTTTGTTTCACCACGATTTGTCCTTCATGGGTGATCTTTAGATTTTATGGACATGCAGAAAGATTATCGTACCGTAGAACGTAGAGGATCCAGTATATTATAGTTTTCCTTTCCTAAAGGAGACCATAAATCAAGGACGGTATAAAGAGGACATTCACCTCCATAAACCTTAGTGATAGTTGGAATACCTAAATATCTCATATGACCATCTTCTTCCAACAAATGTAAACTTCTCCACAGTTCGAAATTATTCTTCATTTTTCATGTGTAAGTTAATAATTATTATTTTGCTGTTATTCACAAATGAAATATATTTGATTAATTTTTCTTAGATATTCCACTGTATCTTTTTGCTACTGTCATTTCGTTCCAAAAAATGTCTTGAAACTATACTTTTCAAGGTTGTTGGTTTCACGTCCTCATTCTAGTGGAGATTTGGTTTCACTAGTCTGTGTGAATTAATATTTTCATTTCGAGATCACACTTGTCGGATATTTCAACAAAATTTTGATTCATTCGAAAGAAGTGGGAATAACTTTCAGGAAACAAAATGGAAACAAAATGGAAACAAAATGAAATCTCCACAGGTGGATCATTCTGAGAACTGATTCCAATTCGTAGAGGGGATTATTACATCATTGTGTAAGACTTAATTTCGAGCATGTGAGTTCTGAGCACTGACTACGGCGGCAATGCAACGCTTACTCTTTTGGCTAATGATCGATATAACCTATTTTGGTTCACCTGATAGATTGATGGCGTAGTCGAGAAGTGTTATCCAAATCACATTTCATTTTTCCACAAAAACTACACAATGGAAGCAAAGGAGAATATTATTTTTCCAAATTCTTTTAAGCATGAGGCACATCGCTTTGTGGCCAGTTATAGGTATTTGCGAATGAATAATTTCACCACTTCATGAAGTCGAACCATTTTGAACGAAAATGAAGTGGATTTGACGTTTTAGAATTTATCTAGCAGTTATTTTTCATCAAACTTTGCTTCCTCTGGTACTGTTAGGATCATCAAAAATGAAAACCTCTGATAAAATTCACGCAGTTTTTATGAAAAGTCTCCACTTCGAAGATCTACAATACGCTTTCCGTTACCTCACGTCAAGTTTCTTTCCTAGTGGAAATTTTTCTATTGTAATTTATTGATCAACTCTGCATTTCAGTTGTCTCTGGATTTACTCGTGATATATAAGTTATTTTTAACAGGTTTGGGTTGGGTGAAACACATACCACTCAACAAAGACATTTTCAACCACATTCAAATAAATGCATGATATCTACGGAAATTATATACGTTCCATTCGACGGACTCATGTCAGAAAAATATTTTTATGTTTATTAGCTATCAACATTTTTATTTTGTATTCGAGACTCTTCCACCATCAAATACAACAGTTGATGACTCAGGAATGGCTAAGTCTCTTCTGGAAATCGAACCAACAAGGAATTCAAAGATCTTCATACAAGGTATCGCAAGCCACCCGTCTGAAAGTAGAAATGACGTCAAATGACCAAATTGGCCAAATGACGTCAAATAATTTGCTCTACTAAAAATTAATGGTTTTCCAATCGATCTTGATATATTGTCATATCTGATAGATGAAATGAAGGATGCTCGCATAATATAAACTCATTGCCCGAATGATGAATCATTCTAGAAAATTTCAATAAAGATCGATTATTCTAACACCAGACTCAAAACACATCGAGAACATTAAAGAAGTTCGTATTCGGTATTACTTCATATCTATCCGGAATGTTCACTTTAACATCAAAGGTTTCGAATCATGAGTATAGATCACCCAGAAATTAAGATTAGACAATATTATTTCGGCTACATTACGAACAGAAAAAATCAAGGATCATAACTGCACATGTCCAATATTTTCAGGTATGCAACAACTTTCAACACACATCCTCATTCAAAAGGTTGTATTTCATGAGTTAATTTGTTTAACTGCAAATGATGTTCGCACTGCGATTTCGGAGAGTGAAATTAATGTTCATATTCTGCTTTCATCAGAGCGGATAAAAAAGTTTTGCTGAACAGAAAAATAAGTCAGTGGGATATTTCTTTTGAAATAGCACAGACAGTGTCCAGAAATGTGGCTTTTGGGGCTTGAACACCTCCGAAACTCAGATCTGATATCGAATTAAATTATGCGGTGTAACACAAACAACAGAACTCAGTACAGTAGGGGGTCGATACTGAGACCAACCATTAATTTCCGATTGGAGCATTGAGAAACGGAGAAGCGGGAAATCTTACTTTCAAGAAGTGGAAACATTTGGTTTTGCTGAATAACTACCAGAGGTCGATTTCTCGAAAATGTTTTGAGTTCAGCTTCAGTAACTCTCAGGAGATTTGTATCGAACTTGAATCTTGAAAATCGTGTGTTGGCTATCATAGAACCCCGTTGACTTGTGTTATCTACCCCATACGGAAATATCGTGTATAAGTGTATAGCCATTTTATATAGATTCTATTTGGGTTTTTCGCTCAATTATATTAGGATTCAATTGATAGAGCCATAAGTTTTGTCATAGAATATCCTTAGCTCGAAATCTACTTGAATCAGCATAAAAGACGTGGAAGATCGGAATAAATGCTTTATCTAGGGGATAATCCTGTAGCCATAGAGATAAATGATCTGAACGATTGGAATATTGTTGAGTGTTGATTTCATATCGCAGCAAGGGTAGTTGTCTATCAATATGTAGATATGATGAACCTGACTGGGAGCATTGTTATGCTATAAACAAATGCTTTCTGCACATACCCTTGCTCAGTGGAGATGGGAGGGGTTCATATAAAAAAAAATCAATCGAGAAAAAGAAATGGTTATTATAAACTTTTTGAGGTTATATTGTCCTTATAGACCAAGGCCGTTGCGGAACGAGTTTACAATAATGTGGAATCTACTCTGGTTCCGTTCTGTGATCGATCGAACTCTATTCGGATTCCGAATGTCACTAACTTCTTGACAGTCGACAATGACAGACATTGAAAATTGTCAAATATTAATGGGTGAGGTTATTGGTTATTGTTATTAAAATTGATGAAAGCCAATAAAAATATGATAATAACTGAACTCAACTTTGAGCAGCAAATTTGGATGTTGATTTGGAGATTTGTTATTTACAGAGTAATTACTGGTTCCTTTTAGTATATATACTGAAAGTGTACAATTAACAAGAAATGGTAAGGTATTTCAACAAGTTTCTGTTATCTCACTATGAAACCTATTTTAGGTAACTGGCACAGAAAAAAAAGTGTTGAGAATCTCAACTGTCTCTGGGTTATTAGTGGATCAGTATGTGATTATGACACCGTATATCAGACTACATAGTCAGATCCGTTATGACATAAACTGAACTAAACTTATGGGCTTATCTGTCTAATCTGGGCGTCCTCAAGTCTGCTCCAGCACCAAAACCAGGGCAATAGATTGCAGCTGATTCCCACAGTACAGCACGAATCCCCCTAATAGTGCTCTATCAATAGACAACAGGTGGTCACCGCAGACAGTCTCAGCAAACTAAATCCTCTACTTGTCAGGAAGGAAAAGCACACTGATGTGGTAAGACAGCTTATTCTCACAGGCAGTTTCAACCTTAGGGACTGCTTGAATCCACGGGTCTTGCCACAGTACAGTACTACGAAGGTATTCACCAAATGGCAAGAAAGAAAAGAATGAGGCCTGAAAAATAATACTCGGTGATGGCATTCCACATAACCCTTTCAATAGATGAATGACATACCTTGGGAGTTGGGTGGCTTCAAAGTGGTTATCGAATGTAACACGCTAAGGTGTTCGAAATTCGAGAAATAATCTCCACAATGGTGTGAATTTGGTCCTGTTACCCAAATTATCGAGATTCAGAAATTTCGAACGTTTTTCAGAAAATAATCCGCTAAAATCGCAAGAAATGAAAAGCCTACCACATGGAGGAACCATTCATTTTTTTTCTGATAACCTCGACGGTTCTTGCTGACTTTTTTTTTGCTGGATGCCTAAGCAGGAGTAATGTCATTCATGGAAATCAAAAATATGATGGAAGCAGAAAGTAAACAAATTAACCTCTAATGTCTTGACAGGTAAAGGTTATATTTTGTAAATGAAATGTATTTTTTTTCATACTGAATATTAAATTTTTCAGAACTCAATTGAGTGTTCCAGAAGATGAGAAAAGTTGAGAGTTGACCACTTAATGAGAACATTAGTTGTTTTGTTCAGTTCGGTAAAACTTGACGAAGCTCAATAACGGATTGCAACTAGGATTGTCAAGTGTTTATTATGTGTGTATTGGTGAGCCCAGGATAGAACTTGAATTTGGCGTTTCGATTCTCATTGAGTGATTCGACATGTAACAAAGCCAACCACCCCCTGTGTTTGTGCGATTGGTTCCTAGTGAAATGCGCTAAGATATCTTTTCATTCTATTATATTTAAAATAATGATTGGGAAGTCGGTGCGAACATTTCGTTAGGCAACCCGCACGGCGAGAACCTGTTGGTTCGGTTGCCTACCCCAAATCTCTGTTGTGGTCGTTCCAGCTTTTATCACTCGCTGGCGATATGAAAATATAAAATACTGTTTCGAAGAGTTTTTACGTTAGCGCGTTAGCCGATAAGTCCTGGCACCTTGTCGTGTTGAGAAAGCGAGCGATTTCTGATTCACAACGCCGTCAGACTCATGAATGCTTCTGGTTCGAAATCTGGGTGTATCTCAAAAGCTGAGGTTAATTATTCACGATTGTGCCTGCATTTATTAGGTAGGTTCTTTAAATAATTTCATTCCTTGGTACTAAGTACGCATTTATTAGGTTTAGGCGAGCGATTATAAAAACCATTGTGTGTGCCTGATTAAAGTGTTTCTCCCAACCGTATTCCAACTGAGCTTGATTTTTGTCTCCAATCCACGAACCCTGAGTCCAAGATAAAGAGTTCTATTGCATCTGGCGCCCAACGTGGGGCAAATCTCAGGTTAAAATGGTACTGGACCAAACACCAACAGGAGTGACATACAATTTGAGGAATCGTATTAAGGAGAATGGAGCAATTCCCCGTCAAGGTCAATACTCTCAAGGTAACGATTTTCCATTTCTTTCCACGGTGGTGACCAGCGGAATACAACTTAGTGGTGCACCTGCAACAGAAGATTCGAATTCAGAGGGTCATTCTTCATTGTCGCTGGGCACAGTACCACTTGGGGCAACGGCCCTTTGTTACGCGGACAAAAATACAACCAATGAAATAAGAGATACAGCCGAAAGTCAAAATGCTTTTCTCGAGCAAATTTCTACAGCAAAAGACTACAGGGACAGCCATTTTAGGGGATCGCCAAGAAATACTGCTCTTTTCTCGGCGCCGCCCACTGGTACAACTGAAAAGCTAATTTGGAACAGGTTGAACCCGTTACCTAGTGTTAGTAATTGTAATCTAAATAATTTAAATGTTCCTTCTGATAGGGGTGTGCAACCTGCACCGTCAAACTTTGAGAGAAATAATTTTGAGTGTAGAAATCCGTATGGCTCATTTGAAAACCAATATGGAAACTTTTGTAACCAGATAAATCCAACTAGAAGCACACATGCAGACTTGAAAACCTTCAAATTACTGCCACATTTCGATAGTGAGGGTCAGTTGCACCCCTTGGATTTCTTAAATTATATCGAATGCTATATCGATGTTCAATCCATTTCAATGAGACAATTTTCGTTAATGGCAAACCCTTTGTTTGAAAATTCTGCTAAAATTTGGTTCGAGGCATTTATTAACACTTTCTCAACTTATGCTGAATTCCGAAACGCATTTTTAGAGCAATTTTGGGGTCCTTATAAACAACTTCAGGTGAAAATCAAACTTGAATCGGGTAGATATAGAGAGGGGAGTGGCACATTCGTAGATTATTTCAACAGGTATGTGGTAATGGCCAAACATCTTCAGCCCCCTTATAGTCAACAGCTTTTGATAGCCACCATTGCGAGACATTTTCCCCCGAATATATCGGCTATTTTAGTAGGAACTGATTCGCTGATGTCAGCCCTCGAGAGACTGCGTCAGGCCGATTTTTATTTCAATTCAAATTCAGAATCTAGAACCCACAATTTTCAACGTGATACAAATCATTTTCAAAATCGTTATACAGAGAGTAACAAAAATTTTTCCAGTTACAAGAATTTTTCCAGAAATAGCGATCTAAAAAGAAAAAATGTTTCTTGTATGGAATTACAACATACCGAGGGTTCGGAAAACCACATGGACCCTCACACACCGGCTCAAATGTGAGGGGCGCTAAAGAAAGAGTCGATTTAAATAATCCAAGTGATGAATTAGTGGAAGAGTGCGATTTTGAGCATGTTTCCACGAGTGATCGTTCGCCTGTTATTTTAGGTAACTTTTATGGCTTTCAATTTCCCATCTAAGTCGATAGTGGGAGTAATGTAACCGCGTTATCTTTAGACACATGGTCTCAACTCACAGATTCTCACAATGAAATACCCAATTTTCCATGTAACTCAGTTCGCGTTGTGGGTGCATTTAAAACAAAACATAAAAGAGTCTTGTTTCAAGCCATGATTGAGTTTCATATAGGTAACGAGGAATTTTTACATGAATTTTTGGTTATTTCAGATTTGTCGTATCCCGTAATAATGGGAGTAGATTTCCTTCGTAGATATAAAGGTAATATTAATTTAAAGGATAAAAATTTAACTCTGTTTTCTGAAAATAAATTAATAATTATCCCAGAAAAAGAGTACCCCCATGAATTCGGTGGGGAGACCCCTCCCCACATTTCAGCGTTGGTGAATAAGGGATACCCCCCAGTAGGACGTAATATTCAGGAGGGCACCGAAAATAATTTTGGTGAAGCTGTCTCATCCTGTTGTTTGTCGGAAAAGGAAAGGGCTTGTTTTAAAGAGATACTCGAAAAATATTGCTTGGTTTTTTCAAATACTCCAGGTAGAACTCATTTATATGAACATGATATCCAACTAAAAAATGAGAAAGAATTTTTCGTGCGTCCTTACCCGATTCCAGTGGCTCATAGGGAAGCTGTAATGGCAACCATTGGGCAAATGGAAAAGTGGGGAGTTATCGAAAGGTCGAATACACCTTACATCTCACCTCTCATGACTACTGTGAAGCGGGATGGAAGTGTGAGGGTCTGCCTGGATGCGAGACACCTCAACACTTTGATAATACCGGATAGAGAATTGCCCCTGAAAATTGAGGATATAATTTCAAAAATAGGAGGTAAAAAATATTTTTCGAAGATTGATTTATCCCATTCGTATTGGCAAATACCCCTTAAGGAAACGGTAAAGAAATATACGGGGTTTATGGTGGGAACCAAAACATATCAATTTACCGTGCTTCCTTTTGGGATTTGTACAGCCGTCAGTTCTTTCACGAGGGCGATGGGAAAAATCTTTGGGGAAGATTTCGCTTATTTTTTAACGACATACATCGACGACCTGCTCATCGTATCGGAATCTTTCCCGCAGCACCTTGACCACTTGGGAAAAGTGTTGCACAGGCTACACCAGGCGGGGCTCACTGTGAAAATTTCAAAATGTTCCTTTTTTCAGACCGAAATGTCATTTTTAGGCTATGTGGTCAGTTCCGTAGGCGTGCAAGCAGTAGCGGATTACGCTTCCCCAAGGAATGTCAAGGAACTTCAGCGTTTCTTGGGGCTGTGTAACTACGATCGCTCGTTCTCTCCTAGGTTTGCCAATCTCTCGGAGCCGTTAACTGCGTTATTGCGAAAGAAGCAGCCGTGGAGGTGGGGAGCAGCGCAAATCGAGTCTTTCCAGGCTTTAAAAAGGGAACTGCAGGAAGCCACGCTTCCTTATCATCCTGATCTCTCGTTACCTTTTTTCGTAGCTACGGACGCAAGTGATTATGGTGTCGCGGGTCAGCTGTTCCAGATGGTAAAGGGGGAGAAGCACGTCGTCGCTTGGGGTAGCAGACTGTTGTTATATAGAGAGAGAAGATATCACTCGAATGAAAAGGAGGTACTTGCTGCTTTATGGGCTGTTCAACGGTGGCGTATTTACCTGCTTGGCAGGGAGTTTACTCTTATAACGGACAGCAAGACTTTGACCTACCTAAACTCATGCCGCTTTCTGTCTCCCAGGATAACCCGTTGGGCACTAGCCCTGCAAGAATTTCAAATAAAATTTGTCCATCGCAAAGGGCGGGAAAATACGGTATCCGATGCACTTTCGCGGCACGCCTGCTCCAGGTTGCCAACTCCTGCAGATAAGTGTTTTCGACTGGCAGTACTCCGGCTCCCTCAAGGTTTCGTGAAAGATCTGAAAAAAAGTAGGTATCAATTGGATGACTTAAAATTAACCGAGATCAGGAGGAGAATGGAAACTGATGATAGAGTTAGGGAAAATTTTGTTTTACATCAGAATATCCTGTATAAACGCTGCGAGACGGAAGGAAAACTCCTCCTGTGCGTCCCCCAAAAGCTAATTGGGGACTTCATCATGAATTATCACCACTCGTTGGGGCATTTTGGAGTGTACAAGACCTGGGTGGCCTTGAGAGATGAGGTTTATTTTCCAAATATGCAACGTACTATTAAAAAATGGATACGTGGCTGTGACATATGTCAGAAGGCAAAAATTTCAGTATTACCAAACCCGCCGCAATTACAGATCATTCCTGAAGGGAAAGACGACCTTTTGGCCGTCGTTGTACTTGGGCCTCTTATTCCATTCGAGGGTCGGTTGCTTATATTTTGGTCGTACTCAACGTTTTTACCAAACATATCACCCTGTATCCGTTGAAAAAAGGTACTTCCCAGGCTATAGTGAACCGCCTTATCAAATATTATTTTCCAACCCATGGGGTCGTGAGGCGGCTGTTGCATGATAACGCCACCCAATTCACCTCAGCTCTATGGAAAGACACTTTTGAACAGTTGGGGGTCAAATTAGTTTACATCTCGGTCCGTCATCCCCGTGCAAACCCTTCGAAGCGATGCATGAGAGAAATAGGAAGACTTTTACGTACCTATTGTCACGACAGGCATTCGAAGTGGGCGTGTAACATTCCGCAATTTCAGGAATTCCTCAACTCTGTGGTGCATGAATCCACAGGGTTTGCTCCGAATGAACTCCAATTCGGGTCTCCACGTAATAGGCTGTTGCCCAAAAATTGCACTCCACCGGATCACGCCGAGCTGTCACATGAAGAGAAACTTGTTTTAGCGGAGGCCACGTTTCAATCCAGGGCCAACCGCCGAGCTTGGTCGAATCCAGGGCGTCCCTATGAGCAGTTTCAACCCGGAGACATGGTGTTACTGAAAGCCAACAACGTGTCATCGTCCGTGAAGGCGGAAACAAAAAAAATGTTGTTACTGTTTGAGGGTCCTTATAAGGCGAAAAAAAGGATAGGTCGGGATTCCTATATTATCCTTCATTTAAGCCCCGGCCCAGAGCGAGAAAGGGGAATGTTCCACGTAAGCCACCTAAAAAAGTACCACTTACCTGTCCAGTGTGATTTCATGTCACCCACATAAAACCAACGATAGGGGGGTCGAAGATGTAACAAACCAACCACCCCCTGTGTTTGTGCGATTGGTTCCTAGTGAAATGCGCTAGGATATCTTTTCATTCTATTATATTTGAAATAATGATTGGGAAGTCGGTGCGAACATTTCGTTAGGCAACCCGCACGGCGAGAACCTGTCGGTTCGGTTGCCTACCCCAAATCTCCGTTGTGGTCGTTCCAGCTTCTATCACTCGCTGGCGATATGAAAATATAAAATACTTTTTCGAAGAGTTTTTACGTTAGCGCGTTAGCCGATAAGTCCTGGCACCTTGTCGTGTTGAGAAAGCGAGCGATTTCTGATTCACAACGCCGTCAGACTCATGAATGCTTCTGGTTCGAAATCTGGGTGTATCTCAAAAGCTCAGGTTAATTATTCACGATTGTGCCTGCATTTATTAGGTAGGTTCTTTAAATAATTTCATTCCTTGGTACTTAGTACGCATTTATTAGTTTTAGGCGAGCGATTATAAAAACCATTGTGTGTGCCTGATTAAAGTGTTTCTCCCAACCGTATTTCAACTGAGCTTGATTTTTGTCTCCAATCCAAGAGCCCTGAGTCCAAGATAAAGAGTTCTCTTGCAGACTTATAGGCAAAAGAGACCCGTAACAACACCCCTCCTTCCCGAAAGAAAGTTTCCTAGAAACTTTCACTAGTAGAAGGCTCTGCCCCAGAGATGAACTAATGGATATCCCCTGGATTGGGCATTTGGATGCGATGTGCAGCAAAGACAATAAATTGATCATCAGTCTCATCCAAAACAAAAATACATTACACAAAAACAAAAAAAAAATTAAGTATTCAAAATTTGTCAGTCACCGATAATAACACTGATAGTTATTTCGAATAAAGGCATCAGTACTACTAATTCATCTTGGCCAAAAAAAAAACATGAAAAAAATTTCAATTCCTCACAGAACCGACTAAAACAAAAAAAAAAGAATCAGCTACTTCATGACTTACAGCATTCCAAAATGTACAGAATTAATCACCAGTCGACAAAAATTACACCCCTAATTCACAGAACAACTCTAGAAAAGTTATTCGTTACTGAAGGGGACGAATTGTAGATCTTCTACCTACTATCTGGTGAAGATATTCCAAGGCTACAGAGACAGAAGAAGAAAAGAAGAGTAAAAATGGAATCAATGAGTGGACCATGACAATAAATGGAGACATGAGTCTAATCGGAACCGTCATCAGGAGGATGGGGCTTGAGATCTTTAGCGTTCCAAGTGCCAATTGTCTTGTGATTCTAGTCTTCTAAAATATATGACCAGGGTGAAACTATTTTAATAATTCTGAATGGACCAGAAAATTTATTTGCAAATTTGGACGTGATGTTTTTCGATGCATTCGAGACAACATAATTTCGTTTCCATATCATCTGATTTAGTTGAAATTTTTCATTGCGGTGTCGCAAATCATACAATTTGCGGCTCTTCTCATAGGATTCGCGGAGTCTTCTGCGAACTACTTCGAACATTTTGTCCAATTCTTCCCGATGTTCTTCTCCGTCGATGGTAGGCGGGTGTACTCTTTCGTTGGCTTCATCCAGACTCATCTCTCTTCCGAAATTCAACAGGTTGGGCGTCATCCCTGTCACTTCATGTTTAGCCGATCGTATCGCGAAGGCAACCTCAGCAAGAAACTTGTCCCATTGTCCATGATTCTCCGACATATAGGCGGATAGCACGGTCTTTATTACCCGATGAACCCGTTCAACCGGGTTAGCTTGAAAATGGTAAGTTGCGGTAAACTGGATCTTAATGTTATATTTGCGTATTGTAGATTGAAAGAGGTCACTGCGAAACTGGGGACCATTGTCAACTATTATTTTCTTTGGTGCACCGTATACTAAGATGACGTGGTCTTCTAACCACTTTAGCACGTTCGCTGCAGTTGCTGTGCGAATGGGAAATAATAAGACAAACTTAGTGAAACAGTCTAACACTGATAAAATATAACAGAACCCCGATGACGAACGAGGCAATGGTCCAACTAAGTCCACGCTAACCAACTCCCAAGGACGGCTGGCGGTGACTTGGGCGGAGAGCATCTGTCCTACTGGTGCCTTCTGTTCGGGCTTAGTTTGGAGGCAAGTGGGACATCTTCTGATGTATCTCCCAACATCTGCTCGTAACTTAGGCCAATAATACCTCTGAGATATGCGCGCAACGGTTTTTGAAGCGCCAAGATGCCCACAAGTGGGAGGGTCATGGTGGTCTTTGATGATCTCCTGTCTTCCATCTTTGGGGACAACAGTAAGCCATTCCTCACCAGACAACCGGGAAAATCGAAAGTTAGATATTCGGAATAATTTGTCATTCTCTACTCTCCAGAGGGGATATTTAAATGGGAAATCTTCAACTTTTCCATGCATCCCGATAAACCATTTGTCAGACGTGGGTCCAGGAGCAACTGTAGTGGGGTCGAAGAGGACATCGATCACGGAAAGAGCTCTAGATAATGCGTCCGGCACTAAATGATCTCGTCCCTTGCGATGTATAACATCAAAATCATAATGTTGCATCCTGAGAGCCCATCTGGCAATACGTCCTACCGGTTCCTTGATGCTATACAACCACTCGATACTCCAGTGATCTGCGACCACGGTGAATTTGGTCTCAGTTTTTCAACTGCGAAGAGGACGGCAAGGCACTCTTTCTCTGTCGTGGAGAATTTCCTTTCGGCTTTGGTGAGAGTCCTACTGAGGTAACAGATCGCTTTTTCTCCATCAGCATGGCGTTGAGATAAGACAGCACCCAGCCCATAATCTGATGCATCTGTTTCCACCACAAATGGAAGATTGAAATCAGGGCAGGATAAAATTGGAGCAGAAATTAGATGTTGTTTGACACTGTTCAGAGAATCATCGCACTCTTTGTCCCAGAGGAATGGCCTGTTCTTCTGAGTTAATCGAGTCATGGGCGCTACCACCGTGGAAAAAGAAGGTATGAACCTCCGGTACCAAGAAGCAAGGCCCACGATCCTTCTCAACTCCAATACACTTTTCGGAATGGGAATTCGAAGTATTGCCTCTACTTTCTCTGGGTCTACCAGTAGCCCGGACGAGTTCACCACATACCCCAAGTACTTGAGCTCAGAACGACAAAACTTGCACTTTTCCCTATTAAGTGTCAGACCTGCTTGGCTCAACCGTTTCATTATTTCCTGCAAGAGATTGATATGCCTCTCGAAATCTGGAGTACAGATGATCAAGTCATCGAGATACACAAAGACGTAGTTTTCAAACTCTGCTCCGATGACTCGGTCAATCAAATGCTGCCAAGTGGCAGGTGCTGAATGTAATCTGAATGGCATACGTTTAAAGTGAAAGAGCCCCCGATTCGGCACAGTGAAAGCAGTGAGTGGACGAGATTCTTTAGCCAAAGGAATCTGCCAGTACGCTGTTTTGATGTCAAGTGTTGATAGATAGCGCGCATCGCGTAACCGATTCAGTATAGAACTGACATAAGGAATTGGTTAAGCGTCAGGAGTACTAACTGCATTCAGTTGTTTATAGTTAATACAAAATCTCCATCCACCATCTGACTTCCGTACCATCACTATAGGTGACGACCACGGTGATGCAGATGGTTCGACTATGTCCTTTGACAACATGTCATCCAACTCTTCATTCACAATCTTCTGTAGTGCAGGTGATATGGGGTAGTACCTCTGTTTTATTGGGGGGGAAGTGGTCCTGATTTCATGCTCGACCAAGTGCGTACACCCCAAACCTTTACCCATTGTTGCAAAAGCTCCTTCAACCACAGAATTGAGTTGATACCGTTGGTCCTCCGTCAACGAGTCACTATCCCGTATACCAGCCATATCGCAAAGTTCCTTCGAATCGTTTCGCCGGAAGTACCAGTCTCCTGCATATAAATTCGGAATAATTTGCATTTGAGACCAAAAATCTACTCCAAGGATGAGTGTATGTGCCAAATCTGTCAGTGGGCTGTCCAATCCGTGAATCCTGTAAGATTCTTATTGATATCATTTACATAAAAACTGGACTAAAAACTAGTTATTTATGAAAAAGGATTGACGCCGAAAATCGAGCCCACAAGTTTGCGACTATCTTACCGGATACTCTACAAACTGAGATGGTTCAGATTTGAATTAACGTTATCAGAGATATGAACTTATATCTCGTGAGCCGATCTACATCAATCTTATTATGATATTTTTGTATTCTGAATATTTTTATGGTTTCAAATAATTCAATTTGTTCCCCAGTTGTACATAGTAAGGACTCACTTATCGTTATTTATTTATTTCGCTATAGTTAATGTACTATATTTTCACATAAACTTTCACTTTGTTGTTGAAATATGTGCTAATAGTCTTCGAAATGTATTGATAAGTAACATTCCGATCATGATTAGCAATATTATGCGTGCCATCGTTTTTATATTCAGTATTTTATTGGAATAAATATTCCATCACTATTCTGCTTATCACAATGTTCATTTTTATTCTTCATGTATCCATTAGCATTGTTTATAGAGATATAGTTAGTCAATGCCTGTGTTTAAATGGTATGAAGCATTTTTGTTACGCTACCTACAATAAAATGTCGATATTTCTGTTTACTTGACAATGCACGATAAAGTTTCCTACTCTGAAGGAAAAAATGGGTGCAGTGTTCTGTCTGCCAGTTTGACTGAAATTGACTTCCATCTTTTGGTATTTTGTATAAGTAATCAAAAAAATGTATGATATAGGCTGTGACGTCCGTAACGAAAAAAAAAAGACACGAAATCCCCATTTATTCTCGATAAATGTCGGCATTGTTTGAAATCTCTTTCGTCAATACAATCACCAGTGGAGTCTTATAAATATCGCAGGAGACAAAACAAACATTGTTTCTTTCGCCTTTCTGTTGCTCCTATCGATGTGTTCATTAAATGAAAATCCAAATACTACCGCCTCGTGATATAAAAGTTCGAAAACATTCTCGAAAACAACTTCTACCGGAACAACTCTCTACAATGCTACGGCATTATTCTTTTTGCTAGAACGACTTTCGACTTTGGGAATAATGAAAAACTCCTGAAAATATCCGCTGTTCACTTCTGTTGATGAAAGGTTATTACGAGAGTGAAATATTTCGAGTAGAATAGGTGGACGAATACAATGCGATGAGGAACTTCTGATTATATTAGCTTTTTTGCAGGCGCTCTTAATGACATGCAAACTGAAATAACTTTCGAGATGTCAGGGGTGTTTTCAGATAATGCGCTTTATTTGAAGAGATTCACTATTGTTCAGTTATTATGGCTTGAGCCAGCAACTGGTGATGGAAAAGGAAATAAATCAGTCAAAAATATGAAGATGCAATCGAACAGTCAGTTCGATACGTACGATCAACCAGATTGTCGTCTTATATATCGATTAGAGGGACACTGTCCAGCTATCCAGGTTGACTGACAGTAATTCGATTTGAAGTTAAGCTACGCCGGGGAAGACCGCATCGAAAGTCCATACAACTGCAGCAAAATAGCTTATCATAGCTCGCAGGCAATATATCAATGAGCACAAGATATATTGAGGATATGCCGTCCTTCGGAGGGGACGTAAAGCCGTCGGTTCCGAGTCCATGGATGTTGGGCTCGTTAAAGATCCCTACCTTTGGTTGGGATCTTGGTGTGCTCACCGCCGTCGGTGGTTGGCCTTGGTAGCGGAAATAGGCCGAAGTTAAATGGAGAATTGATAACATTGAATTCGATTAGACATCACCCTATTGGTAGGACCGTTAACATGTATGGGAAACCAAAAACTTTGAGAGTGAGACGAAGACACCAAAAATCAAAATTTGAATCAAGCTAATCATCTGAAAGTTTTGGTTCATATCATCTGATATAATAGTTCATAATGAGGATCTTCATCTTTTTGCGTGTGCGCCAAATTCTGTTCATTGGACGTGTAGGGATTTTGAGTGCTGTGCGCTTCGGGGTGACATATTGATCTTTCCGGTAGCAAATTCACAAACTCATCTCTAGAAAAAGTTGGGAAATCCACAAAATTACTGAATTGTAGAGAAATTAAGAAAATCCACAATACTACTGGATTGGTAGCTGGATCTGCTGAACTTTGTAGATGTAGAAAACTAAACAACTTTTTGAAAAAATATCTTTATGGTATATCAGAAATGATGGTTGAAAAAAAACAGTGCCGAATTTGAATTCTTCAAATTATTGTTGGAGAACCCGTTTTCCTTCCAAGTAGTATATGTAAGCCATTACGGCCTCATCTCCAGGTGAGGCCGTAGTGGCCTAGCGTATTTCGGGAGTTTGAGGGAACATACTACGCCTATGTCGTCGTAGCGGGGTACGGGGGGCGGGGGCCCCTGTAACCCCGTTGGTACTCCGCCCATGTCCGCTAACGGTCGTCGCCGACATGTCGAGACCTGCAAAAGTTCGAACGGCGAGTTCCCAGGCTCACGTGCAAGGCGGCTCTTTTGTCGGCATGTTCGTCAAAGATATCATGGAATGATTAATGGGTTTTCGGGTGAATCCCCAACCGCCGAGCTGTTTACGAAAACAAACGTGATGACTCATGCGTTTTTCCGAGAATTGCAGAAGGTCATGCCTGAGAGACTTGCAAAACAAAATACGTGGGGAATCCCAGATGACGCAAGCGCTTTTCCGAGAAATGCAGAAGGTCATACGCGGCGTCTTTATCGGAAACGTTCGGGCGGCATCGTAGAACCGCACCCATTTCGAGCGGGAATATTTGAACAGAGAGCGTCTTTCGCTTCAGGCGGCGTTCATGACACACGTGGGTGGTACGGTGAGGCAATGCTGTCATATTCTTCAGGCGGCTTAGAGGTCAACGAGATGGGCGCGGCGCGGGTAGGGGATCCAACTTCTCGATTGCTGCGAAGTCAGTCTTCTGCTAGAACTCGTACGATACCGCCATCGAAGACAGTGTTGTGTGTCCGCCATTAGACCATCGAAGTCAGTTTCCTGCTAGAACTCATACGATATATACCGCTATAGAACGACAGTGTGATCAGACTGAAAAATGTAAGTACCTCTTTTTCCTTCGTGTTCGGGAGTGTTTTTTCGAAACGGCTCACATACAGGTTGAGAGCTATTCATGCGCAAGTGTTGATCTCGGCATATACAGCGTGAGTCGAAACTTTTTTCTGTCAAGTGTGTTGGCTCAGTGTGAATTTTTTCGAACGGCATATACAGCGTGTGTCGAAACTTTTTTCGTTGGCTCAGTGTGAGTTTTTTCGAACGGCATATACAGCGTGTGTCGAAACCTTTTTCGTTGGCTCAGTGTGAGTTTTTTCGAACGGCATATACAGCGTATGTCTGAACTTTTTCTGTCAAGTGTGTTGGCTCAGTGTGATATTTTTCGAAGGTATCGGCATATACAGGGTGTGTCGAAAATTTTTCTGTCAAAGTGGTCTGCATGTTGTTGTTGGCTCATACAGTGTGAGTTTTTCCAAACGTATACAGTGTGCGTCATAATTTTTTCGTCAAGTGTGTTGGCTCATACAGGGTGAACCAACAGCAGCACAGTGTGCGACAAAATTTTTCCGTCAAGTGTGTTGACTCATATAGCGTGAGCCATTTTTTCGAACGTATGTACAGGATGTCCTAAAATTTTGATGTTTTTTGCTTCAGATGGACCTCCTTGCAGAGTTGAACACAATATGCAGCGCTTCTGGATACAAGCAGACCGTTCCTATGAGCAGCTTGCAGAAAAACAAGCCCTATCCAATTCAGAAGCTTCGCCTGGTGAAAACCAAGTTCGGAGAGACCATCATAGCCGATATCCAGCTGTACGAGGTATTCCTTCCGAGAAGAGTGTTTGCAATCCTCAGGGGACATATTGACCAATTTACTCCGGGGAAGTACGCCCTGGTAGTCGAAGAAGGAGGGGTCGGAAAGACAAATACCTTCAAGTTCATCGAGAACTAGGCAACAACATGAAGGAAGTTTTCTCTCTCTCTGTGTCCACCCATATCCACATATTTTTTGAGAACTGTAACCTATAGGAAAATATATACTTGTATGTGAAATCGTTTTGACTTTGATTTGGAGAGAATGCGTGACAGAGTAACCATATGACAGACGCAAGACTTTACTGACAGACGTATGACTCCAATGACGTGAACGACAAATGACAGAGGAATATGGTATGATGTTTGGCTTGGATGACAGACGCAAGACTTGACTGACAGACGTATGACTCCAATGACGTGAACGACAAATGACAGAGGAATATGATATGAAGTTTGGCTTGAATGGTAGACGCAAGACTTGACTGACAGACGTATGACTCCAATGACGTGAACGACAGGCAACACGAATGACAAGACGATATTTCTGACAGCTGACAAATGAATTGACTGATGTGTGATGTGAACGACAGCCCAACACGAATGACAGACGATATGGCTGACGTATGATGTGAACGATAGCCAACTCGAATGACAGACGATATATAGCTGACGTATGATGTGAACGACTGCCAACTCGGATGACAGGCAATATTTCTGACGTATGACTTGACTGCGACGTATGATGTGAACGACTCGAATGACAGAGGATGTATGTGGTGAATGGCAGATGACTTATGACAGACGCAGGACTTGACTGACCGCCGACGTATGACTTGACAGACGTATGACTTGACTGACAGAGGAAGTGACAGATGACGCTCCTCCGAGGACGCCATCTATCCACGCCACTGTGAGCCAACTCATAAGTGTGGTGACAGATGACGCCCCTCCGAGGACGCCATCTATCCACGACACTCTGAACCAATGCGTAAGTGTGAGTGACAGATGACGCTCCTCCGAGGACGCCATCTATCCACGCCACTCTGAACCAATGCGTAAGTGTGAGTGACAGATGACGCTCCTCTGAGGACGCCATCTATCCACGACACTCATAACCAACTCGCACAGTGATCTGTGTCCCACACTCTTGTTTTTTCATTTTTTCCCACCCTCTATTCCCCATTATGTCCCACCCCACATTCTGAAAGAGAGAAAAAATAACAGCCCTTTCGAAAATACGATTTATTGATCGAAAAAAACATACATTTCTCTCAACGAGGTAAAACATTATTGGAAAACCAACTGAGCATAGAGTCTACATTGAACTGTGTACACATATACTTGCAGTTGTAGGCGGCGGCGTGGTTCGGGCAAGGCGTCGGCGTTGGCTGCAAATTTTCCATTCCATGCGTCGTACCGTCGAACTGGGAGACGTCCTGGATAGACGGTGGGCAGGTCACTCCAATATCTCGGACTTTTCTCGAGAGGAACTCGGCTTTTTGGCTACCTCTCACATATATGACTTCGGCCGAGTACAGAAGGTATTTCTGCAGAATGGCATCAACGTCGTGGTACTCGACGTCCCCTGAAGAATACGGAATGCCATGAACGTACTTTTCCAAGTACCGGGTGGTCTTCTTGTCCTTGTCCGTCAACAAGACATAGGGCATTGGTGGCTTGAACAGGAAATTCTGCCGCTGGTGACCGATATGGATGGCAAGTTCTTTGGGGTGGAACACCCCGTTGACGACGAAACCTTGGATATCAACGACCGCGATTCTCATGATGTGTGCGTCTTGTACTAGCTGGCAACTGAATGACGATGTGCGCTAGAGAGCGTCAGTTCTCCCACTTCTCCCACCACGGTGGCGCGCGCCGCCTATGATTTCTCATGACCTCGGGGAAGTACAATCGTCCGGGATGATGCAACAAGGGGAATTTTGACGAAAAACCGACGTTTTCGACACGGCTGTCCACCACGTCGAACAGACCGAAAAAGATTTGAATTTTCAGCTAGACGTTCAGTGGATGAGAAAGCATTTCAACGCAAAGGTGGACCTTCGAGTTAACCGTGACGAAACGTAGTTCTCGTTGGTCGCCTGAACCAAAAAAGACAAAATGGGGGTGGGAAGGCTGTACTCATCAGGCCGAATGCGACGAAAATATCTCCAATGTCAACCGACACTCACCGACGATGTCGACACGGCTGTCCACCACGAAGATTTCACCTTTCTCGAACAGGCCAAAAAAAAGATGCATTCCTTCAATTTTCAGCTATTACTACTTAGACGTTCATCAGATGTCTTGAGAAAACATGTCAACGCAAAGGATGACCGTATCAATACTTAGACGTTCAGCTGATGAGAAAGCATGTCAACGCAAAGGAGGACCGTAAGGTCAACCGTGACGGCTCTCGTTCGACGAGAGAGAAAAGACCAACAAAAATGGGGGTGGGAAGGCTGTACTCATCAAGCCGAATGCGATGAAAATGTTTCCAATGTCAACCGATACTCTGAGGGGGCTTTTCTGGTTCACATCAAAATAGGTGGACCGGTCAGGTCAACCGTTATGGAATCGAGCGAAAAAGGGGAAGACGTTGGGCCAATGAAAACCGTTGACAACCGCCGCCCTCTTGAGATGTGAGCGACTCGAAAAAACAGTTGTAGTCCCCTGTGGACGCTCTCCGATTCTCCAAAAGTCGGAATTCGGCCCCGAGAAGTGAAAATGTTTCCTTCGATGATTCACCGCGATACGACTCATGCCATACCGGCCAAATGACGATAAGGAATGCGAGGTTATCGCAGACATGTTCAGACAAGTCAACAACTTCAATGACGCACAGGCTATGAGTCATCACACAAACAGAGTGACCTTCGATCAGCAGTAAAACGAACAAAGACAGCTCTGAGTCATCGGTGACCTTCAAACCGTGAACAATATCCGAATCGTAAGAGTGGAAATTCACGGCGGCAGAAAAAACGGTGTTCGACCCTCCAAAAAAATGGAATGTTTTGAAACGAGACTGTTGAACTGACTGCGTTAGGCCGAACGCGACCCATGCCGATCATATCACGTCTACCTGAGTGCATCAGGCTGAACACGATGATTGAGTTGACATTCCCCGCAAGCGGTGGGGACCGCATGTTTTGTCGTGGGATCCAAAGTGAAAAAATCAGATACTTGGGGGAATATACACCCATGACGTGACGACAATGGACAGGGGGGCCTTATAGTTCACCGTTGGTCCCACCCCTCCACAAAAAGCATTCCCAAATTCGTCACATGTTCGATTGGAGTCTTCAGTACTCATTTGTCTTCCAACGAGAATGGCTGCAGACTGTTCGTATGCCGAGAGACTTCAAACGTTTCGCAACTGGCCTTCGACATTTCCGAAAGAGAAGTTGGCCAGTGCCGGTTTCGTTTACACCGGTTCAGGAGACGACGACGACACAGTTACCTGTTTCAATTGCGGTGTCGAAGGATTCAATTGGGAGACTGGCGATGATCCTTTGATGGACCACTTCAGGTGGACACCCTATTGTACGTTTTTCGACAGCGATACTTCTTCGTTCATCAATCGGGTGAAACGACCAACACATACGGAAAATAGTGTTCTCATGCGGCGTCTCGCAACTTTCGAAAACTGGCCCATCGGTCTCAATCAGACGCCTCAAGAACTTGCCGAATGTGGCTTTTTCTACACTGGAATAGGAGATCACGTAAAATGCTTTCACTGCGGCACCGAAATAGCCCACTGGAAACAAGGAGATTCGGTTTGGATACATGGCTGTCACGACGGATGCGATTTCATGATGAAACTTCAACCGTCCAGGGCGTCTCCGCCGCCGCCACCGCTGACCTGTAAAGTTTGTTTGGACAATGAAGTATGCATTGTATTCATGCCTTGCAGACATTTGGTTTGTTGTCTCGAATGCTGTGTAAGATGCGGTGAAAACTGTCCCGTTTGCCGTTCACCAATCACCTCATTCATGAAGATATATGTATCTTGAATATACGTTTGAATTTGGCGCCTCGTTTCATTCCACCTCCACATAGGTCTGCACACACAGACATGCGCTTTCGATACTTTGAAACTTCACGTCACGTTCTTGTGGCATTCTCAACCGCAAAATATCCCCAGAATCTGGGGAAATATCAAGGAAATCCTATAGAATTTTCCCCAGATCTAAGGAAATGTTCTCTCAAGTGCAACATCGTCGGTTGGTGCGTATCCATGCTTCACTGAGGGGGTAATGGAGGAAACAGCATACACTTCAAATGTCAAATATCCCGCCTCAAGCGTGGCATAAGAGCCGTAGAAGGACGTCTGGGAACTTTCCCACCCAGAACGCCGTCGACCACGTCAGTCTTTGAAATCCAAATGTTCCCGCCATCTGACGTATCACGTGACCATGACTGCTGCGCGGAATGCTAGAACGTTCAAAATTCCCGCCACGTCTTGCACGCCACGGTCATGCGCACAACGATCTGCTGGGTACTTTGAAGTTTTCGTCTGACGACCAACCTTTGCCGCCTAGAACGTTTGCCGCTCATGCGCACCAACGCTTTGACGTTCAAGCTGAAGTCTTTCGAATTTCCCGCCTAGAGTGTTTGTCGCGACGTTCAGGCTCATTCAAAGTTGCCGCCTACAGCGTTTGCCGCTCATACGCACAAACGCTTTTGGATACATTGACTGGCTGAAGTCCTCCAAATTTCTCATCAGAACATCGACGCTCATATCATTCAAATTTCCCGCCTAGAGCGTTTGTCGCTCCGTTCAGGCTTATGTCTTTCGAATTTCGCGCCAGAACATTGACGCTCAGGCTGAACTCATTCAAAGTTGCCGCCTACAGCGTTTGCCGCTCATGCGCAAAAACCCTTTTGGTCACTTCGACGTTCAGGCTGAAGTCAGTGTTCACCGCTCATGCGCAAAACGATCATTCGTGTACTTTGAAGTTTCTGTCCGACGACTTACCTATCGATGTTGCCGTCTACAGCGTTTGTCGCTCCGTTCAGGCTTATGTCTTTCGAATTTCGCGCCAGAACGTTCACTTTGACGCTAAGGTTGAACTCATTCAAAGTTGCCGCCTCATGCGCTCATGCGCACAACGATAATCCGTGTACTTTGACGTTTTCGTGCGTTTGGCCCTAACCATCAAGCTGAAGTTCAGGGTTCACCGCTCATGCGCAAAACGATCATTCGTGTACTTTGAATTCCGTACGTCTGACGACTAACCTTTCAAAGTTGCCGCCTATAGCGCTTGCCGCTCATGCGCAAAACGATCATTCGTGTACTTTGAAATTTCCGTACGTCTGACGACTAACCTTTCAAAGTTGCCGCCTAGAGCGTCTGCCGCTCATGCGCAAAACGTATGCTATACTTCAGCTTTTCGACGTTTGACGCACGACGTGAATTCGCTCATGCGTATAGGCTTCCTCAATGGACTTTGCCCCCATCGAGCGTCTGACCACGTGACTACCACCACCCCTCCTGACATGTACATGAAAATCGGTAGAGCGTCAGTCTATCAGTTGGAGTCGTACGAGCAACAATGTTGAAGAAAATCCGTAACTACGCGAGTCAGTGGACGACGCAACCACAAACGTCGGAAGATGATGTGAATTCGCTAAGGCAAAAAAACTGTGAACTAGTGAAATCGGTGCAAGAGTTGAAGCAGATGCTGGTCACGGAAATACGCAAGGCTTCCCACGAGAGACGTAAAAATGCCGGAAAGATTGCAAAGGAGCGAGCTGAACGAAAACGAGCTGAGATCGAACGTCTGAAAGTTGAAGAGAGGATCCAGAGAAACATTTCTGTCCTGAGGGAATCAATCGCACCCAGGTTGACGCCTTATTCGATCAGCGAAGAAAAAGTTCGATGTCTTGGTCTGTTCGAAGTGGTACCCGACACAGAGTGGTACATACTGAGACGTCAACAATGCAATTGGAAACATGCTGAAAAAGTACTTGGCGAAAGAGGTGTGCGTCTGCTCAAAAAGTGGGAAAACGTATCCCATTCCATCGATATCTGCAACCGTATCAAGAGTCATTTCAAAGAAGTGGAACAGTGTGATGTACATATAAACCGAATCAAGGTCCTACAGCATCCCATCACCAACGACTACATCATGAATATGATCGATCACTATGTGCATGACAATGAAGCAGTCGTACTTGCATCAGAAAATGAGCGTGCAGTATAGACCAATCTGTGTGGATAGTTCGAGCATCCATCTCTGCAGCCCATTTGCCCACGTTAGCCTTGAGACGCATTGACTATGTACTTTTGAATGATACGAATAAACTACTTTGTTGTATGCTTTGCCTCATTTTTTGTACATTTCTCGCACGCAAAAACGTTCCATTTTGATGCAGTTTTTTCGACGAAAAAATTGCATCAAAACGCACCATTTTTGACGTGTTTTTCGACACTCATTTTCGATGCGTCGAAGTGACAGAAAAACGTCATTTTTCACGCGTTTTTTCGACGCTCATTTTCGATACGTGAAAACGCGTGAAAAACGAAGGTTTTTTGTCACTTCGACGCACCGAAAATGAGCATCGAAAAAACAGGCAAAAAACGACGTATTTTGGTCACTTTGAAAATGACAAATTTTGGGCGAGAAACAGTCGATGAAAATCGCACAATTTTCAACCCATTTTACATGTATTCTTATGGGAAAAACCGGCGATTTTGATCGACTCATTTTCGCACAAAAATCATCGAAAAACGACCAGTTTTTCACGACATTTCGGTGCTCATTTTCGGTGCGTCGAAGTGACAGAAAAACGTCGTTTTTGACGCTTTTTTTCGACGCTCATTTTCGATGCGTGAAAACGCGTGAAAAACGAAGGTTTTTTGTCACTTCGACGCATCGAAAATGAGCATCGAAAAAACACGCAAAAAACGACGTATTTTGGTCACTTTTGACGCGTCAAAAACGCACCGTTTTTGTGCTGTTTTTTCGCCTCAAAAATGCTAAGTTTTTGTGCAGTTTTTCGCACATGTTTCTGTTCACTTTTCGAATGCGAGACATTTGGCCTACTACCAGTCAAGTTGATCTGCCTATGTCAAAGTATCCTCTGAAGTTGGTTGCGCACACATCAGATGCCACCTGTCACTCAGCCTCAGAGCATATGACGAACACTTGATCGTTATGCGCATGACCGACAGACGTCAGGGAGTTTCCATGCCCAGTCCGCTCTAGGTGGGAAATTTGAACGTCTTCAGGCGTCTGCCTCGCATCTGACGTCCACCTGACTAGCATCTGACGTCCACCTGACTAGCATCTGACGTCCACCTGACTAGCATCTGACGTCCACCTGACTAGCATCTGACATCCACCTGACTCGCATCTGACACATCTGAAGTGCACCAAGCACGCCTGCCATGTGCCTGAACGTGTATGGCATACCTTTGTACATGAGCTGCAAACGCTCTAGGCGGTAAGTGACAGAAACTTCAAAGTACATATGCGCTGGGGGTGAACGGTGAACTCAGACTTCAGCCTGCACGTGACCAAAAGCGTGTTTGCGCATGAGTGGCAAACGCTCAAGGCGGCAACTTTGAAAGGTGAGTTGTCAGATGGAAACTTCAAAGTACGTGAGTGGTCCACGTCGTGCGTCAAACGTCGAAAAGCTGAAGTATAGCATACGTTTTGCGCATGAGCGGCAGACGCTCTAGGCGGCAACTTTGAAAGGTTAGTCGTCAGACGTACGGAAATTTCAAAGTACACGAATGATCGTTTTGCGCATGAGCGGCAAGCGCTATAGGCGGCAACTTTGAAAGGTTAGTCGTCAGACGTACGGAAATTTCAAAGTACACGAATGATCGTTTTGCGCATGAGCGGCAAGCGCTATAGGCGGCAACTTTGAAAGGTTAGTCGTCAGACGTACGGAATTCAAAGTACACGAATGATCGTTTTGCGCATGAGCGGTGAACCCTGAACTTCAGCTTGATGGTTAGGGCCAAACGCACGAAAACGTCAAAGTACACGGATTATCGTTGTGCGCATGAGCGCATGAGGCGGCAACTTTGAATGAGTTCAACCTTAGCGTCAAAGTGAACGTTCTGGCGCGAAATTCGAAAGACATAAGCCTGAACGGAGCGACAAACGCTGTAGACGGCAACATCGATAGGTAAGTCGTCGGACAGAAACTTCAAAGTACACGAATGATCGTTTTGCGCATGAGCGGTGAACACTGACTTCAGCCTGAACGTCGAAGTGACCAAAAGGGTTTTTGCGCATGAGCGGCAAACGCTGTAGGCGGCAACTTTGAATGAGTTCAGCCTGAGCGTCAATGTTCTGGCGCGAAATTCGAAAGACATAAGCCTGAACGGAGCGACAAACGCTCTAGGCGGGAAATTTGAATGATATGAGCGTCGATGTTCTGATGAGAAATTTGGAGGACTTCAGCCAGTCAATGTATCCAAAAGCGTTTGTGCGTATGAGCGGCAAACGCTGTAGGCGGCAACTTTGAATGAGCCTGAACGTCGCGACAAACACTCTAGGCGGGAAATTCGAAAGACTTCAGCTTGAACGTCAAAGCGTTGGTGCGCATGAGCGGCAAACGTTCTAGGCGGCAAAGGTTGGTCGTCAGACGAAAACTTCAAAGTACCCAGCAGATCGTTGTGCGCATGACCGTGGCGTGCAAGACGTGGCGGGAATTTTGAACGTTCTAGCATTCCGCGCAGCAGTCATGGTCACGTGATACGTCAGATGGCGGGAACATTTGGATTTCAAAGACTGACGTGGTCGACGGCGTTCTGGGTGGGAAAGTTCCCAGACGTCCTTCTACGGCTCTTATGCCACGCTTGAGGCGGGATATTTGACATTTGAAGTGTATGCTGTTTCCTCCATTACCCCCTCAGTGAAGCATGGATACGCACCAACCGACGATGTTGCACTTGAGAGAACATTTCCTTAGATCTGGGGAAAATTCTATAGGATTTCCTTGATATTTCCCCAGATTCTGGGGATATTTTGCGGTTGAGAATGCCACAAGAACGTGACGTGAAGTTTCAAAGTATCGAAAGCGCATGTCTGTGTGTGCAGACCTATGTGGAGGTGGAATGAAACGAGGCGCCAAATTCAAACGTATATTCAAGATACATATATCTTCATGAATGAGGTGATTGGTGAACGGCAAACGGGACAGTTTTCACCGCATCTTACACAGCATTCGAGACAACAAACCAAATGTCTGCAAGGCATGAATACAATGCATACTTCATTGTCCAAACAAACTTTACAGGTCAGCGGTGGCGGCGGCGGAGACGCCCTGGACGGTTGAAGTTTCATCATGAAATCGCATCCGTCGTGACAGCCATGTATCCAAACCGAATCTCCTTGTTTCCAGTGGGCTATTTCGGTGCCGCAGTGAAAGCATTTTACGTGATCTCCTATTCCAGTGTAGAAAAAGCCACATTCGGCAAGTTCTTGAGGCGTCTGATTGAGACCGATGGGCCAGTTTTCGAAAGTTGCGAGACGCCGCATGAGAACACTATTTTCCGTATGTGTTGGTCGTTTCACCCGATTGATGAACGAAGAAGTATCGCTGTCGAAAAACGTACAATAGGGTGTCCACCTGAAGTGGTCCATCAAAGGATCATCGCCAGTCTCCCAATTGAATCCTTCGACACCGCAATTGAAACAGGTAACTGTGTCGTCGTCGTCTCCTGAACCGGTGTAAACGAAACCGGCACTGGCCAACTTCTCTTTCGGAAATGTCGAAGGCCAGTTGCGAAACGTTTGAAGTCTCTCGGCATACGAACAGTCTGCAGCCATTCTCGTTGGAAGACAAATGAGTACTGAAGACTCCAATCGAACATGTGACGAATTTGGGAATGCTTTTTGTGGAGGGGTGGGACCAACGGTGAACTATAAGGCCCCCCTGTCCATTGTCGTCACGTCATGGGTGTATATTCCCCCAAGTATCTGATTTTTTCACTTTGGATCCCACGACAAAACATGCGGTCCCCACCGCTTGCGGGGAATGTCAACTCAATCATCGTGTTCAGCCTGATGCACTCAGGTAGACGTGATATGATCGGCATGGGTCGCGTTCGGCCTAACGCAGTCAGTTCAACAGTCTCGTTTCAAAACATTCCATTTTTTTGGAGGGTCGAACACCGTTTTTTCTGCCGCCGTGAATTTCCACTCTTACGATTCGGATATTGTTCACGGTTTGAAGGTCACCGATGACTCAGAGCTGTCTTTGTTCGTTTTACTGCTGATCGAAGGTCACTCTGTTTGTGTGATGACTCATAGCCTGTGCGTCATTGAAGTTGTTGACTTGTCTGAACATGTCTGCGATAACCTCGCATTCCTTATCGTCATTTGGCCGGTATGGCATGAGTCGTATCGCGGTGAATCATCGAAGGAAACATTTTCACTTCTCGGGGCCGAATTCCGACTTTTGGAGAATCGGAGAGCGTCCACAGGGGACTACAACTGTTTTTTCGAGTCGCTCACATCTCAAGAGGGCGGCGGTTGTCAACGGTTTTCATTGGCCCAACGTCTTCCCCTTTTTCGCTCGATTCCATAACGGTTGACCTGACCGGTCCACCTATTTTGATGTGAACCAGAAAAGCCCCCTCAGAGTATCGGTTGACATTGGAAACATTTTCATCGCATTCGGCTTGATGAGTACAGCCTTCCCACCCCCATTTTTGTTGGTCTTTTCTCTCTCGTCGAACGAGAGCCGTCACGGTTGACCTTACGGTCCTCCTTTGCGTTGACATGCTTTCTCATCAGCTGAACGTCTAAGTATTGATACGGTCATCCTTTGCGTTGACATGTTTTCTCAAGACATCTGATGAACGTCTAAGTAGTAATAGCTGAAAATTGAAGGAATGCATCTTTTTTTTGGCCTGTTCGAGAAAGGTGAAATCTTCGTGGTGGACAGCCGTGTCGACATCGTCGGTGAGTGTCGGTTGACATTGGAGATATTTTCGTCGCATTCGGCCTGATGAGTACAGCCTTCCCACCCCCATTTTGTCTTTTTTGGTTCAGGCGACCAACGAGAACTACGTTTCGTCACGGTTAACTCGAAGGTCCACCTTTGCGTTGAAATGCTTTCTCATCCACTGAACGTCTAGCTGAAAATTCAAATCTTTTTCGGTCTGTTCGACGTGGTGGACAGCCGTGTCGAAAACGTCGGTTTTTCGTCAAAATTCCCCTTGTTGCATCATCCCGGACGATTGTACTTCCCCGAGGTCATGAGAAATCATAGGCGGCGCGCGCCACCGTGGTGGGAGAAGTGGGAGAACTGACGCTCTCTAGCGCACATCGTCATTCAGTTGCCAGCTAGTACAAGACGCACACATCATGAGAATCGCGGTCGTTGATATCCAAGGTTTCGTCGTCAACGGGGTGTTCCACCCCAAAGAACTTGCCATCCATATCGGTCACCAGCGGCAGAATTTCCTGTTCAAGCCACCAATGCCCTATGTCTTGTTGACGGACAAGGACAAGAAGACCACCCGGTACTTGGAAAAGTACGTTCATGGCATTCCGTATTCTTCAGGGGACGTCGAGTACCACGACGTTGATGCCATTCTGCAGAAATACCTTCTGTACTCGGCCGAAGTCATATATGTGAGAGGTAGCCAAAAAGCCGAGTTCCTCTCGAGAAAAGTCCGAGATATTGGAGTGACCTGCCCACCGTCTATCCAGGACGTCTCCCAGTTCGACGGTACGACGCATGGAATGGAAAATTTGCAGCCAACGCCGACGCCTTGCCCGAACCACGCCGCCGCCTACAACTGCAAGTATATGTGTACACAGTTCAATGTAGACTCTATGCTCAGTTGGTTTTCCAATAATGTTTTACCTCGTTGAGAGAAATGTATGTTTTTTTCGATCAATAAATCGTATTTTCGAAAGGGCTGTTATTTTTTCTCTCTTTCAGAATGTGGGGTGGGACATAATGGGGAATAGAGGGTGGGAAAAAATGAAAAAACAAGAGTGTGGGACACAGATCACTGTGCGAGTTGGTTATGAGTGTCGTGGATAGATGGCGTCCTCAGAGGAGCGTCATCTGTCACTCACACTTATGAGTTGGCTCACAGTGGCGTGGATAGATGGCGTCCTTCGGAGGGGCGTCATCTGTCACTCACACTTACGCATTGGTTCAGAGTGTCGTGGATAGATGGCGTCCTCGGAGGGGCGTCATCTGTCACTTATGAGTTGGCTCACAGTGGCGTGGATAGATGGCGTCCTCGGAGGGGCGTCATCTGTCACTTCCTCTGTCAGTCAAGTCATACGTCTGTCAAGTCATACGTCGGCGGTCAGTCAAGTCCTGCGTCTGTCATAAGTCATCTGCCATTCACCACATACATCCTCTGTCATTCGAGTCGTTCACATCATACGTCGCAGTCAAGTCATACGTCAGAAATATTGCCTGTCATCCGAGTTGGCAGTCGTTCACATCATACGTCAGCTATATATCGTCTGTCATTCGAGTTGGCTATCGTTCACATCATACGTCAGCCATATCGTCTGTCATTCGTGTTGGGCTGTCGTTCACATCACACATCAGTCAATTCATTTGTCAGCTGTCAGAAATATCGTCTTGTCATTCGTGTTGCCTGTCGTTCACGTCATTGGAGTCATACGTCTGTCAGTCAAGTCTTGCGTCTACCATTCAAGCCAAACTTCATATCATATTCCTCTGTCATTTGTCGTTCACGTCATTGGAGTCATACGTCTGTCAGTCAAGTCTTGCGTCTGTCATCCAAGCCAAACATCATACCATATTCCTCTGTCATTTGTCGTTCACGTCATTGGAGTCATACGTCTGTCAGTAAAGTCTTGCGTCTGTCATATGGTTACTCTGTCACGCATTCTCTCCAAATCAAAGTCAAAACGATTTCACATACAAGTATATATTTTCCTATAGGTTACAGTTCTCAAAAAATATGTGGATATGGGTGGACACAGAGAGAGAGAAAACTTCCTTCATGTTGTTGCCTAGTTCTCGATGAACTTGAAGGTATTTGTCTTTCCGACCCCTCCTTCTTCGACTACCAGGGCGTACTTCCCCGGAGTAAATTGGTCAATATGTCCCCTGAGGATTGCAAACACTCTTCTCGGAAGGAATACCTCGTACAGCTGGATATCGGCTATGATGGTCTCTCCGAACTTGGTTTTCACCAGGCGAAGCTTCTGAATTGGATAGGGCTTGTTTTTCTGCAAGCTGCTCATAGGAACGGTCTGCTTGTATCCAGAAGCGCTGCATATTGTGTTCAACTCTGCAAGGAGGTCCATCTGAAGCAAAAAACATCAAAATTTTAGGACATCCTGTACATACGTTCGAAAAAATGGCTCACGCTATATGAGTCAACACACTTGACGGAAAAATTTTGACGCACACTGTTGGTTCACCCTGTATGAGCCAACACACTTGACGAAAAAATTATGACGCACACTGTATACGTTTGGAAAAACTCACACTGTATGAGCCAACAACAACATGCAGACCACTTTGACAGAAAAATTTTCGACACACCCTGTATATGCCGATACCTTCGAAAAATATCACACTGAGCCAACACACTTGACAGAAAAAGTTCAGACATACGCTGTATATGCCGTTCGAAAAAACTCACACTGAGCCAACGAAAAAGGTTTCGACACACGCTGTATATGCCGTTCGAAAAAACTCACACTGAGCCAACGAAAAAAGTTTCGACACACGCTGTATATGCCGTTCGAAAAAATTCACACTGAGCCAACACACTTGACAGAAAAAAGTTTCGACTCACGCTGTATATGCCGAGATCAACACTTGCGCATGAATAGCTCTCAACCTGTATGTGAGCCGTTTCGAAAAAACACTCCCGAACACGAAGGAAAAAGAGGTACTTACATTTTTCAGTCTGATCACACTGTCGTTCTATAGCGGTATATATCGTATGAGTTCTAGCAGGAAACTGACTTCGATGGTCTAATGGCGGACACACAACACTGTCTTCGATGGCGGTATCGTACGAGTTCTAGCAGAAGACTGACTTCGCAGCAATCGAGAAGTTGGATCCCCTACCCGCGCCGCGCCCATCTCGTTGACCTCTAAGCCGCCTGAAGAATATGACAGCATTGCCTCACCGTACCACCCACGTGTGTCATGAACGCCGCCTGAAGCGAAAGACGCTCTCTGTTCAAATATTCCCGCTCGAAATGGGTGCGGTTCTACGATGCCGCCCGAACGTTTCCGAAAAGACGCCGCGTATGACCTTCTGCATTTCTCGGAAAAGCGCTTGCGTCATCTGGGATTCCCCACGTATTTTGTTTTGCAAGTCTCTCAGGCATGACCTTCTGCAATTCTCGGAAAAACGCATGAGTCATCACGTTTGTTTTCGTAAACAGCTCGGCGGTTGGGGATTCACCCGAAAACCCATTAATCATTCCATGATATCTTTGACGAACATGCCGACAAAAGAGCCGCCTTGCACGTGAGCCTGGGAACTCGCCGTTCGAACTTTTGCAGGTCTCGACATGTCGGCGACGACCGTTAGCGGACATGGGCGGAGTACCAACGGGGTTACAGGGGCCCCCGCCCCCCGTACCCCGCTACGACGACATAGGCGTAGTATGTTCCCTCAAACTCCCGAAATACGCTAGGCCACTACGGCCTCACCTGGAGATGAGGCCGTAATGGCTTACATATACTACTCTTCCACCAAAGTCTTTATGTACAAGTGAGATACAATGACATATCTCTTCACGAACCCTTCCATTTTTGGAAACCAACAGTGCTTTCCGTTCGAGAGTTTTCTCGAGGGCAAAATGTATGATTTCATCATGGTTAGCCTCAACAACCTTGGTTTGCCATCTTCTTGGTACAACCTACCTACGCCTGTGTGCTATGAATGAATAATGTATTCACTTTATTTTTCCGTAAGTCGTAGTTTTGAATAACATCTTTGTTATTTCGAAGATCACCACTGAGGAAAATATGTTTTGTGACGTTAAAGTTGACTTTCTTGAAGCCCGAGATGCATAAAACTTTCATGTTTTGTACCTTATTTGGGTGTTACCAGTTTGTCTAAACTTCAATCAAAATTTGAATATGGTTGTGTATGAAGTGTCAACTCCTTGTGTTATTATGCTAAAGGCTGACGAGTTTTTAGTGTATTAACAAGTCCATTTTCCTCATCCGATACCATTGATTCAACTGTTTTCGATTTCGATTGTTTCATATTCTAGACTCCATCAAAATAGAAAATTAATTATTGTAGGTTAATTTGTTTATCTTGTCATGTCAAATAAACGGTGGGTAAAGTAGAATCCGCTCACACGTTCCGCAGTCTGTCATTGACTGAGGCGTCCGTGGATGCGTCTTATTATTTCAAGTTCAAGCGGCACGAAGCAGCTTTGTGACAGGTGACCAAAAGAAATAGTTACCCAGATTTATGTAAATCGTTTGTACAATACTGTATTGCACTGATTATCCCATTCTGGTGGATTTTGTTCACGGCGATTTCTATTATGATCATTTGAAGTAGAACAAACTTCCACATCTTTCTGTCAATAGAAATTTTAAAAGGGTGGCACTCCTGATTTTTAACTGTCAGTCGCATATCCGAAATCCAGGATGCGCTGAATACGAATTTACATTTAAACTGTTTTTTCACAACGCTTTTCCTTTTGGAGTTGGACAGGTTTTAGTAAAAAATCTTGTCTTTCAAGAATTTCTAAGTTCAAGATGACGCCCTTGTGGTCATTTTCGTTTTGCATTGCATTCATCAACACCTATTTAAAAGGCCTTTCCTTCTGGAAGGTGAGTTGTTTATTAATTTGAACTAATGCATACTTGAGCATTATAAATTTGTAGATCTGTTGGCCTTTTTGGGATATAAAACCGCATGAAGCGATTAACGACGCCATTTTGTGGAAGCCTCGTGCCCCAATTTCAAAATATTTGAGATTCCTGGAGAAAACTCCAAATTTCGATTTTATTCGAACACTATTATTAGTTCCTGTCCATTTCCTGAAGGATAAGTGCCACTTCAGGCCCTCACCGACTGCCCGTCCTGTTGGTTGGACTAAATCAAACCGAACCACCCAGCCTCAAGGAATCCATCCTGTTATTCTCCCGACTGGGATTACAAAGATGAGAGACTCCGAATAAGGTCAGACCCATCCTTGGTGAACTTTAATCCCACAAGCCACAAATTCATTCAAAATTTCAAATATTTACAGTTAGCTGAATCACTTGTGAACTCATATATTGGCCAATATAAGGGGGGTATTAATATTTACACAATCTTGAATAGAGGCACGGAGCCGACATTCATTAACGCCCGTAGCCAAACATTAATAGATCTTACGCTGGCGACAGCCATGATATCAAATAAAATTCAAGACTGGCAAGTGTCTGATCATATTTCTATGTCAGACCATCGCTGGTTGACTTTTACGGTAAACCAGGATCTCAGGACCACTGTGAAATCCCGCGATCCGAAGAGGACGGATGTAGCTCTATACAATCGACTCTTAAAAGGAGCTCTGCGGGAGACAGAGGCCCTGACTCCTGGCAATAGTGAAGAATTGGAAAGGTACACGTTATCTATCCAAAACAAAATAGACATTGCCTATAAGGAATCCTGTCCGATGAGGATGGTACAGACAGAAGGCACAACCAATAAATGGTGGTGCCCTGAACTGGAACACCTCAGAAAGACAGCGAGAACGACCTTTAACAAAGCAAAACGAACAAAACTCGAAGAGGACTGGGGAATATATAAAGCCAACCTCAGAGAGTTCAAAAAAGTCTGCAGACAAAAGCAAAGAGAAGCCTGGAGAGCCTATTGTGAGGCAATCGAAGATTTCCCGCAAGTCTCGAGGCTACAGAAGGCACTCTCAAGCGACCACCATAAGAGTATCGGCATCCTGACGAGGGAAAATGGCGACAAGGCCGCCAACCTCCGAGAAAGCGCCGAGATTCTTATGGAAACTCACTTCCCAGGTTCTGTCTTCCCAGGAACGACGAACCGGACGGAAGTACCAATAACACCCTCACAATACGACTGGCAATTTGCTAGCACTATAATTGATGAGGACAAGATAAGGTGGGCCATATCGGGCTTTTCCCCCTTCAAAGCACCAGGACCTGACGGTATAAGACCAGCCCTACTACAATGGGGACTGGATATTCTCATGCCGCACCTGGTCGGAATATTCAGAGCCTCATTAGCTCTGAGGTATGTTCCCAGTAAGTGGAGAGAAGTACGAGTGGTGTTTATACCCAAACCAGGAAGGATGGACTACACCTTACCAAAAGCATTCCGACCAATTAGTCTCACATCGTTCTTTTTGAAAACAATGGAGAGGCTGTGCGAGCGGTATATAAGAGATGAAGTCTTAGTTCACAATCCACTTCATCCATATCAGCATGCATATACTCCGGGAAGGTCCACTGATTCGGCCCTTCACCAAGTGGTTGGCAGAATCGAGAGATCATTGGATAATAAAGAATCCACCCTGGGTATATTCATAGATATCGAAGGAGCGTTCGATAAAACGACCTTCCCAACAATCACCCAGCAACTTAACTCCAGGAATATACCCCTGGTAGTAGGAGAGTGGATACTCAAGATGCTCTCTAGTAGAGCAATAAGTATAAATGTAGAAGACATTACTGTGAGAGGACTGGTCATGAGGGGATGTCCGCAGGGAGGGGTCTTATCACCCCTTCTTTGGAACATAGTCCTGGATACCCTGATAAATCGCCTCAACAGTAATGGTTTCTACACAATTGCATATGCAGATGACATAGTTATTCTGCAGACCGGCAAATTTGTGAACACACTGTGCGATAGAGCGCAGGATGGTCTCAAATTAATAGAAACATGGTGTAAAGAACACTCACTGTCGATCAATCCCAAGAAGACGGAGATGGTCCTTTTCACTAGGAAAAGAAGCTTATCGGGCTTGAAACCCCCCGAAATCTTCAAAAGCAAACTAAACTTCTCTGAAGAGGTGAAATACCTCGGTATTACCCTCGACAGGAAGTTAACATGGAACTCGCACATTCAGAGCAGAGCAAAAAGAGCATATGTGGCCTATGAGCAGTGTCGGAGGACAGTGGGACGCACATGGGGCCTCTCGCCCCGTGTAGTCACCTGGATCTACACTGCAATAATAAGACCTATGCTAACGTACGGAGCCATTGCGTGGGGACCGAAAACTCTACAAGCAACGGCCATCCAAAAACTATACCAAATACAGCGAATGGCTTGTCTGAACATCACAGGAGCCATGAGAACAACACCAACCGCAGCAATGGAATTAGTTACTGGTCTGACACCTCTGGACCTGCATGTCAAGGAGGTTGCGCTAATGGCCATGCTACGATTGCGCACGGCTGGTGTAAACCCCGAGGTAGGAATGGGTCAACTGAGGCGGGGCCTGTGGAGGGAGGCACTCACTGCGGTGCCTCTGCTACAGGCAGCCAGTGGCGCAATTGAACCCAGGTTCGTGTTTAATAAACCCTACAAAATACAAATAAAACAGAACACTGAGGCGGATGCTGCAAATGCAATACGCATATACACAGACGGCTCAAAAACCAAAGAAGGATCAGGATGTGGAGTTTACTCCAGATCACTTAGCCTAAGGATTAAGTGGGGAATGGGAAAAAATACCAGCGTGGTTCAAACAGAACTGGCTGGTATCTCAATCGCCACAAAAGAGCTAACCAGAAAATGAATTTCTGGCAAAGACATAATAATCTACACTGACAGTAGACAAGCCCTACTAACCTTGAATAGACAACGTATTATCTCAGGGTTAGCACTAGAGTGCCACCAAGATTTAGCTAACGCCTCGGTAGATAATAATATCGTACTAAGGTGGGTGAAAGGGCACGACAGGAGCAAAGGTAACCGCATTGCTGACTCTTTGGCCAGGATGGCGGCTGAAATGAACATTTTGGGACCAGGTGACACCCATGGCTTGACGATTCGACAATTGCGGAACTAGCCAAACGTTACACCCATACTCAAACCCTCAAAAGATGGGATGAAACCAAAGGATGCAGTTTTGCCAGGATCACCCTGGGCGACCTTGAGAAGCTGGATCCAAATAAATATTTGGCGATGACCAGGAAGAACCTACGTTTAACAGTGGGATTTCTGACTGGACACTGTCAACTGAGGAAACACCTCCATATTATGGGGCTAGAGGACACACCTCTATGCAGGATGTGTGAACAGGAAGATGAAACTGTCAGGCATGTCTTATGCGAATGTCTGGAGCTATCGTCGATAAGAGAGTGTGTGTTCGGTGAGTCTTGGCCTACACCTGCCGATATTAAGGAGATGTCCCCTGGTGACCTGTCCTCCTTCCTGGATAAGGCAGGATGGACAATGTCCTAGGAGGGCGACTCCTTGGGAGGATGTACAATGGGCCATATTGTGGCCTAAGTGCTGTGGGTCTATACTCACCCTCCCTACTCTACAGATACAGATATTTACACAAGTAAATGAATTAATGAATAATTTTGTGTTGCCTATACAGTAGGTACTTTTGAGAGCCCTAGAATATTGAAACTTATATTTGGATAACGATAATATATCAAACAGTTAATTGAGTCTTTCAGTTTATCTTGCTTAATTTTCCCTGTTCTTGCCTTATTAAATAGGGTGGCGCCCTTTTGGCCCCATCTCTCAAACGAATCCAAACCTTGCTACCATACAACTGAGCTGCCGTGCCTATAATGCCCCAAATTTGTGGATGACTTTTAGTTGGAGCAATTAGGCGTTATAGTTTCATTTTAATTTTATAAGTTCACCTCTGTCTCGAGCATCATTTTCAGTTATCACTAAGATTTCGTTTGAAGTATCGACGTTCTCACAACTACGACTGAGTGCGTACACGTGTTTTGTTCAGATGCGAAATCTGTGCTTGATTCTATAGGAGAAATTGTGCAGGACAAAAACCAGCCGAACAATTTTCCGAATAATGCTACATTTAGGGTGTTTTTGACCGCATCACAATCATTGTAAGCATAAAGAACTCGGATTGAGCGTCGGACGATAAATCTGGTGGTCTCGTTGAAATCATCAAAGTTCAAAACATAAAAACACACCATTGGTTCCCCTGCCCCCGTCCCCACCTATGTGCGCCAGGAGCGGATTTCCTCATAACTTACTTCATATTGGCGACATCTGTCTTTATGGAGTAAACGACAATACATGAGGTAACATTCCATCAAGACATGAACCTATGTTTTTGATATGTACCCAAAAAAGTACATGTCACTTCGTATATCCATGACAACTTCTGATATAATATTAAAATCAATATTATCATATATTTGGAAGGGAAAAAATTAATAACGGCATAATTGAATGGCAGGAAAACAACAGTACTCAATTCAAAAAAAATAATTGAATTTAACTTGATCCACCGCATAGGAGATGAAGTGAAGTAAATGTTTCGAGGTGTATGTCGTTTGCAGCGACTGCCAGTAGAACTAAACTTTCTATAGGAATGACCTTAATGTAGGTAGGAGATGATGTTAATAAGAAAATCTCCAAGTTCCCAATGAACCACTCTTTATGAAACCTGACATTTCCCGAAAAAATCTCGACAACAAAGAATGCTTCGTTTTTGACTATCTATTGAAAACTCATGCTTTTGTATTCTCAATTCGATTCAATTTTCGAATCGACATCATAGGTTCTGAAATTCAACCAGAAAAGACCTTATCTTCAAAAAAAATGCACCCCCGTAAAAAATCTATTATCACACATGAGCACAACATTGTGGATACGGGGCGTTAGCTGAGTGCGGTAATTTGCGAGTACACCTAGTTGCGTACTGTACTTTTTCTACTCCCACCAAGCTTGGATGTTAATTCCTGGTGGTGTAGAACAAATTTCTTCTTCATCACTCATTTGCAATGATCGACTAGACACTGAATGACAGCAAGTAGATAAAACAATAACTTGTCGATTCATGGTTATAACTAGAAACAGTAGCAATTCACAAACTGTTGAACGAAATATTACCTGAATATATTATTTCTCAATTCAATTTCACAAAGAATTTGGAGCGGAAATTCGCTGAATTTGGTTTTTTGATAATTGAATGTAGTCATGAGATATAAATAAGGTTGAATGTTACATATCCCAACATTTCAAATGTTTTTGTTTTGAAAATTTAAATGCAAGTCATTGATTATGGCAAGTAAAACTCATCTTTTTCTCGTCTGTGACCTGCAAAATCAATGAAAGGTATAAGAAAGATATATCAAAATTATAATATTTTTTCAGTTAGTACTGAATTTTTGTTGACTGTGATAAACACAATGTGATAACATTAAAATAAAAATTTCAAGGTTTTATCAGATTTCTCACCATTGCATTATTGTTATTAGGGGGTTACCATTTCTGCATAGCATACCTACATCCAGAAGTATCTTCATATGGAAATTCTGTAACTGAATTCTTGTTTAACATACATTTGGAATTTTGTAAATCTTTTCACAACATTCCATATTTCAACGATAAGTTTTTACTGTAGTCATCAATGTCACATATATTATCACATTTCATGAGAATATCTACTGCAAATTTCAATTGACAGTTCAAAATTTTATACTCGAGAATTTTTTCTACAATTTTTTCCAAACAAAATCAAAATAGAAGTTTCAACAGAAATGAAAACCGCTGATTTGAAGATTATATGTTTTTTTTTATTGGAAGTCAGAGGAAAATTCAAACCTGAAGATATTTTTTGTATACAGATTCGCATGAAAAGTTCAAAGAACACGGCGTGAATCAAGGGACAGGAGATACGAATTATCATTCCCATTGAATTTTTTGAAGTTTGTGAGCCTCAGGAGGAAAATCCTTCGCTAAGGAGTTCCTAAATTCAGCTGCTCTATTGAAAAAGAACCCTGAGCAAGAGGGTTTTGACAGGTATCCAAGCTCACAATCGACGGGTGGAAATTCCGCACTTGTCGGGTCATCTGTGTTGATACTCTTCTTTTTTTACGATTCTCCAAGAAGTGAGCGTGTCCGTGAGCGAAGAATTACCAACAAGACTGATTTCTTTTTTCTGATTAGAATCAAAAAGTTTCAATGAATGTTTCGGTGTTGGGCTCCATACATGTGAATTTTATGTTGAGACAGGCCGGCCGTATGTGTTTTCCCCAGCAAATAATTGATAAGAAGCAGAGTAATTATTGTTCTAATATTGTTCGTTCCGTTAACCAGCTGACGAACGTCAACCCTCAGAAGTCGAAACTTGTGCGAGCAATGGATCAACGAGGCCTTACCTTTTTACGTGCGATTACCCAGCACGGTGGTCCGGCGAGGATTCGAACCCCGGCCTTCCGCTTGATAGGCAGATATGCTAACTACTACACTACCGAGACCACCCAATTGATTATCTTCCTTCAAAAACACATCTTGTTCTGCTGAGAATCGTTGAAAATCGTTGAATATCCCGTACATAACATGAATTTCAATTAACTTTCTCCGAAATAAGCTCAGGTTTTTCCTCCCTATTGTATGATTTCCGTGCTGTCAATTATTGTCTTCGGGGTTCGTTTTTCAAAAGGTTCTTGCGCTGGTTTATATATTTTTTGAAGTACTCTTCAGGAGTAATCCGAATATGAAAAAAAATATGTTTTTCAGTTCAGATATTAATTTTGACATGTCACTACACGGCTTTTTATCGAACGAGAACATGGTACTGCCATGTGTCAACTCTCCCTCACCTCCGATCGTAGTTTGACGTGATACACACTGTATGCTTACGTAAACGCATATCAAAATCAAATCTTTGTTTGAATGAATTTCATCAAATAATAAAACAATTCTTCAGCATCCCCGATCCGGGATTTCGAACCAATTCATTCTCGTATTACACGTGATATCATAATAACGGGAATCAAATCACAATAATGCAATCCACGAGGATCATCCGCAGGAATAATGGCCAGCCAGTTTTCCGCATAATTAACTCCCTGGGCATCAATCAAAACGAGATCGGCTTTCCACGGCCTGTCGAAATCCTTTCTTGTGCTCCCTTCTCTCATTACGAATGCTGCTTCCATCTTTCTGACGGCCTGTGCCGGAAAACGCGTGCCAAGAAAATCATTAGTAAGCAAGTTTGTTGAATCGAGAATTGGACACGTTTTCTATATCGATCAGGTTTTGACGTACACTTCGACATTTATTTTAGACAGATCCACTTGGAGAAATTTCAGAGGTGAATATATGCTGATTGAGCTAAGCTTCACGAAAGTAATATAAAAAAAAAAAACATTTTATGTCCTGAGTTTCAACGGTCAGAAGTAAATTGACATCTTCGAATCGAATAACTGTCCATTACATTATATATACAGTGCGAGTCTCTAACATGGAACAAATTCAATGAATCCAAGGTGTTATTTCTTTCGGAAATATGCTCGGACACGTCGATTACTATTTTGAAGTGCCCTTATTTTATTATAATTATGTATATATGTATATATATATATATATATATATATATATATATATATTATTTTATTATAATTATGTATATATGTATATATATATATATATATATATATATATATATATATATATATATATATATATATATATATATATATATATATATATATATTAAGAATACTCGTTTTTGAGAAGGGCGGATTTGAGCTTTTTCAGCTCTTTGAGTCTATTGTGGTCCCCTGTGAGTTCAATGGATCTGTTGATGAGAGAGTTCAGTACGGAGTGAATATTGTTGGGATGATTAAGAAAGCTGTGTGAGCTTTGGGATCCATGATGCTAGATAGCAAAGACATCATTCACCTAACGGAGCCAACACGTTGGCTTCAATACAAATGTGTCAATGACTCTTGCCTCAAAATCTTCTACAGTTGTTTACAAGTACAGACCATGACGAAAGAAAAAATACCTTCTAGGAATGAATTTCAACACAGACGACACATATTATAGATGTTTTTTCATCTTACTATACTTCACAGAGAATACTGGGCATATACGTTATTGATTCTGTGCCAAGATGGATTGGATAAGCTGTACTAGCGAGAGATAAGGAACTCATGAGGGCGCCTTTTACTTGTTAGTAAAATTTGACCTGGAAAATAAAGTATTTACTGAACACACATGCAGTGTTGAATGAGGTTGAGCGTATCTTGGTAGATCTAATATTCGGTTGTGAAATGCTTGGAAGGTGTTTGTAAAAAGGGATACCACATCGAAGCTACTAGAATATATGTGGGTCAGAAGTTGGGGTATTTTATGATTTCTCTGAAATAGACTGGGTTTTGAATATATGATGAATGATAGAATGTTTGAGAGATGTGTAGCTGATGCTTGTGTTGGTGTATTATGGGAAAATCATATATTCGAGGTTTGCGTGAAGATTTTTGTCTGGGAATCAGAGATTTGTTCCGGTCAATAGGAATATTAAAGTGACACTGCTAAAAATGCCAACTGAAATGTTAGCGAAACGTCGTAACCCAATTACGACAAATCAAGAAATAATCTCCCAGAATAACAACTCTGCATATACATATGTATTTTGTATAGATATCTGGATATATATGGCTTTCAGTTTTAGGTTTCTATTTGGATCGACAGAATATACATGAACGTTTTCTTCATAGTTTGTTTTGGACAAGGAAGCTACCACTATCTGAAAAAATCAAGAATTGATATGGGAATTCATACAACTGTACAAGAGCAGATATCTAATATACCCCGAAAAAATGCGGCCTCAATTGAAAAACAGTTCCTGCTAAATGAAACAAGTTCTGTTAGTCAGCAACTTCTTGTAAAACGTTATATAGTGTAACGAGAGTATAAGTCTCTGTGCAGATTACCCAGGCTATTTGCTCAGAGGCAGAAGGTTTGGATTCTTTGCACGCCTTCCTAGTACTGAATTTATAAATGTGACTAGAAGGAATGTTTATTTGAATGGCATGAGCACCAGAATTTTTTGTTTGGATTAAAATACAAATACCTATGAATCCTTGAAGAGGATAAAAATTCAAACTTCCTGAATGAAACCCAAAGTCTAATTTCTTCCTTTCAAACCAATGGATGAGCAACTGAAACAACTAAATATATTACATATATTCAATTTATGTACAAACTGTAACGTATACAAAACTGGAACGTATACAAAACTGAAATGTATACTTACTTGGAATATATACAAAACTGGAATATACAAAACTGTAATTGACATGGACCAAGATCCAACTCCAGTGTCTGATAACCTTGTGACTGTCTTAATACTCAATTTGCTGATTTGCGAATTGTACCATTGCTGTGTCTGTCGGTTTTACGAAGAAATACCTGGTGTCCTCAGAAAGCTTAAGGGTGGTACGTCTACCTTCCCTCCTTTCACAACGTCGACCATGGTATTGTTGATGGGTACCGATCAAACTCTCCAATGTGGCTCCCCGTATTCAGTGGACCTGATTTTTAGGTGCTAGTATTCCATATGGGCCAACTCAATTCAGCAAATCATGTAAAACAATACAGTGCGTATTAGAATCAGTCTCAAAACTTAACAGTGACAATTATGTCGTTGTAAATTAACCGTTCGATCCAAAGCATATAGCTATCACAATACTCTATATATAGTCTAACAGAAATCAATTATGTCACATCAAATTCTTATATCAATGAAAATGTCAACACGTGTTGAGTAAAAATACAATAATGAATCTGGTCCCTTGCTGGATCTAACTGAGAATGGATATGCGAATGTTTGAATTGAATCTTAACTTGGAAAGTGAATGGACGGATTTCAACCCTCAGTAGATACTTACGGCCTGTTAGAAGAGATTCTGACAAGACTTACGAAACAGGATTATGTGAACTAAATCTCGATTGATTTTTATATCCAAACGATAATAACATAATATAATAACATAACGATACTGGATAAATTTCAAAATGTACCAACAAATAAAATGAATAAATCATCAAAATAATCCAAGAAAAACGAACTTTCTGACTAGGTGCCCCATTCAGATGGAACTGCGTCAAATAAACACAGCATTTCTTCGATGTAGGTTAGAAATTTACCTTTCTACACTTGTATGGATTCCTATATTAGTTTTCGATCTTTTCAGATTGCGGTAGGTTATTGACCCAAAATTAATAACAGGATATACATGGTGGTCTCGGTAGTGTAGTGGTTAACATATCTGCCTCGCCGGGCCACCGTGCTGGGTAATCGCACGTTAAAAGGTAAGGCCTCGTTGATCCATTGCTCGCACAAGTTTCGACTTCTGAGGGTTGACGTTCGTCAGCTGGTTAACGAAAAACGAACGAACGAACGAACATACATGTGTGAAAATTGTCAAGCTGTGTGCTTTGTGCACGTACCAATATACTTGGAAAAATAAGGACTACTGTATTTCATGCAGAAAAATATCTATTGAAGTTCGCTCTTCTGACTGATAAGTCATCATCATCATGTTTGAGAAATTTTGGAATGATGGGCAAATAAAAAAAATTCAGTTGGTTCAGTTTATGAAAATTGAGGTTACTTACTCGTCAGTATACAAGTGGCATGAGCATAAAAAAGGTAGCACACAGAATTTTTCAGAAATTTGTTGACATATCACAAAGTTGAAAGATTTAATTCTGAACGGGATTATTTTGGATAATGAGAATGGCACCGATGAAGTCTATTAAAATTCCAATGGCGTGAAAATGGAATTCGAAAATTGACAGTATCTGTCTTTGTCAATCTGTCGTATATTGTCAATTTTCAACTTCATTTACACGCCATCGGAATTCAAATGGACATCATTGGTACCATTCTTATTATCCAGCAAAATCCGGTTCAGGATTGAATCTTTCAACTTTGTGATATGTCCAAAAAATTCCGATCAATTATCTGTCGTCGAGGAACATGTATTTTTATGGTTATGGTACTTGTTCACTTGACGGGTAAGTAACCTCAATTTTCGTGAAATCAATTATGTTTCAAATGACTTTTTTGTATTTACCCATTATTCCGGAATTGTTCAAACATTATATACTTTCAGGTGAGCACTGATGTTGACTTTCCACTCGAAAGCGCTCTGCTACAATTCTAATGAATATTTTTCTTCACGAAATATCTACTTGATACTATACTTTGCCAATGTGAGTTATTCCTGCTACAAAAATGATATTTTGGTTTTACTTCATAATGAAGCTCTGTTGAAAGAGAGAATTTTGAAATGGATTGTAATATTATTTTTCAGCATGAGTACACTTTGCAACTTCAATTTTTGGGTTATTCTCGAATCGAACCACCTACATCCTGTATATTCACGATAATCAATAACGCTACTATCTCTAACTGCAAATGCTTCCGGAATCCACTACGGCTATCTGAATGGACCGAAAGAGCTAAAGCAGGGATCCTTTTCTTATTTATTATCCAAGGATGAGTGGATTGTCTCATGTCCTTAACCGATAACACCTCCTCGACAGCCATATCCTCAAAATGGAGGCGGCAGGCTAGGAAAAAACTGGATTTGAGAGGATTTCGCGAATGTTGTATGATTGAGGTGGGATATTATATTCAGTCGTAATTTTCACTAGTTTATCACAACTGTTGGTTAATTCAATTAATCATAAATCAGGTAGAGCTCCTATTGAATCAAGCTCATATTTGAATTCCAGATGTACCTCAAGGGCCAGAGTCGAAATAAGTGTATTTTTTTCATTGCAATATTGTGAAATCAGCTGAAGAAGGAAAATTCAAGTGAAATGATTTTCACGAGAAAAAAAATTACGGGGCCTCGAAGTTGTGCGTGTAAGAATGATATCGTCATATGGCGATGAGGCATATGAAATCACTTGATTGAAATGCGTCTCTTATACGCCTAGTATCTACTCCCAAATTAATATTTGTGCAGTTATTTTCAACGATTGTTTCAAGTTTTGTTCTTCATAAAATCAGCAAGACTGAAAAATATATATTTTGTATTTGAAACATCTTAAATTGTTCTGAAATTGTTCGTTTCCGTTAATCAACTGACGAGCGTCAACCCTCAGAAGTCAAAACCTGTGCGAGCAATGAACCCACGGTGGACCGGCGGGGAATCGAACCCCGCTCTTCCGCTTGAAAGGCGAATGTGCTAACCTCTACACTACCCAGAACTACCTAATAAATGTGTTTTCTTGCGCCAAGTACCAAGAACACAAGAAACAATTTGTGTTGCAAAGTATTCGGGTGCGACTTATTTCAACCTGAAATTGCTGAATATGTGCCAGTTCAGTCCAGTAAATCCAACGCTCTACGATAATATTGCCACCTAGGTCACATGACGTCAGAAGCGTTAGACGTAAAATTTGTTCCGTGCTGAAATACGTGGACCCGAACATATTTTCCCAGTCAAATGTTTTACTGATTGTGTATAACATCATGAAATCGAACTCAGAATAGTTTTTTTTTCGTATCTACATAATTGAAAAAAATGTATATCTACTGATGATGAATAATGACACAATTCAAAATTTTTATATACGAAAGGATTGAATTTATGAATCCAAAGCCAGATGGCTGTTGTTTCAACCCACTGTTGATCTCGATAATCGTCTGTCCCTCAAGGAAATGAAATCAGAACTCTGAAGCAGATGCTGCACATTCTTAGACTCACTAGATCAGATCCTCTTCTTGAAACGTAACTAAAGCAGTATTATATTAGAGAATTGTTGTATTTCAAATTCGGTACAGAGTAGAAATATTTCTACAATTTGGTGCTGGATTTGGTCACAAAAGAATCGCTGGGATGAAAAAAAACTTCCCACGATTTAGAGAATTACCTTCATAACTTGAATTTGTATGAAATAGAAAATTCAGAAACGCAATGATTATCATATTTATGATAATCTTGGTTTTTGACCACATCGTTTCTTCTAATCCACCTGAGAACATGATATATGAAAATTTCTCCTAGTTTTCGAAACGAATTTTATCTATCCTTCACAACTACATAACGATCAAGATGAAATGCGAACACCATTTTGATGCACGTTCCGTCAATTTAATCGCTATTATTAGAACACATATAGAACAATAATTCCTGGCCTATTTGAACCCGATCACTTGGCAACATCTCTCAGCTCTGCTAAACTTCATGAAATAGTCGAACGATTAAATAAATAATTAATTCGATCATTTTTGTTCCAGTCTTTGTCCTCAATAATTCATCCATACGAAGTTGATTTCACACATCAATTCAGGAGCATGTATAGAAATACTGCTGTTTCAATATATCATTGAATCTCAAAAACATAACTCAAAAGATACAAGATCTAAAAAGATAAATGATATATAACTACCTAATTTCTATCTGACTTCTAACCGGAAACTCAGAACCGAGACAGAAATGATTAAGTTGGGCCTAAATTGATCCAATAAGAGGGATCAACGAAGCACCATAATTAATACATATTTATCTTCGAAATGAATGAATTTTCAGCAATTTTTTTACGAGGGTAGTTCTATTCTCAGTTTCATTAACTTATTACTATCTGGACAGTTGGCAACTGTTTTTTATTACAATCCACAAACTGTGCAAGAAAGTAATTGTATATTCTGAATTGAAACAGTGAACGTCTTCTTTTTTAGGAACATCTTTTCCAACTCATCCTGCCAGTTGAATTATAGGCGTATTGCCCAATAAGGGACAAAAAACATTCGAAATTGATAAGGAGTTTCACTGTGCAACAGGATGCGGACAAATTCCACTGTCGAGTCGCAAAGTTTTTTGTAGCGTGAGCAACAGGGCTTAAAACCAATAATTGAAAATCATACATTTCGAAAACGCGTTCATATTAATTTTGAGATAATGTTCCATTTTATCAATTGACACAAGCAGAAGAAAGGTTAAGCTATAGTTACTGATTGATGAAAGAATGCTTGGAAGTCTAAAGAGGATCTATTGTCTGTGTAGCTTATCAAGGCCGTTTTTTCAATCGTTAGCTAAGAGCCAAAGTGCTTGTACTCCAGTCTATGACGGTGAAAAAAGTGTAAACTGTGTATTTATCCCATACAGCACCGATTCGCATGAAAATTTGGATTCAGGATATACATACCCTCTTTTTCAAAATCTACCCTTTGCCGAGGGTTGCTTTCTCCCTGGGGGTGGATGCCACCCCCTCTTGGGGGTGAAAAAATTTATATTGGAAATGAGTGAGGAAATCAATAGATTGACTAATTCTAAGCACTTTTCGTTCAATGAAGTTTTTTCTGAAAAGCAATACTCATCGACTTATTCGCGAGTGAAATTATCGGTTTTCAGGCAAAAAAAACACGTTATCAGATCCTTTTTCGCGAATAACTGGAAAATAATGCATCTAATCGAAAAACCTGCGGAAAGCAACATTATAGCTTTTGAAAAAACAAAGGCGATCGTTTATTCGTGATGTATGCAAACCCACTACAAACGGAATAATTGCTTGTTGAAAGTTGATTGGTATTTTCAATCGCCAAAATGGAAAGATTCTACGTACAATAAACAAAAACCAATGCATTTTTCGGGAAGAACTAATTGGACCTTTTCTGAAGTCCTTCAAAAATCCTTTATTTCTGTTATTTATAAAAGTTTCTGGCATCAAAACTGACCGAGGTATGAAGGAAATAATGTTGAATCCAATTTTTTTGTTGAAAAAAAAATTGTGAATAACTCATCCTCTCTTTCCCCCCTTTGAAAAAAATCGTTGTTACTCCATAATTCACTTCATTCATGTTCTTATAATGAGCTCTGAGTTTTTCATCAATTGAAAGTACGTAGTTTTAGAAAAAATTGAGATTGAAGAGAAAAAATCATATACGTATTTCAGCGAAAAATCACTATTTCTTCGAAATAATTCGAAAAGTATTGATCACATGCAAAATTTTCTAGAGTACAAAATTGAAGGTTATTCTTCTCGGATAATTTTGGCGTTTCATTTTTTCTGCAGGATGAAAATAGAGTAAGATATGGCCAGTTAAATATTGTGAGGGTTCGCGCAAAGTACCTTTTTTGAGCCCGTTCAGCATGAGCCTTTTCAAAAATATAATCTGAAACAAAAAATCATGTGAATGGGCTTATAGCTCTTGAAGGAAGCTACAAAATGCTTTTTTGGTGGATTTGATTGCTTAAATACTAAGCGAGTTATGGGAAAAAATATAAAAACAATTTTTTTAGAAACTAGAGTATGTACATTAGTATATTGAAGAATACATATAGTAACTATATTTAAGGCCTAGTGGAAGAATAAAGGCTTTTTGAAGCACTTCAAGAAAGGTCCAATTAGATTTTCCCGAAAAATGTATTGGTTTTTGGGTAGAAACTTTCCATTTTGGCGTTTGAAAATAGCAATAATCTTTCAACAAGCAACTTTTCAGTTTGTAGTGGGTATGCATACATCACAAATGAACGATTGCCTTTGTTTTTTCAAAAGCTATAATTTTGCTCTCTGCAGGTTTTTCGATTAGAAGCATTATTTTCCAGTTATTCGCGAAAAAGGATCTGAAAACGTGTTTTTTTTTTGCTTGAAAACCGATAATTTCACTCGCGAATAAGTCGAAAAGTATTGTTTTTCAGAAAAAACTTCATTGAACAAAAAGTGCTTAGAATTAGTCAATCTATTGATTTCCGCAATTATTTTCAATAAAAAAAATTTCACCCCCAAGAAGGGGTGGCATCCACCCCCAGGGAGAAAGCAACCCTTGGCACAGGGTAGATTTTGAAAAAGAGGGTATGTAGATCCTGAATCCAAATTTTCATGCGAATCGGTGCTGTATGAGATAAATACACGGAAAAATGGTCATAGACTGGACTATTGACCAATCATTCGATTGGATGTCGAGGTGTTAGCTGACAGCTAAGTTTTCTAACCGTAGATTGAAATACCAGTTGATAGTGATGAAAGTAGTGTGAATTATTGAAAATCTGATATCCGTGAGAGAATAGGTGAATTAGTCATTGTTGCAACTAGTGCAGAAAGTAAGTGTTTATTGCGTGAAAAATGTTAAACTAGGCGATATATAAGTGTAATTTTCCGAATCCCTGTAGAAACCTTTCGGTTGATGAACTTGATAGAAGTTACAGAAAGCCAGTACTGTAGACAGCACAAATGAAGATTATTTCCCAACATACTGTTCATTTTGTTCGAATAGTGGTTCTGTCAAATTAAAATGCTGACAAACTTTTGAAGATAGTCACTTCTTTGCTTCGGTTCCCAGGTGGTGTATCAATATTCTTGCAGCTTGATTTCCTACATATGAAATGTCTTTGTATTTTTCTGAACTGATGAGTTCTCTACCTCTAGCAAACCAAGATTGTTCACAGATCACGAGTATTCGATAAACTTCGCTTGCAAATGTGACACAGCTAACGACAGCACAAGACATTGTGATTATTCTAAATAAAACAGGAAGGTTTGATGGCAAAATAACAGTGATCTGAAAAATTGTGGAAGGGGTTTCTTTTCACTCACATAAATAATTCCATTTTTGCCCCCCTAGTATTGAAGTGACGAAATGTTTTTCTTATAGATACCAAGGAATGATGTCACACTGGATTGATTTCATGAATAATGTTTCATTTTCTTGAAAATATCTTACCTTCTTCACTGATTTGTACCATTTTGCAAAATACGAGGAATTCTATAAATGAACGGTAAAATGTATACTCATGATGTAACATAATTATAGTTCATGTCGTCAATGCCGCAATAATGAGGACAGGAAATGTATACTTTGGATAGAGGTAGGCGGAAAAAATATTTTTCAAGATTGATGAAGCAAACAAATTGTTGAAAAAAAATTAAAACTTTTTTTTTTCATTACTACCAGGGAAATCTATTTCGAGGCCTATCAAAAGTATCTCCCAAAAAAAATCTCAGATTTGTTATTCAACAATTATTACACTTGCAATGTTCACGTTCGAGTAGAAAAAAATGTTTATTAACTGATGCATAATCATCTGGAAAATCACGATGAATGTTTTTTACTGCGGATTATTGTTCATTCTTTCATCCGGTGGTACTTGAATTTTTTCAATTGTTGTTCTCGATATTCAATAAGTTAAAATGATGAGTTTTCATTAGGCCACAGTACCCGTTTTAAGAGGTATTTTCAAATCTCTGTAAATATAAATGTGATGTTCAAGGGGCAATGAAACTCTTTTTGTAATTGCACCCCTATATTACAACAGTATACACAACATTACCATTCGATACTATTGACTTTCGATCTCCCAAGATATCTAATCTTCATATCCTGATAGGTACAAAAAGAACAGGTGACACCCAGAATGCGCATGCCCGTGCATTTCAGCGAATATAACGATAAACTCTACATAGGCGTATGATAAGGAAAAAGGGGATAAATGAATTAAGGATGAACATTACACACTCCCCCTCTTATATGATACTATAAATCTTCAACCTAAAACCTAAATCTATCTGGTACATTTCGTATTCTTTTCGGACGATTCGCAGGAGAATTTTTGGAATCTGAAAAATGATTTTCCGAAGAAATATTCACTTTATCATGTTCTGCACTATCCAACGAATCGTTTACCCGTTTCATTTCATTCGAGTCCTCAGTTTTATGTCCGCCAGAATCTGTATTTTCTAGTTTCCTGTGAGAAAAATATTCAGGATTCAACGCAAAATCGTCATCACTGCAGTATCTTATTTGGTTGAAATGTCTCTTCGAATCCACACCAGATTTACATTATTTCACCAAACAAACATTTTTACCCAAAAATTTTTCTATTTGAGCCTTGTACCATGAAGGTTTGGGCCCTCTATAATCCTTAGCATACACTATTTGCCCTATAATGAAACTATCATTACGTCTCCCTCTGAAAAATCGTTTGTTAGCTTCTTGCGCTTTCATGATATTATTTTTGACTTCCATATAGCTCTTAACAATAGGGTTGTTTTGTTGTTTCGGCATAATGAGATCCAAACGAGTTCTCAAAGGTCTTCCCAAAAATAATATTGCGGGCGTTTCACCTGATGAACGGTGAGGAGTGTTTCGATAAGTTGATAAAAATTTACATAGCAAAAAATTGACATTTTTCAACTGATTGTCAGAAGTTTCTTCGAGCAAAAATTCCTTGACCGTCTTTACCGAATTTTCCGCAGCTCCATCAGAAGCCAGATTGTATGCTGGTATGGTGACGTGGTTTATTCCATTACTCTTCATAAATACTTCAAACTCTTCTGAAACCAGCTGAGGACCATTGACATTGATGGTAAACCAAATCGACTGAAAAGTTCTCTCAATTTTTCGATTGTGGCAGAAGTAGTAATTGAATGCATAGGAAAAACTTCTAACCACTTCGAGAAAGCGTCCGTTACTACCAAAAAAAATTTTTGTCTCAATGGTCCAATGAAATCTATGTGGATCCTTACCTTGCCATACCTCGTTGGGAACGGGCCATGGTTTCAGAGGTGTTTTTTCCGGAGTAGCGCGAAATTTCTGACACTCAGAACATCTCCTAATGACTTCCTCTACTTCCTTATTCAAGGTAGGCCACCAGACTTAAGATCTAGCGAGTGATTTCATTTTCACAATCCCTAGGTGACTGCTGTGTAATTCATCTAGGACGGTTGAACATAAAGATGTAGGCACAATCACGCGATGACCCCAAAGTAAAATATTCTCAGATAAATTTATCTCATGTCTTCTTTGGAAGTAGGGTCTTATCCGATCGGTAGAATTTTCCGGCCACCTGTTTTTTACATACTCCAAAATTTCGCTAAGTAAAGGATCGGCGCATGTTTCTCGTTCTATTGCACTAATATCAATCGGAAGTGCCGTCGAACTCGATATGTAGTTTGAATTGATATGAGCTCCCTCAAATTCTTGGAGATCATCTTCAAAATCAAAAGTTAAATATTTTCCGTTGTTTTCGATCGGTAACCGTGATAAAAAATTGGCTATATTCTCGGATGTGTTCACATACTTAATGGAAAAATCAAAACCACTCAGAAAATAGGCATACCTCTGCAATCGATTTGCCGCCATGACTGGAATACAATTTTTGGGTCCGAATATACTGACCAACGGCTTATTGTCACTCAACAAAATAAAATGTCTACCATATAAAAATTGATAGAACTTTCTAACCCCAAACACTATTGCCAAAGCTTCCTTGTCCAACTGCGAGTATCGTTTTTCGGATTCGGTTAGTGTACGAGAAACAAAACAAACGGGTCTCACTACCCCATCCTTACACTTTTGAGATAGTACGGCTCCTAACCCGTATTCACTGCTATCTACAGCTAGAACTGATTCGCAAGTTGGATAGAACATAACAAGAAATGTATTCGAAAGTAAAACATTTTTGATTTTTTCAAAAGATTTCTTGTGGTTCTGATCCCAATTCCAATTAACATCTTTTTTCAACAAGCGATACAATGGATTTACTGAATTTGGCATATTAGGTATGAACCTATTATAGTACGTTACCATTCCTAAAAAAGATTTTAATTGAGTAACCGTTGTTGGTACAGGCATTTCTTTGATAGCTTTTTAATTTTTCCGGTGATTCGTGTATTCCAGCCTTATCTAATATCAATCCTAAATACGAAATACTATCCCCAAAAAAACACATTTATTTTTCTCAATTGTGAAACTTGCATTCAATAATATTTGAAAAACCTCTTCTAAATTAGCTGAATGCGATTCTTCGTTAGGCCCAGTTATTATTATGTCATCCAGGAAACACCCGACGCCCGGTATATTCATGAATAGCTGTACCATTTAACGTTGGAACTGCGCAGGCGCAGATGCCAATCCGTAGGGCAAACAATTATATATGTGAAAAGATTACGTGAATCTTTATGCAAAGGTATTTGCTGATATGCATGTGCAAGATCGATTTTTGAAAATTTCTCTCCCCCGCATAACTTTGCCAACAAATCATCTATTCTAGGCAACGGGTATTGATCAACTACCAAGAAAGGATTAACTGTTAGCTTATAGTCACCGCAAAGTCTAACCGTATTATCTTTTTTCAAAATTGGAACAACCGGAGTTCCAAATTCACTATACTCAACAGGAGATATTATGTTATTTTTTAACAGTCGTTCAATTTCTTCATCAACTTTGTGTTTCAAAGCAAACGGTAATGGGCGTGGCTTACAGAATTTTGGGATTGTGTTAGGTCTCAAATTCAACTTTAGCTCAAACTTATTGAAACGTCCTGGTATGTCAGAAAAAACGGCTTTGTATTTTTCACTGAAGTATTCAATTCCCTTTATTTTTCCTTCCAGGTAATTCACTTCCTGGAATCTCATATTGAATTGTCGAATGAAATTTCTTCCCAGCAAGGCAGGCCCATTGGTATCAACTACACAAAATTCCAAAAATTTCTGTTTATCTCTGAAAGTAACTTGCAAAGTTACTAAACCCTCTATGGGCACTTTGTCTCCCGAAAAATTTATCAAGGTCAGGTTGGTATCCGACAAGGGATTGTCGTAAAAAAAAATTCTGTATATTCTATTCGGCAAAATTGACGTCGCAGCGCCAGAGTCGAGATCCATTTTCAAGAGTACATCGTTTAAATAAATATCAATAATAATAGGCTTGTCCGGGTCATGCCGTAAACACAGTACTGGAGAACAATCATCCTGCACAACTTCATGTGCATCTGAAGACTCTGAAAAATTTAATCTTTGTCCTCGACTGTTACAAACAGAACCTAGGTGCCCTTTCGTCGAACACTTGTTACATATGTACTCACGATAGGGACATTCATTCGCATCATAATGCTCCTTACCACATCTAAAACACTTCACATTTCCTCTTTTACTACCTCCGTTATTTTTACTGCATCCTGCTCCGGCTCTCCCCCTAGGTGGTTCAGATGATGAAACCGCTGAAGACGACGTCCGGTTGCGCCAGGTTTGTTGAAGGTGTGCGCCATTCGCACTGTATGACTGACTTCGTCCTTTGGATATGGCGTTGATCTCAGCCTCCCTAGGCTCCTGCTTAATTTCCATGTCACACTCAATAATACCAGCTAGTGCCGATTCCTCGATAATCGCCGTATTCAACGCTTCTGAATATTTCACATCTTTCTTTTCCGCGAACAACTTGTTTCTCACTTTACCGGGATTATAGCCGGTAATAAATTTGTCACACAATCTCGAACTTTCGAAATCACAGTTCATCGCTAATTTGTTTAAACGTGCTGCCCATTCTTGTGCACTTTCGGAATTTAATTCTGTTGCTCCATAAAAATTGCAACGTTCAACAAAAAACGACACTTTTTTTATATAGTTACCGTCGAGTTTTTCTAGCAGTACCTTCAATTCACAGTTTTCCGGTTCTTCCGGAACACATAAGGTTTGGAGCAGCTTATAGGCATCTTGGTTCAAACTATTTGATAAAATCGCACGTTTGATATCATCAGATGTTATAGTATTCGCGATAAAAAACTGATTTGAACGTTTGAAATGCACTGACCATTCATTAATTTTGGGCTCGAATTCTAACTGAATACCCCTCAAAGACATGGCTGTTACAAAAACTGTAGCACTTTTTACACAGAATACAAACACGATTATTTCACCTTATTTCAATCAATTTACACTTTCACTTTATCCTCGTCGCCAAAAATTTGTGATGTTCAGGGGGCAATGAAACTCTTTTTGTAATTGCACCCCTATATTACAACAGTATACACAACATTACCATTCGATACTATTGACTTTCGATCTCCCACGATCTCTAATCTTCATATCCTGATAGGCGTATGATAAGGAAAAAGGGGATAAATGAATTAAGGATGAACATTACAATAAAAATATTGGTTCTACAATTAGAAGAGCAGGGATTGTTTTGGAAATTTTTTCTCTTTCTTTGATTTTCTTTCAGATTTGAAAATGTACTGATAATATTGAAGATATCTGCAAAAAAACAAAGCCGGAGATCGTAAAAAATCATTTTCATCCTCAAAATCACACCTCACGTGGAGGCGGCCCAACGGTAGAGTCTGATTAATGTTTCCCGTTGTTATTATAATTTTTTCCAATCTTTCTCTTATTTTCTATGCTCCCAATGGTTTTGTTAATTTCTCAGAAAACCAGATCTTTACTGTCCTGAGTCCGCAGCGATCTCTTCTATGATACATCCGCACGACTTTCGAGTAAAACATCTTCAGAAATCTCTGGAAGGTGTTGAGCTATTGTGCAATTGATGTGTGATCAATGACTTTGCTTTATCAATTGATTATTTAGTTTTCCATATTCTTTTTTATTATATTCTGCCATCCCGCCAAGCTAGGCACAAATTTCTTCCTCGACCACGGATTGAACCTGCAGTGAAAAATCTAAATTGAATATACAACAGCGCCGTACACTGCTCGGCCACACCGACCTTATTTATTGAATGAGTTTGACGATTTCGATACGGAGAAAACTCCACTGGTTTTTTCATAACCACTTCAATATTACTTAAAAAAATTGTGACTTTTTTTATCATGGTATTCAGAAACTGTCTGAGATAACAACTCTACTTACATGAAGGCATCAATCAGAAAACGGAGCGGATTGTTCATCAGAGGCCTGCTATCACAAGGAATAGGAAAGAAATATCGAATGAAGATCTCAGAAATCAAAAAGAAATGGAAATGCTCTCTGTTATTGCAGAACCCTCCGACAATTTCGATTCAAACCGTCCATGTCTTCCTGGAATCACGAAACAGTTCACAGTTCTGAACATCTCCCCAAGGCCTTCATCCACTTTATATGAAAGTTAAGGAGCCCAAAATGGTGCACACTTCATGGTAATATTTTATATATTATATACACCCGTCAAGCAAAATGGCTCTGTTCTCTATGAAAACAACCCCACTCATCTCTCTATTAAACTTCCACTGTTTCTCTAGCATTATATTCTTAACGTGAAAGATCCCTAGCTTCAATAACAAAACACGGAGAATATGACGGAATAAAACTCATAGGAAAATGGCTGCTCCCAGAGCACGAAAAGCAAACAAGGGATATATTGCAAAGTTTATTTTCTGTCTTTATCAAAGAGGATGATGGCCTTTACAGTATGTGTGCATTGCGTGGGTACACAAAGAGTTCTGTGTGTACAAGATTATATTCGAATTTTTGTCATTTTTGTATTCATAATAGGCTTGGGATGTAAAGGAATGTACAGGGATTGGATGTGTGCGATTTGTTTGCCAACCCTTATTGAATTTTGTGAGGGTAAATATAAATGTTCTTGTTGATATTAGTATCCTGGAAAGATACCCAAAAATCTTTATCCAATCAATTTTCGGATGATCCACTACTATGAAATAGAATTGATGTTATGTATGTATGTTTATACGTACACTACATACATGGTGAAAAAAAGCATAACATTTCTTTCTTGAATACTTTCTTATAACATTTTTGAGTGAAAATTGTCAAGCTGTATGCACATATCAATATAGTCGAGAGAAAATCCCTCTTGTTTTTGATATTTTGTTGGATTTTGTTGGATCTTCTTCACTTCTCTATGAGGTGATTCCTTCACAGAGTTTGGTCGAATCCTTTTCCTTTCACACTCATGCAAAAAATATGGGAAAAATGTGTTTTTGGCTTTTCAATTGTTTATTACTATCACGAACAGTGCGCAATTTTCATAGATTTCATTTCTATATACCCATACTACCTGGAATACCTATCAGATTGCTGTATCAGCTCACTTTCCTGGTCTGAAGCTTGTGTTTCAATCAATTATTGATACGGGAAACTCCGAAAGCACTTTATGATTGATGGAAACTCACTTGATGCCCTATTCAGAATCTATTGGATTATTGAACAATACAGGTGATAGATCTCAATTCTTAGCTGATGTCCCTAGTCAGCCTCTTCATGAAGCTGGATAGAAACGAATGCAAGGAGAAGGGGTCACCACTATAATTAGTTCACTACTGTGGAATGATTGGTGGTGGTGGTAGATTGAACCATAGAAGTCGCCTTTTATGGCTGACTGACTGACTGACTTGAGTATCTGAGATACTTTCTTTCAGGGTAAGTTCCGCCTCAAGCCTGAATTTTAGGAAATACTCTCATAATTTGTCGAAACCATTCAGTAGGCATATCGGTCTGAATTTAGACATCTCCGGATCGCCTCTTGGGATCAGAACCACCTTGGCCGTTTTCCATCTTTTGGGGAAGGAAAAACTAGAGATCTGTCCATTCAGTATGTTTAGAATAGATTCCGGAATGGCGGTGACTGCCATTCTCATGGTTTCCGGCATGATCCCATCTGATCCCTATGCCTTTTTGTTGGCTGCTGCTATAAGCTCTTTCTTAGAGAACGGTGGTGGCGATAGGGTTCCATCTGCGGCCCTTGTTTCTCTCGATTCCGTATGAGCTGAAAGTAATTCTTGGATTTTAACTATTTCTTCTTTGTGTTGGAGGTCGTACGAGTTTATCCGCAACTGCAGCCCATTAGTGATCATTTTGTACCACCACCCTTTCTTCAGTCATCTTGTAGAGGCTGATAGATCTTTTCTAGTTCCATATGCTACCTGAGCTTTCTCTTATTTTTGTTGCACTCACCCCTCGAGTGACTTTTTGCGTCATTCCACCATACTGGGCATTCCGTCTTGAAGATTGACTCTATTTTCCCTCAGTGCTTGGATGACGATGTTCGTCAGTCCATCGATGTTATTAATGTCATCTTTCCTAGCGTGTAGGACCTCAGCTAGGGCTTCATCGTTAAGGTATCGTTTCACGTGGGCCTCTTGCCGAATCGGAGTTTTTCACGAGTCGATATCGAAGAAAATGTGTTTCTCTTTCGGCTGGTTATCATTTGTGTGGTCGAGGTGATGCCTTCGTTTCGACCGAGGTCCAGAGATTGTATACAGTCCAGCACGTAGTCTCCCCTTTTATCCGAAGTCCCGGAGTTTCACATGATGGATTTCACGTTGAAATCCCCTGCTGCAGTTACACCCCTTCCTTCGTCTCTGACGTGTTCCATGACTTTGTCCACATACTATTCGAAGACGAGTTGAGTAGTGTTCGGTGGGACGTGGCGTTTGTACAGGGACCATCCGTCTATGACCAGACAGACAAAACCATCGTCCACCATGTGACCTGTTACACCAATGATCCGGTTTCTGCACCAGGTCACTGTGTTGACTTTTCGGTCTATCAGCCATCTGGTGTCCTCAGTGACGATTGCCTAGTTTGGTTTCTGTATAATCACTACGTGTACGTCGTTTTTTTCTGCCGCTTCTAGACAAGATGGTGGGCGTTCCTTTTTCGGCCCGTGTTTATTTGTAGAATTTTGTTGCCCATTATGGAGGAGAGGATGCCCTGTACAGGGTAATCAGAAGCTTTCTGTCTCGCGTCCTGTCAATACTCCTTAGGAACTCTGCGGACTCAGTTTCCTCAACGGTGTCTCTAACCTTGCCTAGGATCTTGAAATATGTCCACTGGTGACCATGATTCCAGAGGTATTCCTACGATTTTTCATTCGTATATATGCTGACCATGGTGTGCACCGTGGAAAATGCTTTCTTTTACTTTACTCAAGCTCTCTGAGGGCATTGCTTCTATGTGGTGGATCGCTATTCTATTATCCGAGTCCGTTACTTTCTTCAGCATTTTCATTTTTTCCTAAATGGCATATTTTTCACCTGCGTGGCTGATCTTACGACCTTCTTTCGGAGGTTGGATTGCCTTTTTCTCACCCTGGTGAGATTTGTACCTTTGTTGTTATCAAAACCATAGTTTTTTTTGCAAGATTCAGTGTATAACTCGGAAGCTGAAGTAGATCTTTTTTGGCTGTTGAAATACATTTCTTGGAATCTTTATATTTCAACCAAAATATCTTCAAAATATACATAGTGTAAAATTTTTGTTGGTACATCGTGTATGCATTACTGACTCCGTAATCTGCGATAATTGATCGGCTTCCAAATTTTTTAAACCTTTTCATTATAATATGTATTCACAAAGACTCGGCTCGGAATGTTATAAAATATTGAATCTCGATACATCGGAACCCTATCTGGTGTAGGCCTGAGTGGTGTGGAGTAGGAGGGACTAATCAAGGGTAGAGTGATCTGAAATATTCCGGACATTCTGGCGAGAGCAAGCCAACAGTGTACCAGATCAATCACCCAAGAGAGTGGGTTGTTTGTACCACAAGGCCAGCAGATTTTTTTCAACTCATTCAAATCGAATAAATTTCCACTCGATGCATCCGTCATCAAGCAAGTATCAGCACAGTCACATTTTACCTCTTACTCTCAACACGACTCGTTGGTGTAGGTGTCTTGCGATCCGGTTTCACACCGCATAGCAAGTGAGATTTTTCCATCCATTCGGGATTTCACCACCGTTTCTAGCCCAGAATCTCGTGTTATTTCTTTGAGGTTAGGTTTCTGTTCCGTGACATTTGACTTGGTGTATGCTAGCGACGAGACAGCCAAGCGACCTTGAAAGAGCCAAAATTTTCAGCATGAACCTACTAAAGAAATAACACAGGATTTTGAGGCGAAACGGTGTTGTTATTCCACTCTCTGCCATTCCTGAGATACAGTTTTTGTTTCTTTCCGATTGGGAAGCTTTCACAAACAATTATTTTCCTTTCAAATCGAATATATCAAATATAATTTTTTTTTCCTACGGTATTATGACAGGTTCTCAGGCCCGATGCACACGGATTCAACTGAGTGCAAATTATCCGATGAGACGATCATTGTTAGAATATAGTGTCTCTAATGAAGTACACAGAACACAGGAGAGCGTCTCCACGTCAGCTCATCGAAAGCCCTTGTCAAATTGTTTTCCAAATACGTAATATTTGACAATCAATTTGATCGTTCATAAGGCTCCCTAGAGACAATGTATTCCAGCAACCACCTTCTGAAAACATAATATCACATGGCGTGTGCAGTGACGCGCCTGGCGTGTGGATTGCGGTATGCCGCGCTGATGCGGGTCACACCATACCATTTTCACGACGCGTCACTCCACATGCCGTGTATTGACACTCTAACGGTGCTGACCAAAGTGAATATGTCACTGTTTGAATATCAGAATACGCTATTCGAACTGAAACGAAATCAACTTTGATTTGAGTATTTTATTATTTCTTTTCAGTCGGAACCCACATCAAAATGCTATGCAAACACTTCGTTCTGGAATATTTTCATGAATGTTATCAGTGTGAACCAACTCTTTATGGTATCGCAGTCAGTTTGAAGCAAATTGTCAATTAACTACTAGTCGATCATCGACCACATGCTTTTTTGACAATTCTCTCAATCCGATTATTGACTACCCATGTTATAGTTTAGTTATAGTTTAAACTATATATGCTATATACTCGTGTTTTTATCGATGTGTTCGAACTCTTTTTTTTTCAGGGTTGTGTATGATAAGTAATTTTAGACTATAGATTATGTTTACATATTCATGTTCAATCATTTTTTTAAAATCTTTCAAAGTGTTGTGACTATTAACCGTATATTCAGCTTTTTCTCTTATTTGTTGACCTTGTTCTCTGAATGTTATGCTGACTTATAGTCCTCTTTTGTTTATACTACATTTACCTTGACTTACCACATATACCAAGTGTATCAAAAATGGTTCATAAGTAATATTATTATTATTATCATCATTATTATTGATTAGTTGAATTGAGTCACAGTATTGCAACATAAAATTTTTTGGTGAGACTGTGAAACAATGAGTCAACGCAACAACTTTCCAAACTGGAAAAACTAAGTTCGATGCCGATAGCATATGAAATATTACAGCTCGAACGTTCGAATAATCTGGGAATTCTGAAACAAATCTGCATGATGGCACTGGTCTTCACCATAATGCGTTGAAATTTTGCAACAAAAAAGATCTATTGTAATGAAAGGATTCCAATAAGACTACCTGAATAGTTCATGTAGGTAACAATCATTATGAGCTAGTAATGAACAAAAATTGTAGCGATGACAGTTTCCTCCTGGTCAGGAGATGAACTCGAAGGATGATTGAACCATTACAGTTTATGAGTAGTAAGATCAAAGAAACCAGAGAAAATATTCAACGATACTATGCTGTTGATCTTATTCATATGTTATAGAAATTCATAGAAAAAAATTATGGTTGGAGTGTTGAGATAATGACAAATACACTCAGAAATGAAACCAGAAAGCTGGGAACTAGAAACATTATATGAAAAGGCAAGCCAGTCACGAATTATAATCCTAGATGTTATATTCCCGTCAGATTATCTGGAAATCAACATATCAGTTCGATGGGACTAGAGAAATAATGACAAAGTAAAAAGATATTGTTCTTAGGCAAATTTCTCAGTCATTATCAGTTCTGTATCGAATAAAAAAATGAAGAGATTGACAGCTAACATGACCTCCAACCCAACTAGTGGCATCTACCTCTATCTTCTCAGATGACTTCGCTGCGGAAATCGATGGGTTGAAGTCTACTCATCAACTATCTCAACCAAGATGCATATATTCCTGGTGCGATCTCCGATTTGATATTGTTTCGTCAAAAACTCTAGACACGTTCAATCATATCCAAGGAATTCAATGTGATTTCCAGCAGATGGTGCAAGAATCGAATTCTGTCATCTTTTGACATTTGCATTCCAATTCAATCGAATTCTGCTAGAAGTTTTCCATAATTTTACTGCTCCTTTCAACCAGCTATTTGTCGTTTCCAGATCGATTCTCTATCGTAGTTTTCTCAGTTATTTATCGTTAATCCGCCGTTACTTCCAATTATTAGTTTTTTTCCGTTTTTAATAATAATAATAATACTTTATTCTCCTGAAGGACAGTACAAACATTGTATAGGAGTAGTCATTCAACATGTATAAGAACTGTATGACATAAGATTCAGTTATGTAGTAAGTAGTTAAAAAAAAACATCTGTAAAATAAAATAAACACAGAAACTTCACGAATACAATCACAGTGCCTGATCAACTCTATAAAAACATCTTTCAACCGGAAATTGTTCAAAGTTATTTTTGAAATTTGACAATGTTGGACTATTCTTTACATGATCAGGTAGTTTATTATGTAACAAAGGACCTAGTGAATTTGGGCAATTTTTAGATATTTGAAGTCTAGAAATCTAGAAAAGGGTATATTGAGCTGATTTTTCATTCTGGTGTCATATGCATGAATACTAGATCTGGTCGAGAAGCTGTTATAGTGAGTGAAAACATATACACAGAGTTCAAAGATGAAAAGCGATGGCACCGTCAATATCTTGCCAGTTTTGAATACATAAACACAGCTTGCTCGATATGGTAAGCTGAACATTACTCTGAGTATTCTCTTTTGCGCAAGAAATACATCATTTGCACCAGAGGACCTCCCCCAAAGGCATATGCCATAACGTAGCCTAGAGTCTACTTGGGCATAGTAGAGTGTCAGCAACCGATCATCAGATAAAACTGTTCTCAGGTTACGTAATTGGTAGGTAACAGAATTCAACTTGTTAATCAAGATTATACAATGTTCTTTCCAGGAAAGATGTTTATCTGAATATAATCCAAGAAATCGAGTGGACTCATCCAATGATTGCAAATCACCGAAATCAATGTCACTGACTTCTTTTTGTCTGTTATGAAATCGCATACATTTTGTTTTATCTCTATTCAAATAAAGAGAATTAATCCTGAACCAGTGGTCCATATCCAGAGAAATTTTGTTACATTTCAGACGTAAACGTGATTCATCCCCATCTGACACGATAATCGATCCGCGTAAATAATAATTGAGCCGATACAGATCTTCACAATATCATTGATGTATAGTCAAAACAAAGTAGGTCCCAGGACTGAACCCTGAAGAACTCCTACTTCAGAATATTCACTACTTGTTGATCGACTATCACCAACAGTGACATAGCCTCTACGTTCACTCAAAAAACTCATTATCCATTGGTGAGTGATACCACGGATTGTTCAGTATTTAATATAAGTGCAGTTTTGAATAGTGCTTCATATCTTGTATTGTTGACGAAATATTCAATCATCTATTCATCTTTATCAGGTTCCGATGGTTAGTATAATACATTCAAAACACATGTACTCAAGTTCAACTGGTCAATATAACGCGAGATTATTCTGACGCTGATAAAAACAAAGTTCATCTTACTCATTGTTATTTGCTGATTGCTTCTCAGAATTTCCCAGTTTAATATAGTAATTACAAGTTCTAGCATTAGTGACAGTGGTTGTTACATGCCCAATAAAAGGATGCGATAACAAAAATTTTAAATCATGGAATTAAAGTTTTTCCTGGACAGTGTTTTCAAATACGATCTTCTTATACAGCGCCATAATACCCTGCACTATAGCAAACTTGAATTGAAATTACTCAGGCTGATCTTGATTGGAGGGTCCAATCCATTTCGAATTAAACACTATAATGCTCAATAAACTGTATATTGACGTACTATTTTTTCCATGTTATCCAACTCTACTTCCTCTCACGTCGATACCGATATTTCGAAAAATCTCATCAAATTATCTGAAGCAGCACCGAATGGTAGGAAATTCTGTGAATTCTGATATTAATGTATCATAACATATATCGAGAATAGAAAGCAAATGCATCTATCTGTAATATATTATGTATCGAGATGCATATCTGTATATACGTCCAAACTGAAACAAACATAAAAAATATAGCGAATTCTTAGGTGAGAACTCGTGCAATTTTTGGCAAAATTCGTGTATCTTCATTCTTCATTAGGTAGAGTGTTGAAAAAAGTAAGTAACATATTGGCTCCGCACGAGTTGTTCTAGAGAATTCACTAATAGAAATTTCTTCAGACTTCATAATGTCATGAGTCTAGAGTTAGTTACCACTTGACGCCATTTGTAAAGAAATTTCAAGAATGTGAATTTCCCTGGATGTCATTATCAAGTGAGCCGTAGGTTAAGCGTTTTTGACGAAAACATTAACATTGTACTGGTATAGAAGTCATTTCACCAGGAATATATGTATCTTGGTCTCAATCATAATCAAATCCCATTTCTATTCACATCAATTTTTCATCGAATGGAACTCAGACAAGAAATCAACATATGTATTTCGAAATATTCATTTCCTCTTTGATGTCAACATGTGGCAAATATTTCAGAAATTGTATTGGCCATTCATCAATTCGATTATATCGCCTCATTTTCAACAAATATGGAACTCATATAATTCACGATTCATTCCAGCGGACTTTTCACAACGGACAATCGAACCAACTAAGCCTCAGGCATAAGCTCGCAGGGAATATAATTTGAAATTTTGGAAGTCTATCGAATATCAACTGCAATATTCATCAGTTTCAATTCTAAATGTGAACAGTATGATCGATGATTCAATCTTTTACTGAATTGAATCGATTCCAACGGACGTTCGTTATCTAATTATCAAAAATGATGAAATTTGCAATGCTGACGTTCATCTCGGGATGACCGTTCGAATATCACATTCGAAACCTCAATATTATTTAATACATGAAATGAGAAGCCTCATCTCTACAAATTCAGTTGTGGAGAGAATGTTTATGAAAAATCGTTTATTCCCCACAGCACATTTTCATTCATTCCGGATTTTTGAGGATACACTACTTCATAAAATTCCATGCTAGTGGTTATTAATTTGTAAATTGAGCGAACACGAAACGAAATTTTCATTCATCATAATGATGAATTAACTATTGTAATGATTGTTGTAAAGGATTGCGTGGATATTTAAGTTTTTATTCATCTTTCATCCAGCCAATATCCTGTTTTTATTTATTCATGTGATTTTAATTATAGGTACTGCAATTGTAAAAATTGCTTTTCTTCACCTAGGACGTTCTGCACACGTGAAAACTCACGTATCGCAGACAATTAATATACATTTTATTTCATTCATCACGTTAGTTTCAAGCCTTTCCTTATTTATTTCTCAAATCACTTCGAGGGATCAGTTTCGAAAAACAAAAAAATAACTTCAGTTGAGACTTGATTCATTTTGCATTGCGTGATTTTCTTTGTTAAAAAATAGACGAAGACACTAAACTGAGTCTAGCATTCTCGAATCATATAGAAATCAAGCTATGATGTGGAGATCTTTTGATTCTGTCAATATAGTAAATTGCCTTAGTTGTCAAAGCGCCTCACTTTCCATAACCAGATTGATATTTTGTAATCGATCACGGTATTTCCATAATTCAGTGAATGAAGTGATGTCAGTTCAGTAGAACCTAAGCAAGATTCATATGACTTGAGTTTGAAGAAAAAAAACCGTTGAATTTATTGCTTGATTTCAGTCACAAAACCTCATATATTTCGTTTGAACTAAAAATGTAGAATAAGCTTCTATCCTGATAAAACCATTCAAATGCTCTGTTTCTAATGCTATCATCACAGATGCCAATTAAAAATAATGGGGTTTGATGGGAGCATGAATCGTAACGGGTAACGCATTTTATTCTGGTATCAAAATGTTATCTCTTGTGGACTTTTGTGAATAATTATCGAGAAATTTCGATATTTCCATTTATTTCAGAAGAATTCAGAATTCGCTCCTGAAAAAACATCACGTCGCCATTTTGAGTTGGCCATTAAAAAAAGCATATTGCAAAAATATATCTACTTGATAAAACCTTTTGAAAAATAGAACATCACATCAAGGTCTGATTGAACAGAACCACCTGCAACGCTGTTGGAAATATCATCTCTTGCTTTATATTCTCTGGAGTCATGTGACCAACGGAAGGATGTGAGAAAGTGACAACTTTGCAGAAGAAACGAGAAGAAACGAAAGGGCGAAGATTAATAAGGTTATCTCAGGATTTCGTGTTCGCATTTCTGGTGTATTTGTCGGAATATAATGATGTAAATATCAAGCTTTTCATCACTTGTGAGCAAAGTGAATTACACCAATTAGCTTGATATTATCCATTTCATCCATTTCAATATTTCTTTGTGAATATGAAGTATTTCAGGCCACACATCATGTACAGTTACACTTAAATCAGTTTCGACACTCTCACATCCTCTTGTGGGATGACATCAGTTTTGTTCTGAAATCTTGGCATATGGTACTCATTCATATGAACCAGATCTATTTCAAACCACTTTTATCTTTTTTCCGACCTTTTGTACTTGTATCAGAAGAATATACGAGAATCGGATCCACGACCTCCCGATCATCAGCAGTTATAATATAAATTATCAGAAATTACGTAAAAGTACTACTAGCTCTACCTGAAATAAATCAACTTGAGCTCCAAGTAAAGGTTTTTCGACAAACCAATAATTCATTTGGAGCGCTTCCTGATTTACAGTGATTCAGCATTTTATATGACTGTTTTGCCGACCAAGTACCATCAATAACGATATCTATTTTGAATTGAAACAACTGTTGGGTATCAGATCTACAAATGAGGTGATGTCTTATATATATATATATATATATATATTAGTGATGTATTTGATAAAAAAGTGTCTTTGAGTTTGTCTTCCTGAACTCCTCAAGAGAAAGATACAAATAATGTATCTCACGCTGAAAATATTCTGGCGCCACCAGCTAATTCCTTGATATAGGTATTTGGACACGAGGAATTATATGAGCATGAGCTGCAATAGCAAGAAGATTTTCAATGACGTGAACCCAATTCGTTCAAATGGAATTGAATATATCACATATTAATGCTGCATTAATTCAGCCTTCAGCCTTTTTTACCCACTGTGCAAGCCACCGACTCAACTTAGCTATTAGTACAGGCTGCACCGTATCCAGCATAAGAAATGCTACAGGAGTTATATCAAGTGTAGCAACTTCCTTTCGTGGCTCAGCTCAACGAATACATCTCCTTAGAGAAGAAATGCAAGCTCATCCGCCAAAGGAAAAACAGAATATTTAAAAAAAAATGTGTGAGACCAGATGGGTGGAAAGACATGAAGCGGTTTTGACGTTTTTGGACGTCTTGCCATGTCTTTCTGAATTATTGCAAACAATGGCTGATGAAGATCAAGGAAACAGAAATGCTATACCTTCATTTTCGTTGCTCCAATCTATAATGTCGTCGGAATTTCCCATAAGTTTGGTAATCCTCTCTAATATTTTAGGAATCACGCTCCCATTATCCCGATCATTACAAGCCATTAAAATTGATATAATTTCTGCAGTTCAGCTTATTAATGCGACCACAGCAAGTTTGCAGAGGCAACGTGAAACTAGCACGGACATATTCAAAAAACTTTTCAATCAGGCTAAGGCCATCGCAAATGAAATTGGTGCAGAAATCACGGTCCCCAGAATCACTGGCCGTCAAACGAATCGGGCGAACATTCAGACTGTCAGTTGAAGAATATTACAGACTTTCAATATATATTCCTTTTCTGGATTATATATTAAGTGAAATGTCAGCCAGGTTCCCTAGCGCTCCCTTGCAGAGAAGTGGACAGCTGCAAAAGTTGCTGTCCCATAACTTCAGCTACAAAGATGTGGAGGATGTTTTGCAAGGCGCTGAAATATAATATAGAGAAGACCCTCCTTGTTGGTTAGCTTTGAAGGGAGAGCTGAAAATTTGGCAACAGATGAGCAAAAATATCCCAGTATCTCCAGCAGATGCCTACAAAAGAGCGACGATGCTTCCAAATATCAGAACTCTTTGTCAATAGCTGTGCACGTTTCAGAAGTCAACGAAGATGAGTTATAACCAGATGATAATATCTGGGGATACAAGCGACTGAAATGATCACTAAACTCGAAACTGTGCTTTTGACTTGATTTTTACTTTCCGATTTTCTCATAACTTATATTCAAAAACTTCCATTTGAATTCCTTCATATCATAATTTCCGATTCTTTAAACATTTTCGATTTCATTACTTTATCCTTACTTCATTTCGAATTTCTAATTTCACAGCTTTTTACAGAATTATTTCCTCTCTTTTTCCAATATCAATACTTACTGGGTTTTTTGAGAGTGGTTACTAAATTGTAATAATTGAATTATGATTGAAAGATTTGTAGGTGAAATGTCAAATTAAAATTACACACATGAGAACATCGAATATTTAAAATTATTTGTAAATGAAAATTGTAAATAAAATTTAATCTCGCATGAGATGTTAAAACGTGGTATTATATTCTTTGGTTGAGAAACAGACAATTGACAAATGACAGTTGAAACTTTGATTGTTGATTTATGACAAATGAAATTTTTGGTTTTGGCTGCTGCTTATGAAGACTTAAGCCAAACTATGATTCAAAGGAGAGAGCTAATAATCGTGGAAGTATCAACATCAAGTGAATTATTATTTTCATCAATCTGAAGTAGAAAAGAGTAATTTTCACTCAGGTGATTGATATCCGTTCTCTGATTTAGGCATTGATCTATTTTGGTGGTGAAGGCCATCTCCAAGACCAATATCTTGGTCAGGTTGCATTCCTTAGTTATGAGTCACTTTTGTGTGAGTTGATTCTATCTTTAAAGTTTCTTGATGATTGACCAATGTAAATTTTGTTACTATTCGAACACAGAATGTGCTAAACTACTTGTGACTGTGATAAAAAGGGAGTTCTATTCTAAGTTTACTGAAATATGAGTTGATTGTTAGGACTGTTTTATTTGCAATTTTCATTTGTGGAAAATTTCTGAACTTGTGCGAGTCTGGAAGAGATATATGGTAATGAAGTGAAAAAACATTGGATCGGAGCCACATATACCTCATTGATGTTGGAAAAATTCTGTGTAATGTCATTCATATTCATTAAATTATGGTTATCCATAGTTGACCTACTTTTTTAATAGTGCAGGAGGATAAAAATAACGTATGATCGAATTATATAAAATTTTGAGTTTTTTTTTCGTGAAAAATTGAGTCGAAAATACAAAGTACTCGATGCTTCATCTGTTTAACCAAGTTTACTTCGATGGATTGCTTGTGGTATGAGTGATAATTCATAAATCTTCCACTACTTATAGGTTTACTATACCAGTCGTCGAAATTTTATGTCTAGAAAGGGGAACACTATGTTCCTCATCCTTACGTTCTTTTGTAAACAGTATGAAGGGATCATAACTACTGAAGACATCTAATACTTCTGTGGTTCCATCATATGGGTGAGCTATAATTGAGTCAACCACATATTTTTTCACGAAAAACAAGTTATAAGGTGAATCCTGCAAGACCATGTCCAATATGTCATCCATGATATACATAGCCAGAATGGGGCTAAAACTTGCCTCCATGAGCGTTCCAAAATTTTGTTTACAGAATTTATTGTTGAATGAGAAATATGTATTATTGAATAGGAAGGTTATTATTCGAAAAAACTATCTTAAGTGATATTGCAACGACTACAGATGCGATTCCACTTTTTGTCAAAGGTTCTTAAACAAGCTTCTAAGTAAACGTTACTGAACAGGGACACTACCTCCTAACTCGCCAAACCATAATCAGGAAATTTAATTATGTTGAAGAATGTTTGACTACAAGAGAGTCTTTAATGCGATCATCATCATAATCATATGAGTTAGTCAGTATGTTTGTCCAGAATAATGCTAACATTCCTGTGGGATTACCTATGGAGGAGATAATCGATCTTGCTGACAAAGTGAGTTTATGGATTTTAGGTAATGTATTAAATTTTGGGCGAATTCCATTGTATTCAGTGAGTTTCTTTCTTTAAATTCCATCTATTTGATTTGAATTAAATATATATTTTTAATGATTTGATCGCATTAACTTTGAACTTGTGAGGTGGGGTCTCTGGAAGTGAAATGTATGATTAACAATTTTCCATAATTTGAGAGGAAAGTTCTATATATTGTGATTTATCTGAAACAACGATAGCATTACACCTGTTAGACCTCGTGACTATCAGGTAACGATTATTCAAAAAAAATGTTTTATTGTAAAGATTGTGAAAAAAGTTACTTGAATGTCTGGATGATTGAATATAATTAGTGATAATATTTGTGGAGTGAGCAATAATGGAATTTTTATTATGTGAATTATCTGGTGAAGACACAATGTAGTCAACATTTGCCAAAAGACTGTTGATGAAGATGTTTCTCCCTAGACTACATTCTATATTGAATTTTGTACCTAACTCCAAAAATGTTGAAATTTCGTATAGAATTTCTCTACTCGAAAGATTTTTTATCCAATTCTCTTTGGACTTCAATAAATCCTTAAAAAAATTCTTGATTACTCTACTACTAGATTATTGATTTTTTGTATGTTCGTATTTTTAATTTTGTGAAAAACCGTGAGTGAGATGATCTTTCGTTTGAGCATAGTCAGTTGGGTTTTCAATTTTAAAATGAGTTCATCATTGAAAGTGCCTTCCAAATCAAGAAGATTGGTGGCTGAAATTTTCATCTTGTCTGTGTAGAAGGTCTTCTCGTGTGCTGTGGAATGTGAAATATGATAAGGAAGTAGTGCTATTTTATTTTTCGATATCTCAGGAGAAAACGTCTACGATTTATTTCTTGTGCTGAATTGATTCTTGCCCTTGACCAATTCTTCATGTTCATGACTGTTGGAACTTCGTGTGTAGCTTGGATGCGTTGGAAAAAGCCTATACCTGTCGTGTAGAAGATAGGAAGTCTTTTCTGACTTATTAAAGAAACTAAGAAGGAGAGTCCTTGGGTGAAGCAGCAAGCAAAACGTTTTTATCTAATTCGTTCATGATTAATTCTTATCCTCCTGCACAATTAAAAAAGATCCTGTTCAGTACGTCAACTATGGATAACCATAATTCAATAAATATAAATAGTATCACACAGAATTCTCTCAACAATACTTTCAATGAGATAGACGTGGCCCCAATCCAATGTTTTTTCACTTTATCATCATATATATTACAGACATCTCTGCCAGACTCGCACAAGTCTTCAGAATATTTCAACAAATGAAAAATGCAAGTAAAACAGTCCTAACAGTCAACTCAATTTTCAGTAAACTTGAAGATAAAACTTCCTGATCATCACAGTCACAAGTAGTTCACCACATTCCGTGTTCGAATTGTAACAAAATCAACATTGGTCAAACTTCAAGAAACGTAAAAGATAGAATCAAGTTACAAAAAAGTAACTCTAGACTGCATCCAGCACGATGTGCTCTAGGGGAACACGTGAAGGATACAGGACATAACATGAATTACAGTAACATAAAAATTCTAAGTTAGGAATGCAACCCGACCAAGAGACAGATCAATGCCTGAATAAAAGAACGGATCTCAATCACCTGAGTGGGATTCACTCTTTCCTACTTCGAATTGATTGCAATGATATTTCACATAATGTTGATATTTCCACAATTGATAGCTCTCTCCTTTGAATCATAGTAAGTTTGCCTGTAGTCTCCAAGAGCAGCGGCCAGAACCAATAATTCAATTTGTCTTCAAACATCTTCCAAAGTTCCAACTGTCATTTGTCAATTATCTGTTTTCTAACCAAATAATATCATATCACGTTTTAAAATCTCATGCGAGAAAAAAATGTATCTACAATTTTCATTTCAATCACATATGTGACCACTACTACTTCCGGTTGAACCGCGTCTGGAATCGTTCTTCTGTTGACGTTTCGGCTCCCACTTTGGGGCCATTCTCAAGACTTCTTCGCGACTTGGTGCTGAGGTTCCTTCCTTTCATTCGGGGAGTCACTGATGAAGTGAGCCGAATTCTGACAAAATACGACATCATGACAGTTTTCACAGCAAACAATCAATCCTCTTTCCTGCGCCCACCTAAACATATAATACCCAACGAATCACAAGGAATATTTGAACTTACTTGCCACGACTGCCCGAGAACATATGTAGGACAGACGAGCCGACGAGTATCGAACAGGTCCTACGAGCACAAACTAGCAGTACGTAACTCGGACATGACCTCGACTCTCTTCAAACATCACCACGAAACCGGAGCAAAATTGGCTTTAACAACACGAAGACCTTTGCCACAGCAAAAACACTCCACCACGAAATAATTATTTTTGAATTTCAAAGTGAGATTGAAATATAATTGGATCGAAACAAATAGGAAATACATGAATGAAATGGCGATGACAAGTTGACTCAATCGAGGCGAAATATTATGACTGGAGGGTGTTATATTTTTATCGTTGAAATGTGATAGATGAGTGTATATCTGACTAAGGTTTTTCAAGTCGGCACGTTTATTCACATATATTTATATATGTATATGTATATATCTATATATATATATATATATATATATATATATATATATATATATATATATATATATATATATATATATATATATATATATATTTATGTATATTTATATATATATATATATATATATATATATATATATATATATATATATATAAATATACATAAATATATATATATATATATTTATATATATATATATATATATATAGATTTATTTAACCGCTTACACAGATCCAAAACGTCATACACTACCGACGAAGTCAGACCAAAATCGACGCTCTCAGACCCGGCTCCGGGTCTGAGAAGGTTCATGGGCATTTTCGATATCCCCGACCATTTTTAAGTACTTTCAGCATGGAGGGAAAAAATGAAAAATGGGTCCGAAAAGTCGGTAGAACATGATTTTATATACAGATTTAGTTCGAGGATTTCAATTCAGAGGGCGTGTTAAATATATATGTATATGGTATATAATTATATAAGAACGCTCTCGTACCCACAACATGTTATCGACGTTGTTGATCCCAAGATTTGGCATCACTGTAGAAAGTGAGTAGCTCCACTGCATCGGTGATAGAAGATCTGATATTGGAATCTATTTGACTGTACATGGGTAGACTTCAGATCTACCCCGAAAAAAAAATACTGCAATAATTAAAAAACAATTCCTTTTGAACAGGACACGTCCAATTAGTCAGCAACGTCCTATATAACACGAATCTTATTATTACAAAAAATACAAGAACTGATCACTCCACTGCATTGATGACAGAAGGTCTATAACCAAATAGCGGATCAACATCACCTATTATTTTCATTTCATCATAAAGTACAAGAGATGAACATCATTTTCATTTCTGGAAATGAAAGATTCCCAATTCGAATGGAAAATAGTTTGTACTTCATGACAAAATTATAAAATGGTAAACTCATCGTGATAGGCAGAATGAATGACACTATCCATAATTCGCTCAGTTCACCTGGAAAATAGTACCATTCCATATCTCAACTGGTTATGTATGTAGTTTCTGAAGTGCATAACGTGGACTGATGATCACAAATAAATACATGCCAAATTTTATGCAACTAGGATAAAGTTAACGTTTGGCTTATTTTTGACAGATATCCCCTTTATTTTAAAAACCAAGTTCGGTTAATTTTCATCAATTCATGTATACATAACAAACTCATCATGGAGTTTAACTTTTTTGATACATTTTTACTTATACGGACATTTTTAGAGAGAAATTAAAAATTTGCTATGAAAATTTCAACATAAATTCGATCAAGAAATGCACTTTCTCAATTAAAAAAAAATAAAAATTGAATTTGACAAACACTGAACGTCAGTAGGTCACAGTTGGCCGCATCATTTTGAGTTAAATTTGAAGCACAAACCAGTGCCAAAGTTAAACTTCATTGAAACTTTTGGAAAAAAAGTTTCCCATATGGTGTGCACTTTAATGGTGACACTGTAGATAAAACCTTTTTTCACACTTGTTGATTCTGCTAACTAACAATAAACATCACATCATATTAAGATCCCCAACATGAACGAGTTTTCACATTTCGTGTTGCGCGCGCTTATATTCCGGGTAAAGTGCAAGCGAGAAACACGTCATTTTAATTTCGGTGCGGTTATTACGTGTCCTATTGGTCTCAACCTATGACAATGTTTTTAAAAAACTTCTGTTATGTTTTTGCTTCAATTTATTCACAGGAAGTATGTGAAAATTCATAAAAATGAAAACGTTTTTCGATTGCTCAAGACATCAATGCACAAAAAATAAATATGTGTATTTCCAATGTTTTTTTGAGAAGAATAAGTAAGCTTTCGAAAATTCGGCTGCACTGACACCATCGCCAATATTTCTACTTTCGAACTGAAAAAAGTTCACTTTGATATGTCTAAAATTTTGCGACTTATCACGAGTTATATCTGAAAAATTACGTTTTTTGTATTTTTCATATTTTCACATATTTTCCCGAGTATTTTCCGCTATAAAAAGAGTCAGCCCCAGCTGGCGATGTCGTGAATATCGATTTGTAATAGCCAGTAACATTCCTAAAAAGGCTATACATCACTTATTTCGTTCTACCTCAATTTTTTTTTATTCCGTGATAGAGGCGTCTTTCAAGCGCGTTTTTACTCCACTATGATTCAATGAGAAGTTCATTTCATGAAGGTGTTGCGCGACTCCATCTTCTTTCGCAACATATTGATTCAATTAAAACTATGTTTCGGTTCAAACCTATCAGAATTTTTAATTTTCTTTTTGTAGTTTCATCCGAATGAAATTTTATATTCTGTAAATGAATGCATTTCATTACTTTATGCAGAAACTGCACGTTTGAACCAGGCTAAATATAAAGTACACCCCTGGTAAAAATTAATAATAGAAAATGCGTACTACGTTTATCCAAATTATCTAGGATGATACTGAGATTATGATGATTTTTTTCCTAAACATCGGCAACTTGGAGTTCATATGGAAATTTGCGAATGGCCTCCATAAATCTCAATATTAATGTACATGGCCATTATTTCACAGACACAGTCTTTTCAAATCTGTCAAAATTACCAGTTTCTGTACAGTATTTCCTAATTGGAGTAATCTGGAGTCAAGCATCTATAATTTGATTTGAATCCGTTATTCGAAAAATTTTGAAATGAACCCCTCAAAATGATAACATTCGATACTGATAGAGATGTATATTAAGTCAAATTAAAAAAAAAAAATCAAAAGAATGTTGGAGCACTTTCATTATAAACATAGTTTTACCTCCCCTTCACACTTTCTAACGGGGCAAGATATCCACTTCAAATGAAGTATATGCGAAGAGAGAATACACACCAATGACGTTATCTTTTTCCAAATTGTGTCATCGTTTGGAAGGAACTCGAGTTTTTAATTCAACACTGGTTTGCTTTTATTGTCGTTCTTATATTAATTTAATGCGTCTGTCTTGAATCAGCAAAAAATCTACCTTTCAATTGACCAATTAAAGTTAATAAATTTTGTTCTGTATGGAAAAATATTCACTTTTATCAATACATATATACTTTATAAGTAGGTGCAGCAATATATATCGATTACAAGTAGTAGAGTTTATATGTTTTAATTTTCAACCTGTTAAACAAGCCGTTCAAAAGTGATGAAAATTTGTTTGACATATTTGAATAATTTCCTAATGAATGTTTCTGTGTTTTTTATTTGAATTTCAACACCATGAACAATTCTTGGGAAAGGATTATTGTGAAAACCTATTCATCATGTATTTTTACTGAAAAAGATCTATCAGATGAGAATAATCAGGTTCAGTGGCGGAATAATAATCACATACCGAGGCGGAAAGTTAATCATTTCCTTCGCCGAGGTTTCTATACTATTTTTTTTTTAGAATCATTCGAAAAAAATGCAATGAACAAGAAATAAATATTTGCAAGGATAATTGAAATGAATTTTGTGTATCAAGTAGGCATTCCATATCGACATATTTGATGAAGCTAAGATGTCTAGAAGGATGGTGCTGGGACCAATGCGATATTGTTTAGAATTTTATGGCGACACTTTTCTGTCATTAGTGTCATTTTCACGTATCGTGGTGTGTTTCTCAATTTCATCGCTAGTTGACGCTAATTGGAAGTGCACAGTCAACCGATCGATCGACAAACTATATATTCTTTGATTCGAGCAGTCAACAAAATGAGCGAAATCTAATGTCATACTCATAAAAAACAAAATCGAATGAAAGGAACACAATTATAGGGAATTCGGCCAGTATTCTGAACAAATAATATAGGTTGTTGATCAGTCAGCGTTCCTAGGAAATTTGTAACTCTTTTCGTTGCAAACGCCATCTGAACTGATTTGATGTCGAAAAGCCATGATGCTTATCTTCATAGTGGGCATGTGTCGCCAAGTATACCCCAAACATGCCCAGGTATACAGTACACCATCTTTCTAGACATCTTAGATGAAGCTTCAACACATGTCGTGATTGTCATTCTTCGTAAATGTCAATTGCCTACATGAAGGTTGAAACATGTTTCAAAATTTTGCTTCGTTTCAATGAATGTGTGGCAGGCCAATCATTATATTATCATATCTGAATTATGATTTATGAGGATTACTCCAAATAGACAGCGTTTGGATTACGAAGTGACATATCAACGGCAATAAAAAAGAGTGGCCTTGAGCGATGGAGTGCGCTGGATCTTGTACTCGAGAAGATGGCTAATAAAACGGTAGCGTACTATTTCTGGACACTAATGCCGTAGTTATTGAAGAGGTTTAGTGTTTTCAAAGAAGAAATTGCGTATCTATATATTTCCTGTCCCTCTGGTACTGCGATAGAAAGTAATAACTGTGATTTCGTGTCAAATAGCTCGTTTTGTATAACTGCATTGGTGTGTACACGTTGAGGAGGACCTGAACACATGACTTCCGATGAGCAGAATGACGTTTCAAATAGAAGAAGACGAGGTTGGAGATGTTTTTACCACCTTGCTTTCTTCTGTGTGAACAATTGGTCACTCTCCAAGTTGATTGTGGTTAGGAGTGATGATATTTTCGAATGATTGTTAATTAACCATAGAACTCGGAAAAATATGCCCTGATTGAGGTCGCATGAGGAAAAGGAGTTTATTCTTGAATATATGAAAAACGTTATACCTGACGAAAAAGTCTGCTTTATCAAAAGTGCCCATAATCCTCTGTTTAATTTACTTTTATATCTACATGGTGGTTCAGAAAATGGATTTTACTCGAACTCAATCAAAGAAAAATGTGAACCATATTGAACTGAATTGAATCAAACATTCCATTGTGAACAATGAATCAGTAAAATACAAGTATTTCGAAAAATTGCTTTTTTCAAAAATAGTCCTTCAAATCAAAAGTTTGACCAATAGATTGAACTACTACTGAAAAACCAATTGAACGGCAATTCGCAAGAATGATAAAAAAAATGTTTTTTCACTAAAACTATTGCCTTCGCCGTTTTTTACAGTTCCTTGAAATAAAGTACATGTGATCATTGCCATGGCGATTCGCATAAATGAACAAGTGTTGAATAGGCAAATGAAGGGCGGTTCATACAATTGAATACGTGAACCGACACATTTACCCAGTGTATTTTAAAATCTGAAAGGATCCAAGTCTGGAGAAATAGATACGAATCAGCCCGGTAAGCCTACCTAATAAGCAATCATTCTCAAACATTCACTATTCAACTCCATACCGATAAATGAATCTGACAAACGATAAGAGGAATGATTCAATACAGATATGACCTTGGATATGACATACACCTGACGTTATCAAGCCCATAATCATGGCAACACCGCTGGTAGCGGGAACGTCGGTCTGATATCCATGAGTTGATATATTGGTCTGGAAAGGCGTTTGAATATTGTGGGATTGAGAGAGACTCATGGATGTAGCGAAATTTTTTTTCCAAGAAATAGTTTCCCCTCAAACTATGCTTATATTCGGGGCACTGAAATAGTCAATAAGCCATTCAATATATTCCATGAAATTGTTTATTTCTGGTGGGTCTGTGGTTGCCTGATGAACGTACTGGGTCTGACAGAGTTGGTTGAATCAATATATATATATATATATATATATATATATATATATACCACGGTATTACCATTAACAAAAAAAACAAAATCACTGTCTTTAAAACAAACAAAATCCATAATAGAATCAATTCCTTTCAGTATTTGGCGAATACGAGAAGAGACCAACCATCAAATACAAAAAAATCTTCAATGACATAAAAAAGAGAAATATCGATAAAATCAATGAACTCAAATGTGATTCAAAATCAGATATCAAAACTAAAGAAAATTGTATAAAAAATTTATCTGATATTATTATACCAGAAGATATTAGACATTTCCTTTCCTTAGGTTTTAATTTCAGCTTACCACCAACTACTAAAGGGGTGAGTATACCAAATTCACTCTCAGATATTGAGAACCTACTAACTGTTTTTTGCGATAACAAAGAGAATCTTTTCAGAGCAAAAATAACAAATATGATAACTATTTATTAGACATTTCCTTTCCTCAGGTTTTGATTTCAGCTTACCACCAACTACTTAAGGGGTGAGTATACCAAATTCACTCTCAGATATTGAGAACCTAATAAATGTTTTTTGCGATAACAAAAAGAATCTTTTCAGAGCAAAAATAACAAATATGATAACTATTTTTATCCAAAAACCTCATAATGACAATAATTATTACAACTTCCTCTTTGAAAAAACAAAAACATTTCTGAAGAATCATCCAGACTTAATACTCACAAGATCTGATAAAGGTAACGTGACAGTAATTATGAAAAAATCTGATTATTTTGAGAAACCTCTTGAGATTATTGATGATAGTGAGTCTTATGTTGAACTTAATAGAAATCCTAGTTCAACAATACAACAAAAAGCAAATAAGATTATTACAGATTTAAAAAAATCAAAAATGATATCAGATAATGAAGCAAAAATGTACATGATTTATAATTCTGTATCACCAAAATATTATGGACTCGCTAAAATACATAAACCCAATATGAAACTCAGACCCATAATTTCTTCCATTGATGTTCCAAATAGCAAAACTCCCCAAATGATTACAAAAATTCTCACTGATGCTTATGATTTCGAAAATGATTTCTATATAAAGGATTCTTTCGCTTTTTCCAATTTTATAAATGAAAATTCATTACCACCAGGATATATTCTGATCAGCCTAGATGTAATTTCACTTTTCAGCAATATACCTATGAATCTAATAGAGAAAAGAATCATCAAAAGGTGGAATGATATAAATAAAAAATGTTCAATCACCCAAAAAAAATTTATTGAAATAATTAATTTCATTTTCAATTCAAGTTATTTCTTTTTTGAAGGTGAATACTATAAACAAATTCTTGGTACACCAATGGGAGCTACTATTTCTCCTATTCTAGCACAATATGTAATGGATGAACTTTTGGAAAATACACTTCCTGAACTAAGTTTTGAAATTCCTTTTCTAAAGAAATACGTTGACGATATCATTTGTGCAATACCTTTTGACAAATCTCATGAAATTCTTGATGTTGTCAACAGTTATAATCGAAAACTGCAATTTACTATCGAAATCGAAAATAATAACACCCTACCTTTTCTTGATACAAGAGTTATCCGTAGAACTGATAATTCCTTGATCACTGATTGGTATATCAAACCTACTTACTCAGGAAGATATATCAATTACTTCTCTTTTCATAAAAAAACAGTAAAAATTAATTTGATAATCTGTTTAAAGAAAATAATAGAAAAATTAGTACACCCTTCTCTCAAACAAAAAAATCTCAGACTCCTCAGAGACATATTAATCGAACAAATAATGAACAAAATATCAAAATATGCCAGGAAAATATCAAAACTATGAAGAACTTAAATACTAAATTAAAAGATAAAACTGACACTACAAAAAAGTCAAATTTAATTTATAAGATTCCTTGTAGCAATTGTGACCTAAATTATATTGGAACAACGTCTAGAATTCTTAATGATAGAATAACATCTCATAAAAGTGATATGAAACTCAATAAGAAATCATGTGCATTAGCACAACACTCTATAGAAACAGGACATAAACCAAATTACCCCAATACCAAAATTTTACGTACAGAAAAAAATATTTACAAACGCCTTTTTCTTGAAATAGTCGAAATAAATAAATCTTCAAATTGTATGAATAAAAGAAATGACATTGATAACTTCAGCAACATTTACAGTACCTTATTGGAACTACATCAAAAACGTAATAATTAAAATCTTCTCAATCAATACATCTCTCTGTAGAATCAATGATCAAATCACCATAGACGTGAAAAATGACATATATGTGAGGGTATGACATTTGTCAAAAATAAAAACAAGTTTACAAACATGTATACACATTTTTTACCAATTTATCTTCAATTCAATATTTTTACACCATTTTTACTGTAAGTATAGTTAATAATGTTGATGAGAAAAAAAAACAAAAAATTATGGGCCCTGAAGAAGCTTCACAATAGGAGCGAAAGCTTGGCGAAGTAAAACAGGACTTTTCATTTGGACTGACTGAGAGACCCCGCTATCCATTTCACTGTATATATATATATATATATATATATATATATATATATATATATATATATATATATGTTAGCATGAAGATTCTCACGGACGAAGTATGATGAATTGTGTTTTCGGGTTTCATTCCGTGTTCTGTGTTTTTGATCCTCTGAAGAATAATTGTCACAACGTTTCGGCAAAGTCTCATTTGCCATCTTCTAGGTGATGATTGAGTTTCGATCGAGTCGAGTTCGGAGATCGAAACTCAATCATCACCTAGAAGATGGCAAATGAGACTTTGCCGGAACGTTGTGACAATTATCCTTCAGAGGATCAAAAACACAGAACACGGAATGAAACCCGAAAACACAATTCATCATATATATATATATATATATATATATATATATATATATATATATATATATATATATATATATATATATATATATATGCAAGATGAATTTTCTGGGTTTTTTATCCGTTAGGTATCTTCTGATTTGTTCGACGTTTCGAATCCCATTTTGAATTCATTCTCAAGAACTGTGAGACGAATATCTGTCCATACCGTCCTGGTCAATCACTCCCCTTACGAAGTAACCAAGCAAGAGTAAGCAAAGACTTCAATTGTCTGTTCTCCATGGAAACTGGTATTTATAATGTTTGTCCTCAGTTCCGACTAGGTCCGATATTATTGATGATTATATCATTAACCGCTCTCTAAGATTGTATCCTGCCCATCCAGGTATTATGTAGAAATTGATGTTTTCACGGATCTTCGATATGCAAGATGAATTTTCTGGGTTTTTTATCCGTTAGGTATCTTCTGATTTGTTCGACGTTTCGAATTCCATTTTGAATTCATTCTCAAGAACTGTGAGACGAATATCTGTCCATACCGTCCTGGTCAATCACTCCCCTTACGAAGTAACCAAGCAAGAGTAAGCAAAGACTTCAATTGTCTGTTATCCATGGAAACTGGTATTTATAATGTTTGTCCTCAGTTCCGACTAGGTCCGATATTATTGATGATTATATCATTAACCGCTCTCTAAGATTGTATCCTGCCCATCCAGGTATTATGTAGAAATTGATGTTTTCACGGATCTTCGATATGCAAGATGAATTTTCTGGGTTTTTTATCCGTTAGGTATCTTCTGATTTGTTCGACGTTTCGAATTCCATTTTGAATTCATTCTCAAGAACTGTGAGACGAATATCTGTCCATACCGTCCTGGTCAATCACTCCCCTTACGAAGTAACCAAGCAAGAGTAAGCAAAGACTTCAATTGTCTGTTCTCCATGGAAACTGGTATTTATAATGTTTGTCCTCAGTTCCGACTAGGTCCGATATTATTGATGATTATATCATTAACCGCTCTCTAAGATTGTATCCTGCCCATCCAGGTATTATGTAGAAATTGATGTTTTCACGGATCTTCGATATGCAAGATAAATTTTCTGGGTTTTTTATCCGTTAGGTATCTTCTGATTTGTTCGACGTTTCGAATTCCATTTTGAATTCATTCTCAAGAACTGTGAGACGAATATCTGTCCATACCGTCCTGGTCAATCACTCCCCTTACGAAGTAACCAAGCAAGAGTAAGCAAAGACTTCAATTGTCTGTTCTCCATGGAAACTGGTATTTATAATGTTTGTCCTCAGTTCCGACTAGGTCCGATATTATTGATGATTATATCATTAACCGCTCTCTAAGATTGTATCCTGCCCATCCAGGTATTATGTAGAAATTGGAAAATGGAATTCGAAACGTCGAACAAATCAGAAGATACCTAACGGATAAAAAACCCAGAAAATTCATCTTGCATATCGAAGATCCGTGAAAACATCAATTTCTACATATATATATATATATATATATATATATATATATATATATATATATATATATATATATATATATATTTTACTCCTACTACGTTATTACCATTACCAAAAAACAAAATCACTGTCTTTTTATGATTGCAAAGCCTGAACTTCATCAAACATTGTTGTAACTTGGTTATATTCTGAGAGTGTAGGTAGACTGAATATTGGAATGGGTACTTCTTCAGAATGAGGTACTGGCCTTCTTGCTTTGTCTATATCAAGATATCTCCATTTTTGTCTATTGTTCTATTGATACCCTTGATTACACTAGAAAAATAACAATCATCGTGATGGTTTCTTAGTTCTCTCCAAACAATTGGTACTCCAAACTTTAGGGGCGTCCTCTCTCCAATTGACAATTTCCGCAAATGTTCGACGCATGTTTCAATTATCAAATGTGGAGCCCACGAATTATCCTTGTCTCCCAAGTGGACGCCAAAATAGGCCAGATAAGCTCTCTTCACAAAGTAAGGAACAGGTTTCCTGCTTTTTGTGAAAGTGTATCCACCAGTTAGATAAAAACACGTCTATTTGATTCAAACAACTTCTACTTGTGGATGCCATGCCTTTAATTTAATATTCGGAAAACGTACACAAAGTAATAAAGCATCTCCACCTAGAAAGGCTCAAAAGTTAACAGAAACGTTCAAGGGTAGAAATATACAGATGTTACAGAATTGTTGGTTTAGGTGAGGAATTATGGTTTTGACCTGCGAAGATATCATTATTTCGTTATTTTTATCTGTTATCAGAACTAAAATCGATTGGCCTATATCTGAAGAACTGAAGCTGCGAGAAAATGCCAGACATTTTATAAATCAACGCATCAAAAACATTCATTATCAGTTTATAATTCACCGGCACCAAAAAAATTATATCACTTTGTTGGGTTGTGATTCTTCTAGAATATGTGACATCACACGCTATTATAACCCTCTTTATGAAATTTTCAATCTCAATCTTTTATATCTTTTTCAGTTTCGAAGTTTTTTCGAAACGAATTTCATTGACGTAGTTAAATAAGTTCTGAACTGAAAATGCTTTAACTAATATAATGAAGAAAAGTAGGCAGCATTCCAATTCAAATAATCTTTCTGTCTACCAGTTTTTGATCTTATTTCATTGAGTTGCATGTCTTTGTGAATTTCAACAATTCACTTACTCTGATAAGTCTGACATAACAATACTAGTAACTGCCATTTTTGTTCCGAAATCAATGAAGGGATTTTACAAACTTTTGGTCAAAATGATTCAGTGGTTGTTTCTGCGGTGAAATGTATCTAGGAGCTCTGAAGTGAATTATAGTGCAGATGATTATGGTCTTCATCTTCATACGGTGTTTGTGATCTTTATGTTACTGTGAATTACTGCGCTTATAATTTCAATTGCATTTTCATTTTATTTGGAATGGATATATCTGTTTTTGTGGCCAAACCATACATCAAAAAGTAAAATAGTGTTGATATTGTACCTGTATCCCAAATTAAGACAGTAATTATGTGAACACCGTGAACGTTTACCTCGTATGTGATCTTTGAAAGATGATCACTGTATAGTTTCAATGACATATCACAGCATTTGTAACTATACAACCCTTGCGATTACCAGGTTTTCACAATGTCCAGTTACTGATTATCATCCGCGTTCCGTATGAACTCAGAGATGAGAAAATATGAATAATCTAGATGTCTACAATTTTTATTCACTCACGAAGAAGAATACGTAGAAGACATAGCACACACAGTAAAATGTCTGTCTGGTTCTCAAGGATTACTATCACAGTATGGTGAATATCGTTTGTTTTCAAGTCACACCAATACACCTGTCTAAGTGAAACCCTCCAAAAGAACAGAAATCGATCAACCGATATCACTCCCTCCCCATACGCTATGATATCCCACATTATCTCTACTTTTCTCTCCACATAATTCGTGTATGTGTGGGGACGGTCTATCGGATATGATGGAGGGTTGGGTGAGGGTACATTTAGCGTGACAGTGGCCTGCTTTTCGTCTCTTGCCGTCCTCTAATATCCCAAGGGAAACCGTGCTACATAGGCGTTTCGACGTTATTTTTGTTTCATTGAATTATAGACTGATAAAATCATCATGAATATATTCCTTCGGTTTGTGTCGGAATCAACTGTAGCCTAAATGGATTGAGTATGCCAATAAAGAAATAAAAAATTCGATGAATTCCAGAAAGATTCTAGAAGTATACAGCTTATCCAATCCATCTTAGCACAGAACTAACAACGTATATGTCCAGCAATCTCTGTGAAGTATACTTAGATGAAGAAACACCTATTATATGTGTTCACTGTCTTGAAATTCATTCCTAGAAGGTGTTTTTTCTTTCGACATGGTCTAAATCACCAGTGTGCAACTGGAAAAGTATCTGAGTTTCTGCCAAGATGGATTGGACAAGCTGTACTCATTACTTGGAAAGAATATCGTTTCACGTTCGCCCACACTGATAGTTGATTGCGGTGTGCTCCAATGCAAGTGTGCTATGAAATAGTATATTGCTTACCAGGTAGAAAAAGCCTAAAATTCCTGGGCGACTGTGAATATTGCTAAGTCGGGACGCAAGCCAAGACCTTAACAAAACCTACGAGGTAAACATACCATTTTTCCGAAAACTGTTTAAAATTCCACAGATATTAATTAATTGTGGGAAAATTGCGAATAATTTTATTCACAAATAGATGGTGCTTTCGTGATGAAATTACTTGGGTTACTATTGAAACTGTTTTCAATCATAAATGTAGAACATTAAAAACTGTAAGTAAATATAATTTCCTTAAAGTAAAGAAACATCGTAAGGGCACAAACAACTATAAGGAAATATCTTTCTTTACAGTGGGGAACTCTTGTGATTTATTTCGAGGAATTTTGTCTGGATTGTCAAAATATCCTAGCGATTTGCAGATTTGTTTTTGAGAAAGAAAACAAACTTACCTAAAATCCACACACTTGAAAGGCATTATTAACAGTTTCCATTCAATGATCTTGCAGCTTAATGTCAATGACTCTGTAGGATATTGATTTTTCATCAGAATCAAATTATAAAACTTTCCACTCCTACACTATGGAGGTCAATACAAATGAAGAGGAAAATACGTTAAAACTAATTGAAAAATCATTTCTAAGATTCATATCAACAAAAACATCAATATTATGAACAAAAGAACAGACCTCGATAACCTTAGCGTGATTTACAGTTATATTCTCACTTTTGATCAAATCTAGCGATCAATCGTATAATAATACTGATTCACCCGGTATGATAACATGACATAATTTCATCGAAAACGAAGAATATCGTTCCCATTGTGAAAGATTTTCAGATACCAGTAACTCAAAGTGACTTTTCATGATTCCCTCACAAAATTTTCATTTCTCACGTTAAGTAAGTACTTGTACATCCGTATTTGATAGTTTATAATCATAATGTATCATATTGTAGTTGTCCTGAAGAAGAAAATAACAATTTTCGAAAGCTTGACAAAATAACAAAGAGTTTTCTTTGAAAGAAAATCTACTGACTGCATCCCCAAAACTACCAATACACTATATATATATATGGGTTTGGTGCATTTCTGAGTTCAAACTGTGATTTAAGCGCTTCCATAGCCAATATTACATTGAGGAATGGCAAAATAATAAAGAAAGTTTCTTTTCAAGGTTCCGTTGATATGTGGAATGGAAAAACTCTTGACGGAAGCCTTCAAAATGAATTATTTTGCTCTTTCCATTTCAGAACCAGTGCCAACAAGCTTATATTACAAAAATTGAAAATGCAATTCCAAACAATTACGAAGTATCAGAGGTTATAATAACAATAGAAAAAATCATAAAGCTTACCCTCGACCATGTGTCTGAAAGGTTCAACTTACAATACCAATAATGATATTGTTAATCTTTTCGCATAGGTATTACTTTTGCACCACATATAGAGATGAGAAAGTTTTTCAAATTCCACCATATGAATTCACAAACAGTTTTCATACTTCAAATTAATTATAGAAATAACAGAAATGATCATTCAACTCATGATAGCTTCTAAAAAATATTTATCAGGTCCAGATAGAATACCTTCACAATCTTAAAAAAATTGCTTCCTCAGAAAATTATTTGCGGGGGTCCGCAAAAATTTTTCAATATTTCATTTTCGAGAGGAGAATTCCCAGAGTTCCACAAGCACAGCTGGATCTAGAGCAAACAAAAAATTATCGTCCAGTGAATAACCAATCTTAAATTCTCAAACTACTGGATTGTATGTTAACTAAAAAACTCATTTTCGACAAGAAAAATATAATTGATAAACACCACCATGGTTTTTCATCTGATAGATCAACCACTACAAATTTGCTAATCTCCTAGCTCTATATATATATATATATATATAAATATATATATATATATATGTATATATATATATATAGGAGAAGAATTAGTGACTGGCTATAATATAATTCGATTGATTTTGATTGACTGCAACCTCACAAAATCAATCAAATTATATATATATATATATATATATATATATATATATATATACATACATATATATATATATATATATATATATATATATATATGTAGTTGTTGAGTTCGGGTTGAACCGCGTCTGGAGTTTTCTTCTCGACGTTTCGGCTCCGATTTTGGAGCCATTTTCAAGAGTAAATGTGACTTCACGCTGGGGTCTCAATCTGCCTACTCCTCAGGTGTTGTCAGAGAGGGCAAGGGTTTGTGACTTGACGCCGGTGCCTCAATCTGCCTACTCTCCAGGTCTCGTCACGAGTTCTTTCTAAGGTCTCAATCTGCCTACTCCTCAGATCGAACTGAGGTATCGAAGGATGTTGGGTGGTATTCATAGCAGCGCGTGCTGCTAAAGCACCGTCGGATGTCTTGTTGGGGATTGGGCATCTGGAAATTAGGGGTTTCCATGCAGTTGGAAGTCTCTGACCGTCGTCACGTTTATTTAAGCAGGAAGGTCGCTTTTCGATTTCGATGGCCTCGCGAATTATACGAGCTTGTAGTGTTTTTGTGTGCGAATTATACGAGCTTGTAGTGTTTTTGTGTGAACACTAAGACCATCGCCACAGCAAAAACACTACAAGCTCGTATAATTCGCGAGGCCATCGAAATCGAGAAGCGACCTTCCTGCTCAAATAAACGTGACGACGCGACGGTCAGAGACTTCCAACTGCATGGAAACCCCTAATTTCCAGATGCCCAATTCCCACCAAGACATGACGGTGCAATCTTCCAACTGCATATATATATATATATAGCTGATGAAGGCCAAAGCCAGAAATAGCTAGCTATCATGTGGTGGGCATTTCGAATTGAATGCAAATTGTGATAGACCAGAGAATTTGACAATCTATTTATCAGTTTTCTGATTCATCTTGCTTCATAGCAAATAACTTTCTCTTTGTATCATTTCAGATACATTTGTGGATTCGATTTTCGATAACACTCTGAGAGTGCTTGTCATTGTTTCTGCAAACGCAGTTGTTAGTTGATGTGGCGAAGTGTCACTCACCACTGACGGAAAACTATGACAGCATTTCCTTAGAGTGTTACACCCTAGGTGGTTCCACTTATGTATCGCTTGCCGTAAAGGCACGATTCATTTCAAATCCTCTGGATATCTATCACAGTTTGTCTTCTATACGAGGACCATGCCAACCCACAGCTGATGAAGGCCAAAGCCAGAAATAGCTAGCTATCTTGTGGTGGGCATTTCGAATTGAATGCAAATTGTGATAGACCAGAGAATTTGACAATCTATATATATATATATATATATATATATATATATATATATATATATATATATATATATATATATATATGGGTTTGCTGCATGTCTCAGTTCAAACTGTGAACTAAGCGCTTCCATAGCCAATATTACATTGAGAAATGGCAAAATAATAAAGAAATGAACACTTCTTTCATAGAACTGAATAATCATTTGACCGTCATTAACCCTTTTTGATACTAAAAAGATATCGACTTTGCTTGCTATACTTTTACAATCACTTGTAGTTTCATCTCTTTTTGGATTGATTCATTTATTTTAACGAGAGATTACCCAGCACTGTGGCCCGGTGGGGAATCGAATCCCGGTCTTCCGCTTGAAAGGCTAATGTGCTAACCTCTACACTACCAAGATCCACTAATCAATAAAGTGTTACTTTATGATGCGTAGGATCCCAAAAACTTCGAGTATGAAAAACTTTGTTAGCAACTGATTCAGATGAAATGTGTGCAACAATCAGAACTAGACAAAATATGTCTATCAAAATCATTAAATATTCTCTATCGGATACAGTCCAGAGAAATACATATCATTCCCAGACTTAACTCAACAATTCTTTGGTAATTAAAATATCTCTGTGATTTTCATTAGTTGCGACTTAACATGTATAACCACTTTATATTCATTTCTGCATCAGTCATTTTTCCCATCAAAGGAAACCAAACTTTTCTTTTAAATATAAGTCCAAACTCCACTTCTGTTTCTCAAAGCAATGAACACTTCAATCATCTTCTTTTCTTCGATTATGAAAATATTATTTTTCATTCCAGCTGAGTTTTTAAGATTTCTCGACAACTGAATAACGTCACTTCAAATTGATGAAATGTCTTTTTTCAGAAAATATTATAGTCGCCAACTTAGGTATTCTTCAAAAAATGTTGAATTCTCGTAGCCAATTTGTAATGACGTTATCAAATTTTTTGACCAGAGTCGTCAACCGACTTCACCCTGATACAGGGACAGATACTAGCCACTTTACAACGTAAGTTTCCACTACTGGACATGAGGATGGTCATGCTATTATTGTTATGATTTCAAAGCAAATATGCTATATTCGCATCAAACAGGTGAAAAATTTGATTTCAGTGGAATATCCTTATTGTTCCATAAAACTCAGCTAGACCTATGTAAGAAAACTGTTGAAGAACAAAAGAATAAGAAAAATAATGAATTATTGTCAGATATCATAGTCGATTGCAGATATGGAATACCAACAATCATCAATTATTTGATCATATACGCAATTATTTTCGCGTTTTAAACGTTTACTTACCTTCAAAGTCCAAAAATTCGAACAAATTATATTATATGTATGAGTAAAACATGGCTGTCAAATATGATTGATGCTGCAATATTGAAAACGGAGTTGGCTAATAGGTTGAGTCGAAGTTCCTCAAATATCTCAGGTCAAACAGAGTTCCGAGCGGATACCTTGTGAATGGAAGCTTGGACACAGGGGGCATCAGCTGGGTAATGGAAGAATCCACTGCAAACGCAATGTCCTTCTGACTTCAATGTATGTAGGTGTCATAAAAGCTTTGTATCCACTAACACCACCAGAGTGCTGAAAAGCAATATCAAATAGTAAACTGATTCCATAATATCAACAAATTGATCTGTCAAAAGGGTATTTTGTAAATACATTGATTACCGTGAATATTGGGCGAATTTTGCAATACCAATAATGATATTGTTAACCTTTTCGCATAGGTATTACTTTTCCACCACATATACAGATGAGAAAGTTTTTCAAATTCCACCATTTGAATTCACAAACAGTTTTCATATTTCAAATTGATTATAGAAATAACAGAAATGATCAAACAACTCATGATAGCTTCTAAAAAATATTTATCTGGTACAGATAGAATACCTTCACAATCTTTGAAAAATTGCATACTCAGAAAATTATTTGCGGGTGTCCGCAAAAAATTTTCAATATTTCATTTTCGACAGGAGAATTCCCAGAGTTCCACAAGCAAAGCTGGATCTAGAGCAAACAAAAAATTATCGTCCAGTGAATAACCAATCTTAAATTCTCAAACTACTGGATTGTTTGTTAACTAAAAAACTCATTTTCGACACGAAAAACATAATTGATGAACACCAACATGGTTTTTCATCTGATAGATCAACCACTACAAATTTGTTAATCTCCTAGCTCTAGTCATAAACTTTATTAGAGTTTTTTGGTGAATAGAATGCAATATTTTGAATATGCTGGTTCCGTATCATCACAAATTTCTGTAACATCTGGTGTTTCTCTAGGTTCACTCAAAGGGCCGATACTTTTTATATTGTATGTAAATGATGTGTCAGATGTCATACACTACAGCCATTATTTGATATTTGCAGATCACCTCAAACTGTAAAGAGTCATTGAGAGCGTTTGTGATGCAAAACTGTTAGAGCTATACTTGAGCAACTTGTCGCGGTGTGATATAAACATGCTCTATTTAAACATAAATAAATGCTACCAGATAACATCCTCAACAAATACGAACCCCATTGATTGTTTTTATGAAATTAAAAACATTGGTGTTCGAGACTTGGGAATAAGGTATGATAATGTTGATCATATTGCTCCGAAGTCACTCAAACTACTGGGATTTTCTATGAATACTGTTGGAACTTTGTATTGTTTATTGGTACGACCGACCTTAGAATGCAATTGCGTGATATGGAGTCCCCTACACCAGACAGATATTTCTATGATTGAGAAATTACAAAACAAATTTTTGAGATCATTTTTTGCATTTAAACTTGGACTTCAGAACACCGACTACGAGTACTTTTCTGTAACTTTTGACCTTTTTAACTTTGGAGCACCTCCAAACAGGAATTGACCTGAGATTTCTTCATAAAATTATAATCGGTAGTATGAGTTGTACAGATGTAACTCAATTCATTGTTTTGAATGTGAATTCGAGGAGAACTAGAGTGTCGGAGTTATTCAAAGTTTTTTCGTCATAGCACAAGTTATGATTTGAATGAATTCATTACTAGGATACTCTGGCTAGCAAATGAGAATAGAGATACTACCAAATTATTCGAACCATCCACATACTCTTTTAAGAAACAAGTCAAACATACGAAGAAACTGCTGATTATTCTCAATAATTGAAAAAATATTCGTGTATTTTTTGGTGTCTAAGTTTATTGTGTGATTGTTTTCTTCTCAAACTGTTTGTGCTTATTGTGAATGGCTTGCCGTAAATAAATGAATAAGTATATATTTTAATGAAATGTCGATCTCATGCTATCGTATTCACTGCAGACTTTGAGCAAATGCATCTTCGCATACTGGTGGACGAATGAGAAATATAATTCCAGAAATATTGTGTACATGGATAATATTATTTCGGGTGCAGCTTCCTTATCTGAAGCCCTCAAATGTCAGCGCCAACTCATACGAATTCTCGCAAAAAGAGGATTTGAACTCCGTAAATGGTCTAGCGACAATCTTGCGTTGCTGGACCATTTGCTCTTGGATGTTCTTCAGATTCCGATTGCGAATCAGCTTTGAAAATACTTGAATCACCATGAAACCCTTCGGTTGATGCCTTCTCCTTCCAAGTCAAAACAATCAGTGAGTCTTACACGAAAACACAGAACTGGCCCGTGTATTGGATTCCTCAGGCTATTCGACACTATATTGAACGAGATAATCATCCAGCACTTTAGGAATGTTGGTCTAGATTGGGATGAGAAGCCACCTGAGGAAATATGCAGATCTGGTGTCGGGTGAAGCAAGATCTACCTTCGCTATTCCGTATTCGAATTCCCAGATTATTTGCACACAGTGGAGCGTGCATGGTTGAGATCCATTGGTTTTGTGATTTGAAGAATCACACAAAGCTACGCAAGTGTCATCTATGTTCGAAAAATAACCAAATCATATGAGGAGATATCCATTGTTTCATCTATGCAAAATCCGAAGTGGCTCCCTTGAAAAAAATATCAAATCCAATGCTTGAACTATACGAAGCCTTACTTCACGCTGAATCACTCAGCTTTTTACATATTATTTTTGGCTCCGATCTTGTTATAGACTGAAATTTTTGGATGGACCTAACCTGGATACATAGGTCTCCCCATTAATGGCCCGCCCTTCTTTACAATAGGGTGACCGAAATTATATCATGTTCGAAGACAACTCTGCTGATCCAGCATCAAGAGCTTTCAGGTGCGCGTTGGCTCAGAAAAATCTCTTTTCACCATTGAATAAATTCGTCCCTATGAAACTGAGGGAGAAACGAAAAGGGTAACTTTCAGTACCACTGTTTGAGTCGCCCTTAGAAACATTGAACGATACTCGTCATTGAACAAAATCCAACGTGTATTTGGATACATCTTACGATTCTATCATAACCTCAAACATGCGAATGATCGTGAAATATCTAATTTGAACCCAGACGAGAGATAAGCTTTCTGAAACAAAAAAGTATTACCAGAAATCTTCAGGAAGCTGTATCCTCTCTTACGCTTTGACAAATATTTGATAACACATCGGGCCAAATTTGGCCATTGGTAAGATTCGGAAAATCAGTGAAAACTGGCAATACTGTTGAGAACTGAATGTGGAGGAGACAATTCTAATTGGTTGATTGGCTGGCAACTCATTCGACTCCCAATATATTGAGTAATCGTTCAAAAAAATTCCATGCTGATATTGGTTGATACTGATATTACCTCACCAATGTATGATAGGATTTTTGAAAATTTCGGGGTGAGACATGCTTTTGTTTCGACACCAATGAATTTCCTAAATTATATAATCTGAGTTTTATTTCCATATCCATTTTTCTCTCAGTTGAGAAAGTACGAACTCTGCCTTTCATTAAGATTTCATTTCATTTATCGATATAGTCTATGGTATGAAATGAATACCCAATTGTATCATCAATTTTGGCTCCGAAACTGGATAGTAGACCTCTAGAAAAGAAAATAGTATGTAAAGAAACAAAAATCAACTATAGGAGAGAGGTAAGTCTACTCATTCATTACAAATGATCGCAGTTTGAGTATATTCCAAATAAAATTTGAAACTACTTTGGCTCATCCTTACTGATGTTATTCAATGTTGGAATCAGGGAATCAACATAGTTCAAACCCCCGAACAGATGCGGTTTCATTGTACTATATATCGGACAATTAAAGAGAATGTGGTGCAAAGTTTCCAACTTATTTTGGTTACGTATTGTACATTGTTCGGTGGGATCAATTTTGTGTGTTGATCCATTATTAGTGAGGTACAGCCTAAATGTATTGGATACACGTAATTGAGCAACAGTGCGAGTGACCTGTATAGGGAGCCTCAGATGTAGGTAGGGAAAAGGATACCTGGATACGTTCAGCGTTTTGTAGTGTATGAGAAAGGAGCTACGACCCATCAAATCAATATCAGACAGGTGTGGGTAGGCATTCTATCTATGGGTAGTCGCACGTTACAGCTGATTCAAGGGCGATTGGCCGTTGTTAGAATGGAGTGTAGAAAAAACAGGAAGTCGATATATCAAACTATCCACGATGAGGGATTAACTCACTGTTTGGATGCACCTTTTAGATCCACGCTGTTGTTAATAATGTTTGTTTTTTTTTTTGAAAAATGAACTTCAACCACTAGTAACGATGAATGAATAGAGAGCACCTCAACACGATGTTTACACGGGTGGGGACGCAGCCAAACTCCAGAAGAGACATGCTTTTGTTTCGACACCAATGAATTTTATTGAATTATATGAGCTTAGTTTTATTTTCATAATCATTTTTCTTTTAGTTGAGGAAGTACAAACTCTGTCTTTCACCAAGATGTTTTATTATTCATCATTTATCAATATAGTCTATGGTATGAAATGAATACCCAATTGTATCATTAATTTTGGCTTCAAGACTGAATGGTAGACCTCTAGAAAAAAAACTTGTATGTAAGATAAGGTCAGCAAATCTCTGTCCGTGCGTCATCAATAACTGATGACATAAAATAAATACTTTTTATATAAAATCTCATTTCACTACAAGTGAGGAATGAACACGAAACAGTTACCATCCCTTCTTTAAGGAAAGTAGAATCAGTAACATTTCACAATTGCTTGTCAATTCATTGAGGTGCATTGATTATAAAGATTCTGCGGTTTGGGAGCCATTCATATTGCAAAATCAGATGTTTACATAACAAATATTTCCTAGCATTCCACAACGAGTGCAATTTGTATGATTTTATACATTTCATCCGATCGAAGAGGTAGCCATGTCCTTTCATATCTCAATTCATTTCGTTTGCAGTGATTCATCAAGAACGAACGAGTAGTGTTGTCTGCACTATCGATAAATTGTTGACATCACTTACAACAAATTGTGTGTGCTGGAACCAATCCCTACTAGCAGTTATGGAAAAAGTGACAGGTGAAACGCTATCGTCAACCAAATAAAATAGTTTACCACACATGAAATCTAATAAGAATGCGCACAGCTGAAGAGACAAGAGTAAATTATCCGGAAGACGGAGCTTTATAAAAAAAATGATGGTCATACTCACGTATTTTGAGCCTTCGAAGCTAGGTAGAAGGGCATACTCAATTCGCCTTCTTTTTTATACCAGAAAAGTGATTGAGATACACACATCTCATTCTTCAGCCCTTTTTTCTGAATTTTGAACATGTTTCATCAAAAATGTTGAATTAAAATTGCAGAGAGGATTTGGTAGTTATAATAGGAATGTGCACAGCGTTCATTGGGCTGGTATGTTGTTGTCCATAAGTACAGTTTGGCTTTGGGTTGAACGAGAACGTGAATAACTTAAAGAGAACTGGTATCAGTTCGAGGTTTTGTTACTTGAGACCAATCGCCGAGATACTATGAGATCCGTAGGACCTATTAGTGTTCAGATTCATTACGACTGTACATGCTACAAGTTTACGATTATTGTCTGGCGCAAGAATTTGGGATTGTTGTCCTAATTGAAATATATAACTCTTGTGGTACGGCAGTGTCAGAAGTCCCCAATAGCTGCAGCATGAAACTGAACTTAGCTACACCCATTTGGACGTCATAATGAAAGCCAGGGCTTTCGTTTTCTCTGTTATGAAATATATTTGAACAACATTTCCTGATGAACCTTCTCATAACTGTTGGCATTTTATCGATTTCATCATTATAATTCTTCAAAAATACTATTCAATTATCAAAATTATTTCAGATGATAATTGGTTATCACATCGAAACTGATTATAATCAACCCAAACACATTAATTTTCCGCGAAATACTGCAAATGGTGTAATGCCGTGCTAAAGGCAGCGGACATAATGCATTTGTGTATTGTCAATTAATCAAATCTTCATTCATTCGTGTGAGTTTATTGCATTAAATAAGTCGTTATTCGGGGCAAGTCGAAGTCGAGCACGCCAAACGTGTGGCTAAACCGTGCGGAAATAATTGAATTTATTTCAGCCCGAAAACGGGCCGTGCAATGTCACGCGGTTTATATTCGCCGTCTTTCTATGTTTTCCTTGTAATTTGTTTTATTATGGTTTGTGGCGTACCTTCCCGAATACACTGTCGGTAATAAAATTACGAAAAAACACTTTACCGTTTTGGTGAGTGCATTTGCATCTGGATGGTCCTACATAAACAGAAGAGTTAGTTGAGTAATTTCATCCACAATTATTCGAAAATATGCACATTTCTGTTTCAATTTCATTAGAAAACTGACTTTTTTTTCCGAGTTATTCTTTTAATAATAGACCAGACTACAGTGACATATTTCTTGGACCAATTTTTCATAGTTTGGCTTCGAAACAGAAATCACTTGAAGCAAAAACAAGTCATAATCTGCAAAAAATTCACTTGCTGCGTGGTACTTCGTCAATCCCAGAATTTGCTTTTCATGGGAAACACTGTATACTGAGAAAGAGTAGTAGGTCACCCTGTATCATCTGAAATCTCTATGATTTTTGTGATTTGTGCAATGTTTTTATGTGTAACAAATGTAAGGCAGTCTGTGAGAAGGATTTCATTTAAATTCTTGTTGACTTTAACGAAAGCAAATCCTTGGTTTGACATGGATCACAATTCAGCGTGAAAATTTGTTTGCACTTTTCGTTTCGAAGGCAAATTGTGAAAAATTGTTCACAAACATCTGTCATTGCCGCCTGGTCTATAATTAAATTGTTATTATGCGCATCTGAATGTAGGAAGTGTTTACATCACCGCTGAAGTGTCAACACCGACGTATATAAAAGAAGCTGATCCCGCAAATATATCAGTACCATTATCGAAGTTACAGGATCGGTATAGGAACCCAGTTTCTCCACAGAAAAACACCATCCTCATTTATAACTAATACTCCAGAAATAAAACATACCAGTTTTTTAGCCACTTTGGCAGTCAAGGCATCTTCACACCAATTTGTTTTATCTGTTGGTCTCTCTCAGGGACACCACATTTTATTTATGATCTTTCACTGTCGAAAAAAAAAATGATCACTGGTCATTTGTAGCAATCTTCAAGAAGCATAACTGACATAAGTATGATTGGCACACCAAACGCATTCCTTATTCCAAGGCAAATGTGAACAATTTTCAATCCCTACAGTCCACTTATAGGCGAATGACATTGGCATGACATTGGTGAATGATGGCAATGATGACGTAATTGTTGAGAGATTTTTATAAATGTATTTGCCTGCTATTTGCATATTTATGATATCAACTCATATTGTTTATATGTGTTACAGTTTTCTCTTAAAATAGTTTTCTAGTTCACCATATTATATTTTTTTTCCAACGATTCCGATTGAACAAGCACATAAACCCACAAGAAAGTTTTATTTATATGTGAAGAATTCAGTTTACTTTGTTCTATGGCCTAGTGAAACGTTTTTCCCGAAAAAAATTTCCAATATAAAATTGTTCAGTTGCAATTTCTCGTAATGCGAATAATTCAGCAAGTACATGCCGCTTAGCGTATTTCAAGCCTTGACCAATTTCTGAACTGGTGCAGATGGTGTCAACCTCCAGGAGGGAACGCCATCTGCTGGGTGACGACCAAAGTCTCAAACTCCTACTGCCCAAGGCAGAGGAGACCTCTTACAGCGGGCCATCGTACGGCGAAGGCCCGCCGCGATCGAGAATCGACTTCGGTCAACTTGCAGAAAGCTGCAACCCTTCACATAAATCAGAATTTCGATGTTCGAAATGATTGCATTCACAAATCCAATGCCAGACAGCTGTTTTGACCCACTAGGTCTCATCAGTGACACTTGGCTGGACTGTGAACACAAATATTTCGAATTATCTACTCCTTACGAAGGGAATCTCTGAAACTGGTGCAGATGTTGTAAACCTCCAAGAGGCAACGCCATCTGCTGGGTGACAACCAAAGTCTCAAACTCCTACTGCCCAAGGCAAAGGAGACCTCTTGCAGCGGGCCATCGTACAAAAAAATGACAAAGAAGTATCACTGAAAAAAAAAGAGATATTTTTCGAGAGATAGACCGTAGTTACGAGACCAAATTGAAATCAGATGCTTTTCTGACGGTTCAAGTCAAAGAACCTGTAGAATGGGTCTCGAATATTGTAGTAGTGGATGAACTAGATGCATTTCCGAACATTTTTATCGATCCAGTTGATTTGAATGAAAATATAGTAAGGAAAACATTTACGTTTCCTACTGCAGGAGGTTGTTTCCGAAATCGCTTATAATTTTTTTTCAGCGTACTAGATCTCAATCTCAAAGATGGATTTCACCAATTTATATAAGACGATAGCTATAGTAAACTTTGTCATTTCTCTTCTGTTTTCGAGACCCATAAGTTTTTGAGGTCTATATTCAGATTATGAAACCTTCTTGAGGTTTTTTACAAACCTGTTTCCGAGTATTTCGCAAATGTTGAGGAAGGAACGGTTTGATTATATTTGCAAAGCAACAGACACAAAAAGAATGACTGAGTGATTCGTTTAGTTTAAGATCGAACCCGAAAATTCAATTATGAATTCAATTCTGATAAATTTCAATACTAATTTAATAGGCTATTCCAATGAATATTGTTTGAATGTCTGTTGAAAATGGTATGCTTCCTGATCCCTCCAAAGTAAAAAGCATAACACTTTTTGAAAATCACAAAAATGTAACAGTGGATTCTCGGAATGTTGAATTACTTGAAAGTGTTTGATCCAAACTTGACTGATATCAAATCCCCTTCACTAGAGTTATTTGAGGAAATTGTTGCGTGGTATTAGACAGAGGCTCATTATGACGCGATGAGTAAAATTCAAAATATTCAAAAATTCAAAATATTATATTTATGAATCAATACTACTTATCCCAAATAATCGACTGATATAGAATGTGATACATCAGAAGACGCTCTGGGAGATCCTTTGCTACTGTTACGATTTTTCTTTGGGTTCGTTGATTAAAACTCCAAACAACACTCAACTTCTTTTATCACAAATTTCTATCCCAACACAATACAATTCACTCGCTTAAATTGCTCCGCTAACTTTCCAATGGTCGGTACTAAAACTCTCTGTACTAAAAATTCTACACTTCAACTACTGCACTTAGCAATAACATAGCCCTCTCCACTTAGCTCCACTGAACTCGCTCCACTTAGCTCTGAATAACTCTGCTAAACTCTTTCTCTGAATAACTCTGCTAAACTCTTTCTCTGAATAACTAACTCTGCTCTGAATACAAACTGTCTTCGCGGCGATATCCCGATGTTTATATACCTGCGTACACCTATGAAGAATCTTCGCGAAAAAAGATCCTTGGGCATGAGAGCTTCGACAGATCTCCAAGCTCACAACAATGGGTGGGAATCCTGGACACATCGTGTCATCCGTGTTGATACTGCCAAGGGTGAAACGATTGATGTCAATTCAAAATGTACCTACCGTGAAAATATATATACGAGTGAAACAAGTCTCCGATCTTTCTAGGATGCTCCAGGGAAGTGAGCGATTCCGTGAACTCCAACAAGCAACGAGGATTGGTTTTCTCCGAATAGAATCAATAAGTTTCAATGAATGTTTTGGTACCGAGCTCCATACATGTGAACTGTATTCTAAGAAATAACATCTGTGCCTTGTTGATCATTAGAAACGGACGAGAAGTGAAATATTTCCTCATGCGAAATAGAAATCAAAGCTTCGGGAAACATATTTGAATAGGTACCGATTTATATGAATGTTTCAATTCAATCAGCATTCAGCGCGCATTCAGGTACCTGTCGGTTCCTGCCTGGCTAGTCAATTAAAAAAAAGGGTATAGATGCATCATAATTTATAACATCTCATTCGATGTAATCACATTATAAGCAACATGCGAAATATTATTGAATTCAGTGAAGTTTGGTTGATTTTCATTCAAATTTTTTGGGATGATCGCCACTATTATCATAGTAGATCATATCTTGTGCTAAACTGAAGTCATCATTTGTGTGGAATACTCATTCTTCATTACCTCAAAACAATCTGCAATATCGAATATTTTGATCATAAACAAAAACACTTCCCCTGTAGAACAACATATATATTTCTTCCGTGCAACGGCCTTGGCTATCAAAATGCGACTCTTCTCATATACATTGCCAAGTTGGTACATACAGTATCAGAAAATATGTCACTTGCCGGCAACCCTGAACAAAATATATAAGGCATGGGAGCACCGGAACTTTGTTCGCCTTTTGCGTTTTACTGTGCAGCAATTCTCGCACAATGTTTCAATATGGCGATGATAAATGGCGGGCAGTGTGAAGCAGCAGAGGCTGGAGAGCCCTTAGCCGAGACACGCGGACTTTAAACGAGCACAGATTATGATTATGACATACTAAAAAGTTTTTCTCGTCTTCAACAACTGAAATAAAAGTTGTGGCGTTTCGCGATGCTTTCAGTCCCAAAGAAGGGAACAGGAACGTATCGAGTAAACTGTGAACACATGCACAGTAATGGTCCATAAAATGATCCGGAATTCTTTAAGGATGGAAAGTTTTTCAGGCGCATCAACTGGTTATTAGGGTCTGTTCACCGGGTGAGAATGATTACCGGTGTGGTGTTTGAATTAGTAGTCAGATTTTTGTAAGAAAATTATAGTGGGATCTTTTCAATAGAAGAGTCAATCTTAGATTTCGTTAGATTGTTTTGAATGTATAACTTGGATAGTAGAGTAAAAGCAGATTCTGTCAGTTTGTATCTTGCGTAGGATAAATATAATTGTTGGGTTGATATAAAGCCTGGCGCATATGGAAAATGTTGTTCTCTACTCCGATTATTATTTCGTTAAGCTTAGGGAACATTGTACATTTCGGTACAACGCTACGTTACTGACAGGGATTAAAAAGTGCCGGAGTCAAAATAAAAAATATGCCTCCATACCGAGACCTTCGATCAATATCAGACATGTTCTACTGTAACAATCAGTCATGTCATCTCCAAAAGGTGTGCCATCGTATCGGGAGAAAAGGTTAACACTTTCTGAGTAGTACAAATATATATGAAAATGGAGAGGTAGTCGCTGACTAGTTAAGAATAAAACCATAGTGGGGTCTGCAGCGGTGTAAAACAAGACTCTTTAAGTTTTTCCAAGCTTTCGGAATGGTTCATTCCATCATTAGGGAAACGACAATATGGAAATGTCATACGAATTGTAAAATTTCAAAAATATATCAGTCCTTACATCTTTTTTGAGTATGTTTACATATATGTTCATAGGTTAAATAATGAATCGATCATAAATGATCGAAATAACAGAATGTGTGTACATACTTCATTTTTTCTTTCAGAATTGATTAAATAACAATTTGACAATTGAAATTGAAAATTCAGAAAGACACTAGTTTTATGACATTTGACATTATGTCATGTGGTGAAGCTCTGGATTCACGAGTCGATTGGAAATCACCGAGTATATATATATATATATATATATATATATATATATATATATATATATATATATATATATATATATATATATATATATATATATATATATATATATATATATATACATGTATACAATATAAAGTTTTGTTTTCAAAACTTAACAATTTCCTTCTATAAAAATTTTTTGAAAAAATATCAGAGATGTGAAAACTGCAACAGCCCTCCGCCTATGACGTCTGGTCGTTGCCAAGTAACGTGCTTTCGAAAATTGTGATGAAGTTATTTCGCTAACTGTCAATGCCCTTGGGTTATTACAGCTCATAACAGTTTTGGTGAAATATATCGCTGAAATAATTGACATTCAAATTCAGATAATTCGGGAATATCTGTGGAGAACTATGATGTCTGGAAAAAAAATTTATTCTCGAGTTGAAAGAACCATGTTCAATAAGAGTGATATAAGAATGGCATGATTCGCAAACTACCATTTATAATGCAGATAGTGGAATATTATATTTCCGCAACCTAAAAATTGCGAAATATTTCTATACTGCTGCAAAAAGTGACCCAAAATAAATAGGAGAATCCACAAAGACATATTCACAGATATGATAACAGTTTTGCTGAAATATATGGCTTAAATAATTGACGTTCGAATTCAGGTATTTCGCAAGTATCTGTGAAAAGTACTAGCCATCTTTGTGACGTCACTGTTATGTTCGATATTCTTCTTCATTGATGTATAACCGGTAAGTGCTATCCAATGAATATTCAGTACACTACACAGGATTGCTTTCAGTTCTGCATTCATATTTTAATACGAATTCAATTCGATACTGAATATTTGGCCAGAAAATATCGACGAACTCGACAATTCTTGTCTATCAGCATAATAATAACGTTGCTTCGGACTCCGGTTGATTCAAAATTTCTCCTGATTATCTATGAAACTTTTTTCAGTCAACGCAGTTGGTTGTTTTGAAACAATTCTAGCTGATGGGGTATGTGTATCGAGAATGCAATCTGACTGGGTAGTATTGTAGGTTTTCTGGATTCTTCTCGATATAATATCAGAATACGGTACTGGAAAGTCAGTGAGTCGCCCCGAAGCTCTACGGCCCTCTAGAACGATAGCCGCATCTTGCCTCTGGCAAACGTGTGGAAATAATTGACGAGGAAAACTGAGATAGTATATATAATCGAGAGTACTTTTTTGCATCAGGATTCCTATTCTCGACATAAACTTCGCTTCAGAAGCCAATGTAAACCATTCCAATGTCTGCTACTAGATGGCAGTTGTTTTTAGAATGTGATTCGAAAAAGTATACGATAAAAATAACACCTGTCGAGAAAAGGTGCCTCTGGTGTCGATAGAGTTGAAATCGGTGTACCATCAGGTTTCCCTGATACAAAACATTGGTTGAAAACACTATACAAATATCTGATCGCTCAAATGTATGTTGTTCATTAATCTCATGCCAGTTCGAACATCAACATCAAGGGAGTGCATATTCATGCTCTATATTTGTGACATTACGAGCACTCAACTCCGTATACGTTTTGTTTGTCTTCACTCAAAACCCTTCATTTAAAAACTCATTAATCACTGTACAATGACTGTAATTACCGAGCAACACGTCACATATTCGTGCATATGCCCACAGTGGTAGTCATCAGGAATTTAATTCGGCTTGAAACCGCCGCTTTTGGACATTCCAACACCGCAGAGAGGTTGATCAGAACTCAACGTAATTCAATTCACCTCCATCGAAGGAATAGAAAAGAGTATTTCAAACCAACGGATAATAAACTCGGTCCTCTGGCGACTTCTGAGAGGAATATCTACGAAAATATTTTTTCTTGAGTTTTTCATCGAAATATCCAACTTCAGATCGAATTCCAGATGTTCATTCACAAAACTCATGAAGAGAGTGTTTGAAGTATCGCTAGCAACGCCTTTTTCACGAATGTTTTCTAGAGTCATTTTTTCTCTTCAATTCAACATCGATATTCACAGTTTTTTGAGTTTTTCGATGTTTGAATTCACACGTAGAGATGGATTTTGTGATGTTGAGGAAGAAATTCAAGTTTGGATTTCTGCAAGGAATTTTCCCTGATACGTAACTTGGTTATTAGGAATGTTTGGTTTCCCAGTCAGTCAATTCAATTGTCGTTCCAATGTTGAAGATCAGTATAATCATACTTCGAATGGATATACGTCAATTTATAAATTGACGGGAGTAGCCGTTACCATGTGGGATCATCATCATGAAAATTAAAAAATAATACTTCGTTTGTTTTCATACCACTTATATTAGTAACTAACGTTACAAATATCCTATACGGACATTATTAAACGAATACTATGAAGTGACATGTTTATGATATTCGTTTGATAATGTCCGTATAGGACTAAACTGAAGTTTCTTAACCCTATGTCAGCTCATATGATTAGTCACAATCCGCCACCAGTCTCTCATCAAAGATGAAATGTAAATGGAATTTAAGTTTTTATATTGTGGTATACGTCAATTAGTTTTCCGTAAATGCCTCCACAGTCTAGAACCTCGTATCATCTCATTATTTCTCCAATTAATGCGTGGGTTAAACTCTGATATCAAGATTTCTCCTCGATACAAACTTGAGAGATATGTAGCTACTTTATTAGCCCAAATTGAAAGCTTTCAACCACCTGAGAATAGTTTCTTGTCTGTGAAATATTCATTTAACGTATCGCTCCGGGTGAATGACACAGCATTAATTAATTATTCAGATGTCGATTTATTCATTATTTGTGTTGGTTGCAGTGGAAGGAATCGATATTCTCGCTATGAGTTCGCTTTGACGGAAACGGTAAGGCTGGGTGGAAGGGGAAAGGAGTTAGTTCTGCTTCATATAATTGCTTTCTGTTTATTGGAATGCCAGAGCTGATTCACAAGAGGAATACATGACTTGTTTGTCTTCATTCAAATATCACTATATTCACAGATCATAGTTGACTACTGAAAAGATATAGAAATAAAATGAAATGAGGTTTCAGTAGGAATCAGGACCCAAGAATGTACCTTCATTCTTCGAGAAAAAAGTATATGAGATGAAGTGAAACTTTGTAAACGATGTACAGCTTATCGAATCCATTTTGGCACAGAACTAATGACGAATATGCCCAGCAATCTTTGTTAAGTGTAGTAAGATGAAAAAACACCTATTTATTATGTGTTTACTGTGTTGAAATGTATTCCTAGTAGGTACTTTTCCTTTCGTCATGGTGTGCGCTAACAGTGTGCAACTGAAAAAGTGCCAGAATGGATTGGAAAAGCTGTAATTAGCATGGAGGGTTCAGACGAACTTCCATAGATTATCTATAATGCTGTCAGAATCTGTTGTCTCCTACTTTGATGATGAAGTTTTAGTTTGTCAGACACTTGGTTATGATTTCGAGCATACCATAGAACAATTTCTGATAGCCTTGAGTAGTAAAGGTAGTATGTCATTCCTGATCTCAATCCTACTCAAACGAGCAACTTTATAATCTCATGAATATAACTGTATGAGTCGAAATAATTTGTAGCAAATCAAACTTCGCTGAGAGTCAGTCAGATAAAGTCCGCTCGAATTCAACTTCTTGTATCACAAGATTTTGCAAGGAAAACTAATGAATGGCAATCTGAATGGCATGTCACGAGTCCATCAGAACTACCTTCGACTAGACCATTAACAAGCAAGAAAGAACAGAGGGTTGAAGGAGACAATAATTTCGTTGCAAATAACAGGATCAGGTAATTAAAATATTATCCAACTAGCAAAAAATAAGTTTTCAGGTCACAAACTGGACGATGAGAATAATTCCATTTCAAAGTTCATTGATCACCTATATTTGAATCGCTTCTATGCAACTTAAGATATATTTTTATTGCTTCTCAGAGTTACTTGTATCGATTTTATCAATGATGGTATTTTGTTTCGGAACATAATTTATGTACTGAAACTCACGAGACTATCCCGGAAAATATTGAGATCACTCCCTCCAAACATGGGTTCAGCCGTTGTTCCCATTGTAATAGAAATATCAATCATCCCCGACAATACCGCAAACGGTTTCTGGAATTCCATTCTAGGTGAGAAAGTTGGTTTGACAAATCCACCCACTTCAATCCCTGCTTTGGGTTGATGTAAAGCTAATGAGAATAGAACAGGTAATCATCTGGTTATGCTCCAACAATTCCCGTTGTGATTGGCATTCCAATTTCAATGGATTCAATGCAGTAGTCACGTCAGGAGCGTGTTGTAGCCACTTTGATTGTCGTTTTGAAATACTTCGAATTTGTGGAGGATATTCATTTCATATAATTCATATAATCCATTTAATTAATTTCATATGATTTGTTAGGGCTGAAAGTGATATGTTCCTACAATACAGATTACTTGTTGTTCGGATGTCTTAATATTGAAGTCATCAAAAATAATATTTCTATAACACTACTTTCTATGACACTTTTTTTCATCGCGAATGAAATGATTGTATACAAATCAGGCAACACTAAATGGTAAGTATCAGCCATTTTAACTGAACGTAATGGCGTCAGACTTGATCATTATATATTTTATCTACACCCGTACTCTAATAATACACTTATATGCCCACAACCCGTTTTATAATGAAATCCATTACGATACAGATTTTCATTACGATACAGATTTTCAACCAATAGAAACCCATTATTTTTCAATCAAGCATGATGTGCAAGCTTTGCATTTTGACGTTTGTCAAGTCAGAATCAGTAGGTATTGAATTCTTGAGGAATTTAGTCAATTTTCGATAATAGTATGAAAATGTCTTATAGCAGAGATATAGAAGAATTACCAGCGACCCTCCACAGATGTCTTAGACAAGAAAAAAATACAATCGAAAGGATCATATTTTTCATTTGACAAATGCAAGACATATGTTTTTATTTTCAACATAATTATATGAGCTCTCATGTCCAAATGGTCAAAGGCGCCGGTCCTGAATAATTACGTCCGGGTTCAATTCCTGACGTCGGCAGAATTTTTTTTTCCTTTTTTTTTCTTCTTTTCATTTCTCATTGTTGTATTTCCCGTGGTTATAGCATTAATTATAATTTTGTAGAATTTTTCAAAGAAATACGATTGATTACCTACTATTATTGTGTTCAATATAAATACGTAATAATATAATAATTTTAGTTCTTCATTATTTAATGGGTGTAGATAAAATAGCGTATGCAACTCTCATGTAATGGTTATTAATACACTCGCATAAACCATACGAAACTCACCTTCGGCTCGTTTCGTATCCCGGTTTATGCTCATGTATTAATAACCATCATTACACGATCGTTGCATAATATACTATTATCTACACCCGTACTCTGATAATACACTTATATGCCCATAACCCGTTTTATAATGTAATCCATTACGATACAGATTTTCATTGCGATACAGATTTTCAACCAATAGAAACCCATTATTCTTCAATCAAGCATGATGTGCAAGCTCTGCATTTTGACGTTTGTCATGTCAAAATCAGTAGGTATTGAATTTTTGAAGAATTTAGTCAAATTTCGATAATCGTATGAAAACGTCTTATAGCAGTGATATAGAAGAATTATTAGCGACCCTCCACAGATGTCTTAGACAAGAAAAAAAAATGCAATCGAGAGGATTATATTTTTCATTTGACAAATGGAACACATATATTTTTATTTTCAACTAATAGCCAAGAGACAGAGCAAAAAAAGTAGGTTCATAATGCAATTTTCTACAGAATTGATTTTCTTGTTGGAAAATGTTTGGGGGTGTTCCCTGAATATAAATTCAAGTTGGCGGGACAGGGGGGTTGAGCTTCAGCCGCCATCTTGGAAAACACGTTTTATCAAATATTTCGTGAACCGTGCATCGTACGACAAAAACAGTGGGAATCATTTTCGTAGATAATAAAATTCTCTTCAACTTTTATTCGAAACTTTTTTCCGTATAGTGCATAGGTTTTCATTTATAGCGCGCCAAACTTTTCCCAGCATGGTTATTGCTAAATATATATAACGGCTGATGAAACAGTATAAATGGCAGTATTTTGGCGCGCCATAAATAAAAACCTATGCTTCATACAAAAAAAAGTTTTGAATTAAAGTTGCAGAGAATTTCATTATCTACAAAAACGATCCCCACTGTTTTTATCGTACGATGCACGGTTCACGAGATATTCGATAAAACGTGTTTTCCAAGATGGCGGCTGAAGCTCAAACCCCCCCCCCCCCCCCCCATCCCGCCAACTTGAATTTACATTCAGGGGACACCCCCGAACATTTTCCAACAAGAATATCAATTCTGTAGAAGATTGCAGAAAAAAAGTACCTGACTCTTGGCCTATAAACTATACGGGCTGTCTTGTCCGAGTGGTCAAAGGCGCCGGCAGTGGAAAGTTACGTCCAGATTCAATTCCTGACCTCAGCAGATTTTTTTTTATTTTTTTCTTCTTTTCATTCCTCATTCTTGTATTTTCCGTGGTTATACCATTAATTATAATTTTCACCTACTATTATTGTGTTCAATATAAATACCTAAAAATATAATATTTTTAGTTCTTCATTATTTATTGGGTGTAGATAAAATAGCGTATGCAACTCTCATGTAATGGTTATTAATACACTCGCATAAACCATACGAAACTCACCTTCGGCTCGTTTCGTATCCCGGTTTATGCTCATGTATTAATAACCATCATTACACGATCGTTGCATAATATACTATTTCGAGTCATATAACAAAATATACCGGTGACACAGAATCATGGTACACCCCTCGTATCTCCGTTAGTTTCGAAGGTAATTGATTGAAATTTGGGATATCCCATATACATAATAACGGCACTTTTTCACCTACATGTATTTTTTTCTACCCCTATAGTTTCGATGTAGTCTTCAATAAGTTCTACAAATTTCTTTCTCTTGGTAATTCTCGATAAGTAGGGTAGATTCGAAGAATTTTTTTTCCTGAAATTTTCTAGATATTTCGATGTCTTTTGTCGAATATTGTTTGGAATGTCGGCTCTTGGTTATTATATGCAGAAAAAAAATCTGCACACGACGATATATAATTTATTGGATTTCAACGTTTTTTCAACCCGGCTCATATTGGCTAAATGATAATTTTGGCTTCCCATTTTCGATTTTTTTTTTATTTTTCGTCGCAAGGAGTCGCTTTTCGAAAAAATGTTACTGAAACATTCCGCAATGTTTTCTATACTTTTTGATGACATGAATATTTTGAAGTTTTTTGATTTTTCCATGAATGATTGAAAAATCCTGCACCCCCTTTTCCATTTGGGGTGGCGATAGAGGGAAATGTATCCTTCAACAGAACCCAATTTTTTATACGTGAAAATTCACCTAGATATTGAAAAACAAAATCAAAATACATTTTTTCAGCATTTTGATTCCCCTGTTTTTCAATATTTCAGGATATATTCTGAAAAGAAAAACTTTATTCTTGCATATTTTTTCGTATTTTCAATTTTTTTTTTATTTTGGGAATTTCTGACTAACGGGTATGTATTTTTAACCAAATCTGTCAAAAATTTCACGATCAGTGGTGGTGAGGGGGTAGGGGTGGTCGCGCTCAGAACCAATCGATACAACCTTTCATGAAGATGATGAAAATCAAAAAATTAATTCTTTTCATTCACGATATTTGGAGAAGTCAATCATCCCCCCAAATTTCCCTACCCACGAGGGGGGGTCGGAAATAAGTTCAAATAACTTCAAAATAATATCAATAAAATCAAATATCTTGAAATAGTTATCGATACACGTCTGAAATTGGACCATCACATCAACTTCCTTCTTGAAAAACTTCGATTCGTCCATTATAAATTCCGACAGTTGAATGATATTGTTGACCTGAAACAAAAGAAGATAATATATAAGTCTCGTGGAAAGTCATATCGCTTATGGATTACTCGGATGGAAGGGGGGTGTATCTAAAAGTCTCACATTCATTCTCTTGAAGACATCAAGAAACGATTTCTAAAACTGATGCTCTCCAAGAGCTTGAAATATCCAAGTGATATACTATATACTATATGAAGAATCGGGATTACTAGATATAAGACAATATTGTAGTACAAAAACTGCAATATAAGACAGCACAAACACAAGGATCTGTTGATCACACTCAACCATGACTATAGTACCAGGCGTCGCAAACAGTGCCAATGTCATCGGATGCATAATTCGGTGGGCCAGAAATGTTATCAGTATCTGGGTCCGAAATTATGTATCAGCTCACCTTCGAATATTCAACAGATCCGTAACATCAACCAATTCAAAAGTAAACTAGTCACTCTTACAGAAAACCTACCTAGAGAGGATGTCCATGATTTGATAACATAAGACAAAAAAAAACAGTTGTGAATCATGAAATTTGAATCTCACGCTACTAAAATATGAATTTGGCCTTCTCTGCCTTGTACTCTATATATATTAGTATATATGTACATATTCTATTTTATACTGTCAAATTACTAAATATTTGTATTTCCTTAGTTTAGTTTATCAATGCCTTTGTATAATATGAAATATTTTAATACTTGTTATCCTCACAAACAAGTATGAACTTCCGTGAGATGTCTCGTATGTGTTTGTTTCTTTCTGTAACTCTAATGAAGCGGGGAAAAAAATCATCCATACAAGTACGTATGGGAAAACCCATCTTACTACGGATTGAACTTTACTCGTGTAAATGACAACTTTAGTTTCGCTTGCAGATCGATCTGAAAAGTTTTATAGGTAGTATGAGCCACGTTAGAATTTTCACACTAGTAAACAAAGTCAAAATAAAATATTTTTTTCATCTAATCTAACGCTAAGTAGTTACTACGGTGGCTTCGAAATACAAAAAATGAACCCAAACCATTACAATAATTGTTCGGAATGCTGTCCTTCAACGTCAATGCAATTCAGAACCTACATAGCTGTTCCTTGAAGAACGTTTGCTAATAGCTGGACCGTTATACTATCAATTGCGCTTCTTACTCGCAACTACAATGACAATATTCCTCACATGGCCCCAAAACAAATGAATTAATAAGTGTCAAATCAGGTGACCTTGGAGGCCATCACACAGGAACATTCGTCGAAACTGCGTTTTCCTTAAATGCCTGATGAAGGTAATTAGTGACTATTGTTGAATCATGGGAAGGAACTCCATCTTGTTGAAAATACATTACCTGTCATAAATGGACAAGTAATTCACTAAACCTGTCCTCAATTTCCTTTAGCAGTATCTAGCTCTACATCAATGAATCTACGAGCGAGTATTCCGAACCAAACATTGAAACCGAGCCGCACTTGAAAGATTTTCTCCCGCAATGGATTTTGATTTTAATGTGACCAACTTGTATGTTTTCGGTTTAATAATCCCATATTTGTAAACCTAGACTCGTCCGCGAATAAAACCCTACCAAAAAACATTGCTTGGCTGCACATTATTCTGCAAGATCCAATTGAAACATTCCATACCACGTTCATGAAAATTTTTGTACAGGTGCTGGTGCAATAGATATTCGAAAGATTCACAATTATGTTTGTGCAAGATTTGGCTTACTGTTTGGTGACTTATTTTCGATTCAAACCTAATTTGTCGTAAAGAAACAGCCTTATTACTTATATTCGCGCTGAAACATCAATTTCCGTTCCTTCGTCAATGATAACTTTTTCTTCCATATACCAGATAGGCTCTCATCGGAACTGATTTTCAATGCGATTAAAATAATTCCTTGCTGTACATTGCCTTTCAGGATATCGGTCGTCATAAAGGTTTCTAACCGCAATGTACGGCATTCCCAATGAAAATAACGGCAAATGTTGAGACTTTTCCAATGCACAATAGAAACACCGATAAATCAACAAATATTTGTTTGACAATATGAAGGAATTATGTCATTGTTTTCTAAGCTTTCTTAGCAACTTCTCAACGCTAAAGAAAAACAAAATGATTGTATTTTCTCATTTTCTTTTAGCTGTAATTTTGATTGTATTCATGGCACATTCTTTTCATTACCAGGTATATAAATTCCTTATTCCGTGAGCTCGAACAAGAACTAACTCTTGCCTCTTGATTGACAGTGGTTGTTATTATGTCTTGGTATTTGTAATGTGTATTCATCTAACAATGAAAACGTTCATTATTATTATTATCATAATTATTATCAATAACATTACTGATAAACGGTACCACGGTACCAAAATGGTTCCATTTGAAAAAATTGTGTTTCACCCCATAATCGATTACGATGAACTTTATCTGCTGATAAAAAAGACAATTTAGAATTTTTGACGGGATTTAGATTTTTCTCGCATCAGACGGGTCAGTTGGAATGACTCGTAAACATCATGGCACGCACTGAAATGGAGAACTAAAAATTAAATTATCAAAAATTTTGACTTTTGAAATGATACTTATATGATATCATTGGATTCAGAAAATTATGCAGATCTCAGAAATTGATATACATGGTGTTCCATTTGAAAATCGAGAATTGGTATCACTCCAGGCGAATCCGGGAGTGAAAGGAAAATCATTTGTCGGTCAAAAAGTGCCGCTTATTATGTATACGGAATATCCCAGATTTCAATGAATTAGCTTCCAAACCAACGGAAATACTAGTGCTGTACCATGATACTGTGTCACCTAGTGTATTGAACTCTTTCAATCCGAATTACACGCTTTTTTTCCCTTTTCCTAAAGGGAACAGTGAGACTATGAACATCTTACTTGTGGATATGTTATAAAACTAAAGAATCACATAACATTTTTTTAACCTCTATATTCAGAAACCTCCTTTGGGAGTATATCAATTTTAAAGATGAATAAGCGGATTTCAGTTCGAAAGTGACATGTTCTTTGAATCTTAGCTGAGAATCCAATATCAAACCGATATTTTTTGAGAAAGATTTGAATTTTATTTCAGAGTTGTCTATTTTCAAAATATGATTGTTTGCTTCCTGGCGAATATTTTCATTTCCAAAAATGATGGCTGTTGACTTGCTTGGATTTATTTTCAACATATGGTCTGTTGATACTTCAAATATGGCATTCAGATCCTGGTTTACACAATCGATTGATTCTACTATAGATGATGGTTTGAAAGACAAATACAGTTGGGAATCATCTGCATAAAGATGATATTTACAGAAGTTCAACTTCTCAACAAACGAAGAAGTATAGAGTGTATAAAAGAGGAACCCAAAATGCTACCTTGTGGTTCACCTGATTTGACTACTTGCCAACTAGAGGAAATGTCGTCAATCTGAACTTTCTGCAATCTCTGGTTTAGGTACGATGATATAAAAGTTCTTGCTGCATCACTGAATCCGAAAAAATGCAGAAGAGAACGAAATATTTTGTGATCTATATTATCAAATGCTTCCGAGTATTCTAGAAGAATTAATACGGTCGCTTCATTCTTATCCACAGCATTGATAATGTCATCCACAATTTCCAGTAATGCTGTTGTACAGCTGTAACCACTCTGAAATCCAGACTGATTGCTTGGTAAAATATTATTTTGCTCAATAAAATGCCTAATTTGATTTTCCATTATTTTTTCTATGATCTTCGAGCATGTTGGAAGGATACTCATCGATCTCAAGTCATTATAATTTTCAGGATACTTGGTTTTAGGTAATGGAATTACTTTTGCACATTTCCAAGCAGAAGAAAAGTAATGCCAGCTTATACATTCATTAATAATATTGGTTATAATTGAAATTATCAAAGGCCCGCAAATATTTATATTAGTAATGTTGATCTCAGCAACACCAAAAGCTTGTGATTTTATATTATTTATAATTTTGGCAACCTCTGTTTCAGTAGTTTGATAGAATGAGAAATGATTATGTAATCCTTCTTTTATATTTGCATCATAAAATTTCACAAGGTTTTCATTGGGTGAAGCTGCAGAATGTGAAATATTCAAGAAAAAATCGTTGAGATGCTCAACATTTTTTGAATTCTCAGGTAAATCTTTAATTTTACTTTTGGTGAGATTCAATTTCTTAAGTTCCTGCCATCTACCTTTGTTGTCAGTATTTCGTAATTTAAAATTCAAATATGCTTTTTTCTCAGAGCGTATAGCTGTGTTAGTAAAATTTCTCAATTCCTTATAGTAAGCCCAATGTTGGGGAAGTTTTGACTTTTTGAATCTGATTAAGGCTTTATCCCTCAAGTTTCGCATCAATTTTATGTTTTCGGTTATCCACGGAGCATAGTTACGTTTTCTTAGTAGGACAGTTCGTTTTGGTGCATGGATATCCAGAGTCTGTGTGATGAATTCATTCATGAGATTTACTTTCGAGTCTATACCAGATCAGAACTGGTTCAGAGACGCCCAGAGTCTTGCGACAGAAAGAGAAATTACGCTAATGTGAGAGGTGCCACGCAGGGATCGAGGGCAACGAGGAGGATGACCAGCTAGTCAAGCAAAGAGACGGGAAGGCTAGTAACAATGGCACTGAATGAGTGGGCCGTTGGAAAGAGAGTAGAGAGGGATAGATGGCTGCAGGAAGTCAAAGCGGATCATATCGTGGTCTGATAGGGGAAAGACGGCCAAGATACTGACGGTAAGCCGCAAAGGACTTCGACTCCTGATGGGAGGTTCGACCAGACACTGTGGCCTCAGGAGACATCTGACTCCGATCAGAGTTGAGGCAGACCCACTGTGCGCGGAATTCGGAGAGGAGGACTCCTTCGACGTCCTTTGCGAATGTGGCAGGCTCAGACAAAACTCCTCTGGAGCCACTACTATCAAGGAAGGGCAATTGAAGTCCTTGCGATGGAATGATATTTTGACATTTACGAGAAGGTCAAAGAGGTTCCAACAGATATCTGTCATGGGATGAGTAAGTGAAGATTGGGGTTGACGAAAAGGGTCCACTAGTACCTAGTCGCTGATGCTTGCGTCCCCACCGATTATTTGATAATTTTCCATTATTTTTCGAACATCACGAATGGTATTGAGAGGGATCAAATGTCGTCAATGATCTCAACCATATGAAAGGCGTAAACCAATTTTTTCAGTAGGTTACGCAAAATTCCACATACATGTTAGTTATGATCAGAGATGAGAGCAATATAATTCGTACTCATTTTACATGAACCGACATTCATTAACCTGAAGGGAACTATTTCAAACATGCCGTTCTCTTTATTGGTTTCGGTTTATTGTTATTTCTCATCAGAATGGAATTCGTTAGTAAAAAGCATATTCCCCTCATTTGACGTGATTTATCTAACAAGTTTTTTACGTATAAGTCACCAGAACATAGTGCCTGCTATAATAAATGAAAAAAAAATATCGAATTGTAATAACTGATAGAATTGGCCGGTATTTGATGGAATTGATGATTGGAAAATAGTTTATTGTGTGATTCTTGAATTTGAAGGACGGAAAGATAACAAATCATTCGAATAGATCAACTGCTTTTGGTGATTGGGAAGAAGTTGTGTAGAAGAACTACAATAATTGCTGAAAATTACTGGTCATAAATCTTAATCAAGAACACTTCAACAAAAATTTTTATGTGCGGTATTGGATCTTCTTTGGTAGAGAACAGCAACGAAACTAATGTCAGATTGAATTTTAATGATTTCAATTTCACTAACTATACTTTCGATAAATAAATAAATGTTTCGTTGTGTTGAGCTATAATGGGCTCATTCAGCATTTTTTTTTTATTCCATAATTCAAAAGTACTGGACTCAAATGATCTAATTACCAAAAATGTTTCTTTTATTCACATGTTTACAGCCTTAGATTAATATTTAAAATCCGTGCGCGTATAAACGGGGCGTGGCTTATTGTGACGTCACTATACGTACGGCCGATGGGCGCCAGATAAGAGGTATTCGTTTATTAGTAAACTCAGGTCAGTTTTCGTTGAGTGTGACTGTATGTATCGTGAAGTAACTGTCGTTTGATTTATAATGAGCGATAAAAGGAGTTTTCGCAAAAGTTGTGTGGTACCAGAGTGTAGGAATACATCTATTAATGCACCGGATAAGCAGGACAATCTTGGCATTTTGATTTCTGTATAAATTTTTCCTCCGTGTTCATTACACATGACACATCATAGTTTTTTCCTTTTATTTTATGCTCTAGTGTTATTTTTGCCCTCAACTCACAGAACGTCTGTTGTTGTTTCACTTGTACATAACCGATGGCATTGTCTCCATAATTTTGACTAGCCGATCTGCAAAAAAAAAATGTTCCAGAAAGGTGTAACAGTTCATTTCTCAATGAATGAAAATATGGAATTTGGTAATACTTCAGTCGCTATAAGCACCTTTTTTTAAATTTTTTGTGTAGAACTCACGTAATTCGGTTTCCTCTACGAAAAATCCTCAACACCTTTTAGCGGTCTCATATATTCTCGAAGAAACGTCCATTTTTTTGTGAATCTTCACAATTTTTCAAATCAAATTTCTGTTGTTTGAACACACAAAATTTGTCCTTCTCTTCATCAAAACAGCACACAAGTCCTAATTTACTTGTAACATTTTTAAGCAGACGACACCATTATTGTTTCAAATAATTAACCTTTTTTCGTAAGCCAATATAAATATGTTCAGTTTTCAACAATAACACGGCGGTAACGGTGAAAAGGTGCTTATAGCAACCGAAGTATTACCATCAGTTTAACCACAACTATATTGTCTTTTCATGAGTTGTGTTTACTTACCGCTTAATTTCACTCCTTTCATTTCACTGCTAATAAAGTCGTTATTTTTGTTCAAATAGTCAATTATCATAAATATATCCACTTCTGGTAGATTACCAGAATCAGCTTTCATAAATCCAGTTTTCAACGCGTACATTTCAAAAAGAATAACACACTTCGCTAACAGTAAGCGATGCCGCGTCCTCTACCGTGTGCGTATAGTGACGTCACGCGCTGTTCTCGATACTTTTACACCAGCGCAACTTCAACTCGAATTATTTCAGTACAGGATGAAGCTATTGGTCTGAAATTTTTGTGAGCGTATTAGGGGTTCAGACACTACAAGAAAATGCATAAAAATGTTATAATGTTGATTTCACTGAACGACCCTATTTTTGCTCTAAAAAAATCCCGCCGATTATTCCTCGAAAATTGAGAAATGCCTCATAATTTTCTGACAAATTTCTCAAGCTTGTTGCGTGTTTCCGTGCTGTTACTAAGGAACGATCTTTAGTCCAGTCTATGACCATTTACCCGTGTATTTATCTCATACAGCCCCGATTCGCATGAAAATTTGGATTCAGGATCTACATACCCTCTTTTTCAAAATCTACCCTGTGCCGATAAGTTGCTTCCTCCCTGGGGGTGGATGCTACCCCTTCGAAGAAAAATTTATTGCAAATAAGTGCGGAAATCAATAGACTGACTAAATCTAAGCACTTTTTGTTCAATGAAGTTTTTTTCTGAAAAGCAATACTTTTCGACTTATTGGCGAGTGAAATTGTCGTTTTTCAGGCAAAAAAAAACACGTTTTCAGAATCTTATTCGCGAATAACTGGATAAATATGCATCTAATCAAAAAACCTGCAGGGAGCAAAATTATAGCTTTTGAAAAACAAAGGCGATCGTTCATTTGTGACGTATGCAAACCCACTATAAAATGAATAATTGCTTGTTGAAAGTTAATTGGTATTTTCCAACGCCAAAATGGAAAGTTTCTACGTACAATAACCAAAAACCAATGCATTTTCGGGAAAAATTCTTCAAACCTTTTTTGATGTCCTTCAAAAATCCTTTATTATATAGGTATGAAGGAAATAATGTTGAATCCAATTTTTTCTTTGAAAAAAAATTGTGAATAACTCATCCTCTCTTTCCCCCTCTTCGAAAAAAATCGTTGTTACTCCATAATTCACTTCATTCATGTTCTCATAATGAGTTCTGAGTTTCTCATCAATTGAAAGTACGTAGTTTTGGAAAAGATTGAGATTGAAGAGGAAAAAATCATATACATAATTCAGCGAAAAATTACCATTTCTTCGATAAAACTCGAAAAGTATTGATCACATGCAAAATTTTTTAGAGTACAAAATTGAAGGTTATTTTTCTCTGACATTTTGGTGTTTCATTTTTTCTGCAGGATGAAAATAGAATAAGATATGGCCAGTTAAATATTGTGAGGGTTCGCGCAAAGTACCTTTTTTGAGCCCTTTCAGCATGAACCTTTTCAAAAATATAATCTGAAACGAAAATTCATGGGAAAACAAAAACTATTTTTGTAGAAATAAGAGTATATACATTAGTATATTGAAGAATACACATAGTAACTATATTTTAGGCCCAGTGGAACTATATGTATATCAAATATATATATATATATATATATATATATATATATATATATATGAAAACTATCATGAGGGTGGTTTTTAGGGGTCGAAACTGTTTAATAGATCAGATATTGTCTATCAAGGTAATTCAACGTATTTACAGATGACTGCACGCTCAAAACTTGTATTTTGTAAATTTTTTTGAATAGGGGTAGTTTTCACCCCTGATGAATAGAAATCAACCCCAGGCACAACCTCAACTTTGAAGTAGATAGTAGATAGAAGCTGGATCTCAAATTAATTGCAAATAGATACTTAATAAGTTGAATAACTGCATAACATGTAAATTATTGTTTTCTGATGATATTCTGTCGTAAGGGGGGGGTTTTAAGGGCTGACACTGATTACTGAACCATAAATTATATTAAAAATTATCAATTGATTGATTTTACTGATATAAATATGATTTCGGTTTATTACATGCTCCAATCGAAAATTTTGATAATTTTTTTCGAATGGGGGGTGGTTTTTACCACCCTCCAAAAAAGCAACCCTCGGCACAGGGTAGATTTTGGAAAAGAGGTTAAGTAGAACCTATATCCAAATTTTCATACGAATCGGTGCTGTAAGGGATAAATACACAGTTTACACTTTTTTTACCGTCATAGACTGGAGGAGTACTTTGGATTGTCATGAAATTATATCATCCATCTGCAATGTTCTAGAAATATTATTACTGAAAACAGATACCGTAATCTAGGAAGCTGGATCGTTCAGAAGAATGATCATTTCAAGATAAGAATTGAATACGAGAATATGATATGAAGAGAACTGAAACTTGTGAATTACTTCTCAGAGTGTTCATAAATCTGTTTTGACAAATTGCCTGCACATGTACTAGGTGTGTGAATCGCCGAAGCTAGTTCTAATCCCCGGAATGGCTATAAGCGTGACAAATTTAGATGTTTAGCTACTGAATTCGCGCCGCAACAAGATTAATGCATTCAGCGCGTCGTATCAAGAAAACCGCATCACACCACTGGGGAATACTTGGCGAAAGATTTCGCGTTATAGCGAGGATTGAGCAAATACACAGAACGGGGGAATTAGTGTGTTGAGTTCATTAATTATATACGAGGACACTTGGAGCCGAAGAAAACGAACGGTCCATGATCAAAATTTGTCTTTTGAGAATTCAGTCTTATTAAATGGCAGCACGCCTAGTTTTGAATTGGGAACTTTGGTGTTTTCGTGGGGAGAATGAATTTTCAGGAATTAGTTTTAGCTTGCTTCTTCTCTGAATGAAAATATTGTAACAACTTCTATGTAAGTAGTAAAATCAAAAATTTACAAACCCCCTTTGTTGATAGGAACGTGAATGTCATTCAAAGACGTTTGTTCAACTCGTTACAAGTCTGTCATCAGTTTCAATTGACATTTCGGGTGGATTCATTCTTTTGGTAAACAAACCAGCTATTAGGAACTTTGGTATTATTGTGGAGGGAATGCAGTTTGAGGAACCATTTCTTGGCTCCTTTTTTCCCAACCAAAAAATATAAAACGAAACTTCTATGAAATTCTTGATTTTTATGTTCGGAATGGAAGGGGAATTTTATATAATTTTTGTGACATTTTCTTGAATCTAATCGTAACTTCGATTCAAAATTGAAAAACGTTCTATATGATATGAATGATATGAATAAAGACTCGAATGGAAATAATTAACTAAAAATAGCCACCTAGCACTTTTTGCTTCAGAAAAGTCATAAATATTCTACCTCGTGGTTCAAAAATGGTGTAATTCATAAAGGATGTGAGTTCACAGGCACTCCAGAAGTTGCGTTTTTTTTTTCGAAATACAGAAATTGTAGTATCATTCCGACTGGAGTAGATGTAAGTTATTTCCGCCAATCCTACTACTTTTTTCTGCTCCATTCCCTAGGTTATAACAGGTATACTGGAATTATGACATTCGACATTCAATTGGGTCAATAAAGTGATATCGATATCTCGAATAAAAATGTACTATCGCAATTAATGTAGGATACTAATTCATCCAGAACATCCATTGGGTTTGTAGCTCAGTTAATGAAAACTTCTGTATTTTCGAAAAACACCGAAGCCTTGTTTGTAGCCCATTATTAGTGTTGACTCGCACATGTTCATTTCTCAATCCGTAGATTTTGATATTGAAATGTTCATCATTATCTACACATAAATCTGCCTGGTATGTAGTTATAACCATAGAGTTATCAAAAATGGTGCAGCGATAACCACGTATAATTAATTGTGTCAAGAGAAACATTATAAATGAATTTAATAATGTCGTTGGAAAGTTATGAGTTCTTACTATTGAAATAATCAAAACAAGTAATCTCACGCTACGAAAGATGCCTCCAACCAATTGAAATGTCCCATACCTTTTCTATTGTATAGTAAAGTAGTAGTAAAGTCAGTGCAGGCAACCTAATGAAGTCATCACAGTTTAATTAAGACGTCGTAAAGTTGATGTACGCTGTTAAATTTGTTCTCGTAAATCCTTGCTCTCGGTCAAAAAGGCACTTTCTGAAGTACGCCTGTGAAGCCTCTGCGGATAAAAATAATTAAAGTCGGGGTGGAACATGGGAGTAAAGTTCCTCTATCAGGTCGTCATATTTGGACTCCGGAACCCATTCAAAATGGATATTTTTCATTATGAGAAAATGCACGATTCACCTGCGAACTACATACAGTGGAAAATACCAGGTGGTACAGATTCTTGATACCTTTAACTTGATGTAATATTTTGAAATGGGTTTTAATTTTTATCGATCGATCGATTTTGAATCGATCTGTCCCATCAGTCTCGTACTGCCTTGGTGATCGCAAGGCTCAGTTACATGTTGTCTAATCCTGAGAGAAAGAGATCTGTGGGAGGGAGGACTAAGGAGGAGAATGGGGGGGCATTGGAGGGGGAAAATGGGAGAGAAAGGAAGGAGGATCTATTTGAAAGTAAAATACTGAAATATTCAGAAATACCCTTTGACAACAGATATAGTCGAGATCGACATATTTATTTGTAGCTGGGCTTTCCGTTTCAAAAACAATTGATGAATATCATGAATGGATAATAAATTTTTTTCCAATCCATTAATCAATCATCATTTTCGAAAAAATGAATGCCCATTGTACTAAACAAAGACCCACAATTATTCTGTATGAATATGTGAGATTGAAGCACTTGATGTTATATTTTTGAAACCACTTCCATCTTGAGCGTGAATCAGATTGCCTTCCTTTTCATAATTCTTCAATAGGTTTCGATGCCGTAGTATATATTTGATCTCTATTCGAATTGAATTCATTATGAAACCTCGAAAAATCTTCATTTGATATTTGGAGATATTTCAGTATACGTGAAATTCATATCAAGCTGAATACCTGACTGAATTAATGAAATGGTTATTACCGTGCTCGCCTCTTTGTTTTATTACCACACGAACACAATACTGAATTATTTGTTTTATCTTTCAAATAGAATTCATCATCGTTGAACTCGTTTATTCCATTCAGTTTTATGGTATTCATAAAATTTAATAGTTAGTATTTCGCTTGGAACGTTGGAGGCATAGATGCAGTAGAAAGCCGTTAATTCACAAGTTTTTTCAAAGGTTCAGAAGGGTCACTCGTTGAATTATGTGAATTTAGTTCTCACAAGTACTCACATTGGAATCACATTGAAAGAAATTGGCGTTTGTCTATTAAACTCAGCTTTTCCCAACAATACTCATGATTGTGATAATCGATTCGGGAATCCGTCCCCTTCATTTTATTCAGGCAAATAATTGGTTATACATATGTGATAGAGATATTCATTATTTTGCCTGTTATCAAAGAGAGAAATATTGAAATACCCTGTGTTTCAATATGCACCTTGAGCACCATGCCCTCTAGAATTTTTCATTGTTTGTTAGTTGTTACATGAACTTGGATTCATTTTGGCAAGAGAGCACACTCAGAAACAACAGTTGATGATTAATAATAGACTAAGTGAAATCAAAACTCAAATATAATATTAGGAATTATTTCTCCCCAATTTTCCTAAATACCAATTGACATTTTCATTCCTTCAAGTATATACATTTTGGAATGTGTATGTATATTTATTTTGGAAATTATATTTCGTGGTTAGAAGATTTCTCTCATCATTTAAATATCTGCCATGAACATAAAACAGGTTGAGCGCCTCGTGAGGCCAACGCGGAATCACACAAAAATGTGGCAAATGAGCCGCGTGAAGCCGACTTGGACTCACTCGTTAGTCAGTCATAAAATATTGTGTAGCTTCACGAAGGCTTCTAGTGTCCGTTTAAACTACACGGGAGCGTTCACGGCTCGACCATATGGTCTAGAAACCGTACTTGACTTGTGCTTCTGAGAGACAAAGCCGGATTCACATGGCTTATATTATTCGCAAGTCGAAGTGCAATGAATTCAAGTTTCATTTTTTTCAGGTAAGTAATATTGGAACTCGTTGTTAATGTTGTCAAAACTGAAGTTAATTTGTAAATATAACAAAATAATACAGCATCAAACGTTCTTTCATCGTTCCTATTAGTGTTTTATCACTGGATGTTGAACAAGTCTAGGCAATAAAATTTCTCACAGCCATCGCACTTCAACGTTGTGTTGCTGGCTCGTTTCTGTGCTACTTGCCTTCCTTGTCATTTGCCATTTTTGCGTAACACACAGTACATATACATCGTCTTCTGACAGTACGACGAATTTCGCTCAGTTTGTGTTCATGTTCCATGAAAACTCTTGCTCCTTCTCATACGACTGCATTGTTCCGCGCGAATATGCATACTAATAGGTTAGTGGCTTTTGACGTCGCTGTCAACTCCTGCCGCAAACATGACTTGAAGTCAATTGAGACGCCACATTGGGCCCTCAATGGCATCCCGTGATATAAGTTTGCTAGTGGCCGTGAAACCCCAACCCGGACTCGCAATAACAACAACACATTTTTTGAACAAAAAATCATAGATGGCGATTTGAAGCATCAATTTGGAGTTCACAACAAAAAAGGATCGGCCTCTGGAGACGTAAAATTTTTGAACGATGAGGCACTCAACCTGATGAGACTTGACCCAATCGTTGAGAACCGGTAGGTCCTTTAATGCATGGCTATTGCCACTAGCATATAATTTCACAGCAAGTAATGCTTACAAAAATAGTAATGCTTCCTTTGAAATGATCAGAAATTCAGCTACAAACCTTCGCCTTCTTGGAAATGATAGGCACTGAAATATATTTGTTCGGCTCCGAAAAACCGCATGTTGATGAATTCATTCGTCGTAAGACTTTTCTATTCCATTAGTTATAGCAGGTCCTATATTGTTCTAACGACCAGATAAAAGCATCATTTGACTTGGGGAGAAATGGGTGAACTTCTCGACGGAAACACAAAATTTTATTTCGATATCTGTGTGCGAAACCCAAAAATTAAAAAAAATACGATATCATGTGCCACCATAGTAATATTGAAATTCACCTGGGATGTATCCAACTGTATGGTACTCCCAGGGATTACAAACAAAAACATTCCATCACCTCTGTGGAAGATACCGAATCGTTCTCCTCTTGTAAATTCACCCTCAGGACCTATGGAAATGATTTCGACGATCATGCTCTCGGTATCTAGAACATAACCTCATCTGGCAGAATACGAAAGCTTCATATCAGGCTTCGGAGGAAAGTTTTAATCGCACAAAGGTTTGCAGAAATCATACTGTTTCACATGAATCGATTATCGACATGATGTATTGTAAAAAATATATTGCAATAATTTTCAATACAGAATCCTATACTGAATCTCCTAGCAGTTACGAAGGACTTTGGTGTCGCTGACGAAAATGTTTTGATTCCATCAGTTTGCCATCGATATTTTCTTTAGTGTAGAAGTAGACTTCAGCCTTTATTCACTCAATATATCCAAGAATCGTCCCGTAAACAATATTACCTCCACTCCAATCACTCCAATCAAATCAACTCCGGTCTTTGATTTTTCCCTTCCATTGTACTTTTCGCTCCTTCACTGCCTCCCACCTATGTTCATTCCGCTGTCGATCGTTCCAATTATAAACTTTCAGTCTGCTTGGCCGCAAAACTAATCGAACCCTCGCCTCGCCGAGAACCTGATCCCGGCGTCGCTCCCCTCGCACGGCGTCGCCGTCCTTTTCGCCGGCGGCGTCATCAATCTGCGACCCACCTGACGCTGCCGAAGGGTGGAACATCCCTCATAACCGCCTATCTGCAACAGGCATACGCATAACTACTTGTTATTTTTCGGACCGACACGTAAGCAATATCGCGGCAGCGAAAGACGCCGTGGTATATTAGACGTCGAAGGGATTCACGTCGAGTCGACTGAATTGTAGATGAGCGAATGTGTCGGATGGTGATCTCGCTTCGATTTACTTCGATCATAATCAATTCACTGATACCTCATATTCGCAACTAATCTTCATGAGCAACACAAAATTTTTGGTTACTCTTCGAGACCTGAATTTCTCGAATCAATTCTCCAACATATCAGCAAATCCCAGTGAAATAGTGGATTCAATTGAATTACGGCTTTTCCATCATGACGAGGAATATTTAATTCGTTTATTCATGAAAATCATATATTGTTTTTATCTCTCAATGTTGCCTCTGGATTTCCGATGATTTTTTAATCAATGTGATACGAGAGAATTTCAATATGCCTAGTCAAGACGATGAGGAGCAATATGAGTAATTACAGGAGATTGAAAAATATTGAGTCCCCTGGGACAGATATTTGATGGCAACGTTAATAAAACATATCGCTCCGTCAATAAACTATCTTTCGAAAATGAAAGTCTTTACTACTATTGAAAAATTGTTCCATTTCATTTATGTAATCCTATCAAAATGGCTTTCAAATGATTATCAGATATTTCTTTGACTTTCTTAACTGAATCTAAAGTCAATGTGCTAGGATATGAACAATCTTTGGTGGTTACTATTCCTACTTCTCTTCAGATTCTGTCGATTTTGACGCTGACAAATACGATAGTATATTTTCGGTACATTATCGAAACGGACTAAATGCACGACAATTTGAAACCGAAACTTCTTTTTCAATTTGAGTTGTTTCCGAAAAGTAACTTCTCAAAAATAATCTCAGCCATATCTCTGTAGAATAAAAGAAGCATGAATTGGAAGGGTCCTCGAGCCTCGAGCTGTGGTAAGAGTGACTGACTTTCATCAATTTTGACTACTTCTTCTCCTTGACCATACCCCTTCGAGAGGCTGTAATGATAATTCCAGAGTGATTTCATCATAGTAGTGCCTTTGTGTGACATTCAGGAAAAACTCAAAGGGAAGACACTTTATTAAATTGAATATCGAGCAATACAGATTAAATTGGTAATGTCAACTTGAAATTTCCACCATTGTCTGGGTAGTCACAGATGGACGTCCTGAAAGAAAGTCTCGGTTGTTAAAAACTCTCGTACTTCACTTAAAGATCTGGTAATTATCCGTTAAGCGGGCTCCATAGTGAAATTGAAAAATTTTTGGTGGAACTTACGTATTTCGGCCTCCTGAACAAAAAAGTCTAATAAAGTTTTTGGGGCTCGCAACTAGTTTCGGAGATACGGCCCCCAAAGACAGGAAATCGGGGTTTCACATCTATGTTTGTTTCTCAGCCAATTCTGCTCGAAATTCCTCCTTCTTTCTATCAGCACAATATACTCATTCTATATATCCTTCTTCATCACTTTCCAACAGAATTATGAGCATTTTTCCATTTTTCACAACAAAACTCTGAAAGGTAAATCGTCATAGAAATTCGAGGTTAGCGATGCGCGTTCTATTGTTTTGCTAACCTCGAATTTCTATGACGATTTACCTTTTAGAGTTTTGTTGTGAAAAATGCTTATAATTCTATTGGAAAGTGATGAAGAAGGTGGTATAGAATGTGCATATTGTGCTGATAGAAAGAAGGATGAATCTCGAGCGGAATTGGCTGACAAACATAAATGTCAACCCTGAAAACCCCGATTTCCTGTCTTTGGGGGGCCTTATCTCCGAAACTAGTTGCGAGCCCCAAAAACTTTATTAGATTTTTTTGTTCAGGAGGCCGAAATACGTAAGTTCCACCAAAAATTTTTCAATTTCACTATGGAGCCCGCTTAACGGATAATTACCAAAGATCTTTCCTGCCAGATCGGGATTTCAAACTCTCTATTGCTTTCGGACAATTTTTCAGCTGATGGAGGATAGCTGACAACAATCAATCTTGCTCGTGATTTGGGAAAGGTAGCCTGTATCAAATATTGAAATTTGACCTCAGTTTCTGTTTGATCATCTTCGTGAATCCGTTCGAACTGATTCTAATAAGGTAACCAGTCACGGATGTCGCCTCCAAATTATTTGAATTCAATCATGGGTAAATTCATTATTCTTTGAGTACGACCTACTTGGCTTTGTCTGTCTTGATTTATCACATTCGAATATCTCAGTTGATGTTCGATTCTCGACTTCAAATTATTGAACTGGCATAGGAATTGGTCAGCTTTCTCTATACTTCGTCATCGATATCTTCACTAACAGAATCGTTGGTTTCTAACAGTATATCAAATAACTTCTTCTCAAGTTCATAGAATCCATTTTTTGGGAAGCAGTTGGAAATTACTTTGAACCTCAAACATATCAGAGTCTGGAGATTGGAGTAGTTTTGATGTAGCATCGTATATCTTGGTAAATGATGTTCGATGAATGTCTAGTTCCTTCATAACTTTTCCATGCTTCTTCCGCTGATCACTTTCTGTCCTGTCCCGGTCGCTATTCAAAGTATTTGAAGCACAAACCTGATGCTAGCAAAACATCAAGAAGAAGGGAAACACTATGTTTTATCAAACGAGAAACATGAATTATAAAGGAAATATATTTTTCAGTCTTTTTTGACAATGAAATTCAAATCAATAATAATAAATACACATCAGCCAGCTTATTTAATAGAAATTATCAGGGATCTAAAAAACACACACTCAGTAGGAGAGGATGGAATTAGTACAAATATTCTGAAGAGATGTGCACATCTTATAGCTCATCCATTTGTGCACATTATAAATTGTTCCCTAGAGGAGGGCATCTTTCTTGAGAAACTCAAAATAGCCAGAATCAAACCTATATATAAGTCTGGTGGACCTGATGAGGTCAAAAACTACAGACCAATATCATTACTTAGTCCTTTTAGTAAGGTAATCGAACGATTTGTATCGAACTCTCTCGCAGCTTTCTTTGACTCACAGCAATTGTTTAATAGTAGACAGTTTGGCTTTAGGAAGGGGCATTCAACTGGGAGTGCAATTGCGGAGTTTCTGAACAATCTATATGACAGTCTTGACGGTGGTGAAAAAGCATTGGGGGTTTTTCTGGACCTTAGCAAGGCCTTCGACTTGGTTGACCATGAGATACTGTTAAAAAAATTGGAGAGATATGGTTTGAGGGGAATCTGCTGGCAATGGTTCAAAAGCTATTTAAACAACAGATTTCACTATGTTGAGATGAAAAACCAAATCTCACAAAAACTACATTGCTCAATAGGTGTCAATATTAGGACCACTTTTATACATAATATATGTAAATGATCTGGATAACAAAAAATGTATCATGTACGCGGACGACACGTCTCTATTAGTGACATCTCATACATTGAATTCAATGCTATATGAAGCTCATGAAGTTATAAAAAACACAAGTGCTTGGTTTCAGAGAAATAATCTTATCGTGAATGATACAAAATCGGTCTTTGTACGTTTCCACCTGTCTCAAAAATTCATAGATGAGAGTTTACTCATAAAAACGGAACACAACAAGTCTTTGAAACAAGTACAATCAACAAAATTTCTTGAAATAAGCATATCAGAAAACTGTACCTGGAAATTACAAATTGACGGAATATGTAAAAAAATTGCCCCTATGTGTTACTGTCTATATCAACTACGGAGTACAGTGGATAGGTCTGTCCTACTTGTGTATTATCATGCCCAAATACAGTCTATTTTATCATATGGAATACTGGCCTGGGGATGCTCAAATGACTGCCAGAGAGTTTTTGTGCTTCAAAAAAGGGCCATTCGATGTATTGTGGGTGTTAACAAGAGAACTAGTTGTAAGCAATTATTCAAAGAGTTGGGGATTCTTTCGTTAACGTCTATTTATATCTATCAATTATTATTGTATGTGAAAACAAATATCTACTCTTTCAAGGCGCTCAATCACAGAAATAATTGCTCTAGGAATCACCTTCTTGAAATCCCTTCTCATAGACGCTCAAAGACAGAATGCAGTCCTAAACTAATGGGAATTAAAGCGTACAATAAATTACCGGAAGATATCAAGCAACTCCCATTTGGAAAATTCAAAAGTTCAACTAAAAAACTACTGCTAACAAATGCATTTTATAATATGAATGAATACTTCTCTGCGAGTCTCAACGCAAATGAATTTTTGATATCTATGAAATATTTGTAACCATTGTTGTTTTTATACTATTTTTACTGTTGTTGTCAAACTCTTTAAATACTTTTGTATGTTTTAATGTCATATGCTAAATGTCGACTCTCTATTTTTTCATAATTTTTTTAACGTTTCTGTTTTAAACTGTTGTGACTTCTATTTCATACCTTGTATGATCCTCTGAGAACCAATAAATACTTGACTTGACTTAACTATAGGGTGATATGAATAACTATCATGTTCTCAATACTTACACCGTCAAAACTTTTCTTAAGGAATATAATCCTCATACATCATCATACAAACAGCGCCACAACCTCGTTAGTGGTGCCAAATTTTATTCAATTTTGAAACAAAAAAAGTATTCTTTGAATTTATTTCTCCCCAAGTTCTTTCCAATGCTCACTTATTATCAGCCACGTCCATTAAATTCAAATTTTTTTCTACGAATGATGGAGAATTTCAACGAAACATAATAGATTCGAGAAAGCTGGTGGAATGAAGTGTTCAAAAGAACACATCGAGCTCGAGTGTTGAATGTGAATGTTGAAGGTGTACGAGAAAAATAGTTATTGAGATCAAGAAGTTCACTCGCCATAAATATTAAAAACTTCTCCACCCCAATCCATTCATTCTGCACTTCGTTCACTTTCCACAAATCCAATTCACACATTCTAATATATTTTCCACATGCCACTCAGTATGCTGGAGTTTCACCTCGAATTGAATACAAACCCTGTAGGGACAATCTCTGCGGAATTCCTTATCATGTGAAAAAACCATTCCGAAACTTGACAGTTTCCGTTAAGATATTATGTTGGTAATGTACTTGTTGTTTGGTTCCCCAAGGTATAGCGAAGGACAAAAAATTTCCCATAGGATTCACGAAACGCAAACCGAAGACATTATTGGCTTTTCCATCGGCAGATCGCTCGAAGCTGAAAATAGTTCTCTCTTATATCACGCATGGAATGTTCCGGCAAAATCGTCAGTCTTGTGAAATTCGAATGAATTGAAAATAATTAATGCAAAAGCCAACATTTGAATCCTCCTTCGGAAATGTCCCACATCTTTTAGATTCGAAGTTTTTCAATGGATCGAGTAGTACTGACGAATTTGGTCTTGGTCAATTCATATGAACGTTGAACAACTAATCGATGAGAGAGTTTCTGATATTGATATCTCAATGAACACTTGTATGTTTGAGAGTAAGATAATTGGGGACTGACTTCAACACTGATTTTTTTTATCTAGATGAACACGAGAAATGTTGAAGGGTTTAATCAGGCACTGGAATGAGATTTTCATAAAGTTGGAACATGGCAACAATATGGTTTGAAATATAAATATTGCTGATATTCTAGACTAACAACGACCTCGGAACTATTTTCGTTACAAATACTCAAAACTTGTTTATCATATCCAAGAAAGTAAGGATTGAAATCGGCAAATATTGAGTATTGTGGGATCATCTCATCGTACTTCAACATGTTTTGGAAACCCTATTTCGATCGTTCCATTTCGGTTTTGCTAGCTAGCACTGGCGACATAAAGAGAACTCAGAGATTTTTTGGCAACTTCTTTTTAATAAATTTTGACACCTTTTGTGAATCACGTGAAAGGTGTTTGAGAGCTCTATATTTCCCCCAAATGTCTGCCGCAGATATATTCCCAGCGATATACCTTTCGGAACTTGTCAAAGAATTCGCTCCAGAAAATTTCTGCAAAATATTGTGGTGAGTTCGTTGGGAATTTTCCATTTATTGCTCATGTTGACGTCTGGGAGTTCATAAGAAAGCTAGCCGTATCCAAGATCTCGCATTGCGTGTTGTATTTATTGTGTTTCAAATTGGGAAAAATGTGCATTATCTATTTTCTTCCATCAACAGATAGGCAATGTTTTCTTCTTCACATTCTGAAACCAACCAAGACGATGGACGATGAAAATTAACGAATAAACTGTATCTCCATGTGGAAGTTCTACCAATTGTGTAACCGATATTCGCAGAAGTTGATACAAAACGCTATATAATTCTTGTTAGACAATTTTACCACACTTTTAGCCCACCACTAAATGTTAGTGATTCTCTAATTTGACCGATGCATATTTGAGACGAATTTCCATGCCTCTTTGAAGGATCGAACGGAAAATCCTTTCATTTTTTATCCGGATATGAATGAAAATTGTTCTTCATCTTTGCCTGAACACGTTAGGTAATTTCTACATCAATGTTTTGAAGAACATCTATGGATTCCATATGGGCATATTATAGGACCGTAGAATGTTTTCAGCTTCAAATTGGTTCAATTTCTCTAAATGCATTATCATTCACTTCGAGATTATGAAAATATATAACCCATCTGCTATTATTCATGGCCTGAAATTGGGTATCTTTTCAAGAAAAAAAGACCGTATCACAAACTGTATTTCGAAAAATAGTTTTGAACCTAATAATTAATCTATCGAATTAGTATGAAAGCTATATTATAATAATTTGTAGACATATTTATATTTTTTACTCAGGTAATTAGACCTCAAAGGTCTGTTTGGTTATAAATGAATGAATACATAAATGAATAAATATCTCTTTTCGACGTACAGAGTGAAAGCTATCATCAAAACGAGAGCTATCTCAGCTCAAGCACGGACGTTAACAGTTTCATCTCTCAATTTCAATTGTGAAAAAATGCCACATTGAAAGTCCATCTTCTTGTCAGCTATGGATTGCTTACACAACTTTCAAACATTAGATCTATACAAGTGAAAATTGGCAAACTCCCAGTTCACTTCTAATAATCGCTTCTCTCACAAAACATATTCTTTTTTTCTATCCTTTCTTTGAAAACTTGAAATTAGTCAGCATCGGGTCCTATAACTCAGGTATACCTATTAGAGATGAATGGGATAATGTTTAGAAAAATCACTAATTTAACGTTCCAGGGGGTATGCGGAGACATGAGCAGATAATTTTTTTCTCCCTTCATCACATTTTTCAACTCTATGGCACGTATATCTATTTCGATAAGGGTAAAAGAGAAGAATATTCTCAGTTCTATATTATCCAATCAATGACGTCAAGCTTCCGTGGTTCGCCGAAGATTTGTGTGATTCAAAATGAAAAAGAGACGAATTCATCTGATACAAAAAATATCATTCGAATATTTGTCATGCTTTTGGCAGAACTTGCGAATTTCATTTTCAATTCCTAGCGATAATAGCACTTGATGCGTCCCTGATATGGAGCTGCTTGCTGTTTATAATGAATACATCTGTGTGAGAACCAGCTTGAGGCATTCTGATAAGTTTTCGGAAGGAGTATCCCATCCAGCGCGTATACGAATTGGGTTTAATTGGTCTAATATATCTCCGTTCGAAAAAACTTTCATACATGGAATATGTATGTTCCAACCTATAAATAAGGATTCCTATCAAGATTGGAAAGTATATACGCACCTGTATCTCATTATGAACAACTCTACATAGAAGATAAAAATTATTTTCCGGGGAATCAGTAAATATTATTAGATTATAATCATTCGAGGCCATTTTTCCTAGAATATTCCGAATATGTCTTCACCAGAGAAGGACTCGATATAGATGAGAATCATACCACAGTTATAACCACACCTATAACATATTTTCATTTGCTATAGTGGTAGTGAAAAAAAAAATCGAATAAATAAAGAGTTTAGACACGAACACAAGCTTGTAATATGTTTCATGGAGTTAGCGTTACCGTTGAATAGAATTACTAGAGACTTCTGCTAGTACAAGGATGTATAAAGCAGACGCAGATTTTCCTTGGTATATGGAAATTGTCTACCTTCTCTCTTCCTCTAAGTCGCCTGAAAACAACTCTTGGGCTCATGCGCTTCGCTTTCATATTTTTCATGACATCCATTCAAACAATTTCGTTCCTTGTGCGAGTTTATACAGGCAGTCTACTGAATATGAGTGATATGCTTCTGGGACCAGAACTTGTTGTTCATATAATGTGTTGCCTCCTGTGATCCAAAGCTTCACATTTGCAAAGTATATGGAGAGCTGCCTCTATTCCTTTGTTGAAGTGTCTGCAGTTTAGGCCTCTATTGTTCAGCCCTACTTTGTTCAAGTATTCTCTGAATGGATGATGTCCAGTCAGTAGCACTGTCATAATTCAAAGCTGAATCGTGCTACGTGAAAGCGGTTCCAGTTTTTCCCTGGCGGCCTTTCAATGAAAATTCTTTGTGAGCAATACTGGGTGGAGTTAACCGATTTGCTTCATTTTCTGCATCCCAAGCCAAATAAACAACTCAGTAAAATCGACTCCCGAGAAAATCGGGCGAATGAGATTTAACTCTTCCTTTTGACAAACCATCTCTTGTGTGTCCGAATTCTTTTCGATATATTTTGGTTCGTATTCAGTACTTATATTATTATTGATGAGAAATCGCGTTATCTTCTTGAACATTCATTTTTGTGATATACGTCTATTTGGCTTACGAGTACAGTTTTGCTTCCACCCAATTCATTTCATGATTACTTAGATAGGCCAAGCAATAGAGATATTGTCCTTGACAAAAACATACCTGGAAGCCGCCTTTGCCATCCCGTGCAGGACAGTCCGTAGTTCTTTCTCACCATGTCCTCAACTCGAAAATGCCATTTTTTAATTTGTTATAAACAATAAACAGAAAAAAGTTGCGTGTTTCTAGTTTTCCATTGAGAAATGGAAACCATTGAAGCAGTGTTAACGGTGCAAAGAGAGGAGCTGTAGAGAATTGAATTCCGAAGGGAATGACGAGTAAATGTTTCGATCGGATAATTAGAACCAGAAAAAAGTGTGAGAAACCGGAAATACCTGGATTCAGTCGGATTAATAGTTTTCGCACAATCCTCATATGAACTTTTTTTTTGTTTGATTAAAAAAATCCATACTTACATGCCCCTTGGGTGATTACTTTCGAATAACAAGGTGTTAAGGTAAAAAAAATCTTAGTTTCAGTGTGATTTCAGATATCCCTGTGGAACTCAGTACACGTCTTCTGAACATCTAATAGCATTCACTGCTGAACAATACACAGTTTTATTCTTGTCAGTAGCGATCGGGCGGAATTTGCACTGAAACATTTTAAAGAAAATGGTGGTACGCAATTGCTATCTCCCAAAGTAAAACTTAGTTTTAGAATTCCCAATATTTTTAGAGCAAATTCACTCCCATGAGATTTCATTCCGTTTTATGTACAGTTCTCATATAAAAAATGCATTCACTTGCATCTAGCTATACCACTTGCGCGAAAAGAGAAGATAATACTTCAAACAAGAATTCATTTTGGAATGCTTTTTCTACACGAAAAATTATGAAATGACATGGAGACCATTTTCAGATCTGTAGTTCAGATATAAAGACTGTAAGGACATATGATCTCAAAAGGTTCAAAGAACAACTCCCTGAATACTAGCGTGTTCTCAAGGAACACCCTATATATGCTGAATGAGTAATTGAACTCTAGTGTATGTTTGCCTGTTATAACAGTGAAGCTAGAATGACAGTAAAAACGTTAGTTTTTTTCGTACACCCGTACAAATTATACAGTTATAGGCCCATAATCCGTTTCATACTGATATCCATCATGAAACGGATCGTAATGAAAAATATCTATGATAGTGAGCTCCTCATGATACAGATTTTTCATTCGGATACAGATTTTCAATCAAGTGGAAATCCAATTCAGTGATGGAAGGCTACATTGCAAATCCGTTTCAGGATAATATCAGCATATCCATTACAATATTGAAATCCATTGAGACTAGCAATAATGAAATAGATGTTATAAATTCTTCCACTTCCAGATCAGTGGGCCCACAACACAAATATAGATATGCTATTTATACTTCATCGTTCATCGGGTGTACAAAAATTAGCGTATGCAACTCTCATGTAATGGTTATGATACACTCAAATAAACCGTACAAAACTTACATTCGGCTCGTTTCGTATCCCGGGTAATGCAAACTAGTGTATTAATAACCAATTAATTACCATCATTACATGATCGTTGCATAATATACCAATATTTGTCGTAGTTAATATTGTTCACGGTTGATATTTCACTACCGACCAACTCTATCAGTTTCCCCCATTCTAATATCTAAAAGTCCATGCATACAGATGATAGCACAAATTACACAACACATCATACCCTTTCAAATGTTAATGCTGAATCGATAGGGCCTCTAATTTTATACCTCGACAATGTGCTGGTTTATACAATACAAATAGGAATGTATTGCAATTCCTCTACGACTCGATTTAGATCAATTCAATGTTTTTAAATAGCTTTCGAAAGGTTGACTTTAAATACATCGTCGATGTGTCTCGATAAGCTTTCCAAGTGTCAAGAGATCGTGCTATAAATAAAACGGGAATGTTTGAAGTGAGCAGGGTGATATGGCTGTTAGTTGAAGAATAATATTTGGTTTGGATAAACGGAAATTGGTTCAAGCAAAATTCAATTCAGTCTCATTTTCATCATCATCATAATAGCTTCATATTTTCATTATCCCAGCTACTGAACCACCAACTTCCTGAAACATATCTGATAGTTTTCAATAACAATCATCTGTGTGGAGCGTATAACTGATTGAAAAGTTCTTTTACATATAATCGTCTAGATTATATCGCATAAACAATACATATCATTCATCGATCGATATTCTCGAATAGGGATCATTGAAAACCAAAATTGATGTTTAGTTCAACCAGATAAGAATTCCTGACTGAATTCTTCCATCCAAACTAGCCTGAACGTATAAATGATTAACGTTATCATCCTAAACAGCTTGAGTTATTCCTTCTCTAATTTGAATGATCATCATCATCAACTATCATTAGAATAGTGAACTCAGTTTTTTATTCATCAGAGACGCATTTCAGTCAATAAGACGTGTGTCTGTAAAACTAATGGAGGACTTATTATGTCATGCCTAAGGTGTCTTGAAGGATGGTGCTGGGACCGATGCGATATTGTTTAGAATTTTATGGCGACACTTTTCTGTCATTAGTGTCATTTTTACGTATCGTGATGTGTTTCTCAATTTCATCGCTAGTTGACGCTAATTGGAAGTGCATAGTCAACCGATCGATCGACAAACTATATTCTTTGATTCGAGCAGTCAACAAAATGAGCAAAATCTAATGTCATACTCATAAAAAACAAAATCGAATGAATAAAGGAACACAATTATAGGGAATTTGGCCAATATTTTGAAGAAATAATATGGGTTGTTGATCAGTCAGCGTCCAAAAGTGAAAGTATAGCCAGCCGTTTATACATTTCCTAGGAAATTTGTAACTCTTTTCGTTGCAAACGCCATCTGAACTGATTTGATGTCGAAAAGCCATGATGCTTATTATCATAGTAGGCATGTGTCGCCAAGTATACCCCAAACATGCCCAGGTAAAACTCAGTACACCATCCTTCTAGACATCTTAGTCATGCCTTTCAACGCAGGATACAATATTCAGTATTACTACTTTTGTTCGGACAGAGAAACGTCAGGAAGAAATTTCAAAAAACGGCCGCCTTCAAACCCGAACAAAAGTAGTGATACTGAAAACCTCGGCCGCGAAAGCCATAACCAATTTAGCAGACGATTTGACGACGATTTATTTAACATAATAATAGATCAAAAGTAATGCAATTTCTCTCAAAATTCAAGATATCAGATGATGAAATTATGAAGAGGATGAATTTTGCATACAATCATAAAAACGGTAATGATAAGATACGGATTAAGTAGCAGAATATTAATTGTAGAGATAAAACATATAATCAGAATCACACCGACATTACTTGCACTGTTTGTATTATTTTCATTAGCCGAATGAGCACATTTCTGAAGCTACAGCTATGATCATGCTGCAACATGGACGGCAATATGCAGCATGCCCATTTACTATTTCTGGATATATACGAATGAACAATGGATTATTGAGGGTTATATCCCGAGTACACCAAGTTCAATCGGATTAAGTGTATGCTGCACATCCACATCAATGTTTTTCGAAATTTTGCTTAGCAAATTACTTGAGTGTATCATCATTTCATGAAATCTTTTGGAATATTATACACGAAAGCATTCGGTTGATGCAAAATTTTGAAAATCATGGAAATATACGGATTTCAGTCGATTGAGCATGGTACAGAAGGGATAATGTTGAGATTATTCCTAGAGAAAAATGTAAACTCAGAAAACTTCAAAATCGAACACAGGAACAATAAGGTACCTGAAAAGTGAGCCAAAATCCCGATTTATTTTGATCACATCAATCGATTGAAAGGTCTAGCTGGTACAATTGTTTGCACTGTGGAACTGTTAATGTAGTTCAGCCTTCAACTTCTTCATTGGTTATCCACATTGAAGGGAATAATCGATTTCGAATATCATGACAGATGCAAAATATGTCGAAATATACCGCCTCATTGTAGTATCGTTTGGAAAATATCACTTTATCACACTCTCAACGATTAATCGTCGATTACTGGGTGGAAGATGCCCATTTCTGATCCACTGTTCTAAAGTTTCATTCTTAGCATCACACTATAATCACTCTTACCCTCCATTGTCACTCTAAACGTGATCAAGCAAGAGTCAAACTCGCATTCTGGATCCCCTTCCAAAGTAAACTCCGTTTTAATTTGATCCCGTAATTATGAAAGCGCTGAAAAGTCCTTTGAGAATTTTCCGGCGACTTTTCCTGGCCGATACGGCGCCCCGGTCTATTTGTCTAGCAATATAACCCGGCGCTGGTTCCGGAAGCACTTCCGGCTACAAGAAGACGCTGGAAGAGGGTTGAAGGGTAGATAAATTGATGCTGGTGTGCGAACAGTCCCATTAGTGAAATTATTATGGAGTGTAAGAAATATAAATCAGAGAAGACGGAGATCATTATTGCTCTGAATAATGTGAAACAGTTGAAAAATGGGAGATGTTGAATATAATCTAGAAAATATTTTCAATTCGATATTGGTGATCAGACGAAGAAATGGATACTTATTTTCCAATTGGAGATTGAAACTGATTTGTTCAACTGGAATACTAATCATCTGATACGAAGAAGAGTTGTAGGTTGTTGAGATTCATGGGGATTTTTTCACATAACCCTTATGTGGTTTGGAACCAAATTTTCAATAGTTTCTGTTTTGGTAGAGTAGGAGAGCATTAATATGGCATCTTCTTGAAGTTTTCAATCATACCCTGCTTTGATTTTGTTTCGATCCGAGTGAGGAAAGTATCTTCCTAGAGAAATAGATGATTCAAAAGGCACACCATCTGCAAGTGCTTCAAATTGCTCCTGGCGAGATCTATGACTGGTCAAACAGCTATTATATTTGAACATACAGTAGACGGCGTTCTTAGATGTTTGCCGCTAGCATATCTGAGACAAGATTTGAATTTTTTCAGAAAATTAAAACGGATGAGAAGTAGATATTCCTCCATCATTTATAACGATAACACATTTTTCATCAAGTATTCCATTTTGTATTCCATAAGGTCTTACAGAGCCTTCCATGACTATCCAGATATGTTGGCAAAATATCTGGAAAAAGAATATAACTAGTTGAAACAACTGCATTCCGTATTCATCCAATGAACGAATAAGCTCACCTTAGTCTTTCAAATGCATACAAACCAAAGAGATCTACTTCCGTAAGATCTCATTGTTGATTATCGAAAGAAAGAAACTGATCATGTTACCCAAGGAATCTCATTTCCAAGAAAAGCTTGGATGTACTACCAAAAAACTCGTGATTATAAAAAAGTCACAGATAGTCAGGTCAGCTGAGTAAGGAGGATACGTGATGCAATTCATGTTATTGGCTCCGATAATTCCGAACGGACCCCTGGTGGGTTATGTTATACCTGATGGGACCCTCTTTGCCGTCATCGGAATCGGTTCATCCAAAAATAAAATTATTTGAATTTTCGCACGTTTTCCGAGCCTGATAGAGAGTGTGTCTACGTTTTAAATGAAAGGCGTTTCATACCTCACATGTGAGTACTGGAAATGGAATCTCGTGAAACAGTACACCCTTCCAAATGCTCTGGAATCGTATTGAAAAGGTTCCGAAGGAACGCGAAAATTCCTAATGTGTGCGAGTTTCATAAATGAATTACTGGACTCTATGGGAACATTTCTTGAAAATTATTTCCAGAAGGTTTGAACACTGCATAAACATCAACAACTTCAGGTGCTCGTTCTATTCCGTGAGCAGTCGCGGCACGCAACAAATCGACAGATGTCTTGTACTCAACTACTTATCCTGTACGATATCGATTGTTTTGTACGACACACTACGCCTTCGGATATTTTACCCACCTCGGTATGGCAATCGACAATAACCAAACCATGTTGAGATTTCCTTCAACGACTTCCTCAGTAACCACGTCTGCCAGGTGACCAGCCGCTCTTCATCAAAAACAGATTACGTTCGCTTTCCAATTCGTTGAACACTACAACCTGCACCAACTTCTTCTCTTTACGTGTTGACATGCGTCATCTATTGGCTACCGAATGGAATTCAACCTATAATTGGTATTCTCAGCAAGACGTTTATATTGTTTATATCATTAGGTTCTTTCAAATCCTCCGTGAATGAATACTGCGGATATGTAATTTTTTGAGAATTTTAAAAAACGATTGGACTTCTGATTTCACGTTATTCAGTGATATTCATGTTGTGAATGTTTTCTCTCATTGAATTTTAGCAATTTATCGAAATCATTATTGAGTTGCTATATTTTGATCAAAAAAGATTCCTCATACTTTAGTAACTGCATACTGAGCGTTTTTGACTCAATTTATTTATGGCTTTTACTTTCAGTTCAAAATAATCAATGATTTTGTATGTATCGTTCACGTATGTCTGCATACTGAGCGTTACTGACTCAATTCATTTATGGCTTTTACTTTCAGTTCAAAATAATTAATGATTTTGTATGTATTGTTCACGTATGTCTTTGATGATTTACAGTCGTACACATACTTATGCTTGACGTTGTTTATATGCACTGAACAAATACCATATGGAAAACTCTGTTCGAGTTTCAGAAAAATAGCATCGAATAATTTTAGAGCAATTTTAGAACACTTTCCCTCATCTTCTTGCCCGCCACGCAAAGCATAACTTCTTTTTCTAATGATAGAATATGCTATTTCATGAAAATTAGATTTTGTTATTTTCTTAGATGAGTTTGAGTTGAGCGACACGATCTTGGACAATTTTAGCGTAATCTCATTCAGAAGAAAAAATTTTCATTGGCGCAGTAACTTTTAGAAATTCTACATCTATGAAGAGTCAAACATTGATTATTTATTTTTTCAGATTTCAGCAGATTCGACACCCGAATTCCAATATTCTAACTGGTTTTTGTTGATTCCCTCGAATGAATTGATTTCGTTTTCTCAATAAGTTTCTGTTTATTTCTTTCATCAAGATAGAATTATCATTTTTTAGCCACCTATATCAATACAACGTTCTCGATACATAAATTGACATGAACAATTTCTTCCAGAATTTCGTATCACATTTTTCCTCTCGATTCTCCAAGTCCGCTCTTGAGTAAGTTTCATAGGTTAGTATGCCTATCCGTCAAGCAGTATGACGGTTTTCGTCCCGATGATTTTTTGAAGGATGGAGAGTAATGGCCCCAAGGAAAATTCGACTTTCGGACATCATTCAGACGCTTTTGTGAGTAAAAACTGCCAAGTAATTCATTTTCCACAGAAGGAAACGTCAGAAGCATTTTGTTCGCTATGAGAGGGGTTCGTTTTACGGTAATATGGACTTGAAAGAAAATATTCGGCATTTCGTAGTGATCTGAAAATTCCGAAAGGACGGCGAGTTATATTTTTTTGATGAGTTGGATCCGTGGAAAGTATATCTGAATGTATATTTTGTCCTTCTTTTCGATAGAAAATGATCTTATAATAAATAATTCTGATAAATCATCGTTTATGCTGGCCTTTCCTCGAACTGATACTGAATTAATACTCGTAGGTTAGTCTGCATGTGTTGGAAGCTAGATCATTTTCATTCATCATTTCACTTTGAAACGCTAAAACATGAATTTCAAATAGTTCGTTGAAGTTCAATATGTTGTGAAATTTACACGCGTACTTGATTTTTTTTCTGAAATCTGCAGTTTAATTCCCTAATATTTACAGTTGATGATACATAAGTTGTTTGAAATATGCATTCAAAAATGTATCTTCAGGCAGGTAAAAAATAGAATATCACTGAATCAACATGGGTTCATGCAACAGAGGTCCTGCATCACCAACTTGGCATGTTTGAACCAATATATATGTCCAATTCTTGATAATAAGGGTCAGGTCGATGTAGTTTATCTGGATTTCCAGAAAGCGTTTGACCAAATAGATCATTATGTTCTTCTGGAAAAATTGAAAGTGATGGGGTTCACGGAATTCCTATTACTACTTTTTAAATCATATCTGTTCGATAGAAAGCAATTTGTTCAATATGAATCGTTCAAATCTCTTCAATATAAAGTAAGCTCAGGTGTGCCACAGGGTTCTAACCTAGGTCTAACCATTAATATTCCAAATTCATTTTTCGCTGATGATTTGAAGCTTTTTTATAAAATTCAAGATACCTCTGACTGTCAAAATTTGCAAACTGGTATTGATATAGTTCATAATTGGCGCTTGCAAAACAAAGTGTACCTGAATATTGAAAAATGCAATATTGTATCTTTCTTACGAATACGAAATAAATGATAACATTATAAATCGTTGTGAGGAAGTACGAGATTTGGGAATAACATACGACAGCAAGTTCTCTTTTTCAACACATGTCGACAAGACTGTCCGGCAAGCTAATAAAATGTTAGGATTCATTTACAGAAATTCTAGGAGCTTCAGGAATATTGGTACCCTGAAATTACTTTTCAATTCGTATGTTCGCTCCAGGCTAGAGTATGGTACTTTAATTTGGAATCCTATCTACGATAATCAAATCAAAGATATCGAATCGATAAAGAGAAAATTTTAAGTTTCTATTCAATTCAATACACAACAATATAGGTTGCAGCTCTCTTCTTAGTGCATTGAATTTCCGAGTGCCAAGATCAGAAAGTAGAAATCATAATGTTTTTTATTTGGATACACCCCGTACAAGTATTGGGTTGAAATCACCAATATACATTATGTGTAACAATTTAACAAAATTAGCCATGTTTGTGATATTCATAATGATTCCATGCAAAAAATTGTAGTTTGTATAATTACCAATATTTAATGTCGCCGTAATATAGTGATTATTATAAGGATGCAGTAGTGTTTGAGTGTGTTTATTGTTGAAAAATTATAGATTATAGATGAGATGTGGGCATTTCCTGTACATAATTGAATTGATATAAATTCAAGATACCTTTTAGACAATCAAGGCATATCGTCCCATAAGTCTAATGACCTTCCCACTCAAAACGCTGGAAAGGCTGATAGATAGGTACATAAGAGACGAGGTATTACGAACAAACCCACTCAATGAACGCCAATATGCGTACCAACCAGGCAAGTCAACGGACTCAGCACTGGACGACCTCAACAGGCTACTAACGAAGTCCTTGGAAGACAAAGAGATAGCCATAACAACATTTATAGACATCGAGGGTGCCTTCAATAATGCATCCACCGAGTCTATAGCAAACGCTCTAAGGAAAAAAGGGGAACCCCCTACTGTGCCAGTGGATAAACGCCAGTTTGAAGAACAGGGTCATTGTATCAGAAATTGGCGGAATAACACTAACAGCTAGAGCAAACAGGGGATGTCCGCAGGGAGGGGTGCTGTCGCCCCTACTTTGGGCCATCCTAATTGATGAATTAATCGAAAAGCTAGTTTCCAGAGGCTTTCATTGCCTAGGATATGCCGATGATCTTGCAATTATTGCAAAAGGCAAATTTGCAAGGACAGTATCGGAGCTTACACAGTCAGCACTAGATATAGTCGACAGGTGGTGTAAAGAGGAGGAGCTGACAGTAAACCCTCACAAAACCACAATAGTCACATTCACACGAAAAAAAGTACTGGAAGGACTTAGGTCACCTGTACTGAACAGGATAGAAATTCCATTTGCCCAAGAGGCAAAATACTTAGGAGTTATCTTCGACCATAAGTTGACCTGGAATCAACACCTACAAAAAACCATAGAAAAAGGTACTGTAGCCTTCAATCTGTGCAGAAGAATGTGCGGAAAAAATTGGGGACTACAACCAATAATGACTACATGGCTCTATGCCAGAGTTATCAGACCCATGATAACGTATGGATCGGTGGTATGGTGGCCAAAGACCAAGCAGGTAGGAGTGGTTCGACGGCTCGGAGGACTGCAAAGACAAGCATGTCTGAGTGCCACCGGGGCCATGAGAACCACCCCAATAGCCGCTTTAGAGGTCTTGCTCAATCTGCCCCCACTACACATATACATCCAAGCCGAAGCCAGGTCTGTCGTGAGCAGGTTGCTTAGAGGACAAGCTCCCATAAGCAACATGCACGGGAGAGACTACAACAAGCTATATGAGGAGTTGGAAAACGACCCGGTTACAAGAATGCCATCAGATGGCATACTTACCAGATATAGCTTTGACAAAACTTTCAAGACAAGCATAACGGACAGGGACGCGTGGAAGCGGGGGCCTCCCATCAATGCGGAAATCGTTGTCTACACCGATGGCTCCAAAACGAATGAAGGTGCAGGAGCCGGCATTTACGGAACCAAGCCGAAGATGAAAATCTCATTGAGCTTGGGCAAATATGCGACGATATTTCAAGCGGAAATCGTTGCAATACACCATTGTGCACAAGAGCTAATAAGGCATGATTTTTCAGGAAAAAACATTGTCATATACTCAGATAGCCAAGCTGCAATAAAAGCAGTCAACTCAATGCAAGTTACCTCAAAACTTGTTTGGGACTGCATAGACGCCCTAAAAGAGCTGGGCAGTCAGAACAGACTGACCTTAGCCTGGGTACCAGCACATACAGGTTATAGAGGCAATGAAGAGGCCGATACACTAGCCCGAGAAGGAGCAAGTAAGGCCCTGAATGGCCCAGAACCATTTTGCGGTATAGCAAAAGCTGTACTAAAAACAAACACTAAATCATGGATTCAGCAGAAGTCTCAAGATTGGTGGAACAATGCACCAGGAATGAGACAGGCCAAAGAGTTTATCAAACAACCGCTGCCAACATTCACAGACTATCTACTAGGCCAGAAGAGGAACACTACTAGAATAGTAGTAGGACTTCTCACAGGGCACTGTAGGCTCAATAAACATATGAGTACAATAGGCCTGGCAGAAGAAATGCTATGCAGGTTCTGTCAGGAAGAAGAGGAAACATCAGTACACATACTATGCCACTGCGAGGGCTTGTCAAGACAAAGGTTTCTAACGCTGGGTGAAGAAAAACCAAGAGCTCCCAAATTTATGGGAGCTCTAAGAACTAGCCTGTGGAGTCTCGTAAAGAAGACAGGGTTAGACAAAGAACTCTAAACGATCTCGAGGACAAACACAATAGATCTGTAAAGGTCGCGGTGTAAAGGCTCGTAGCACGAAAGTCCCTAACATATAATCTATAATAATCTATAAGATACCTTTTATATAAATTATTCAACGAATGAATGGGATTCAATGAAGTTCAATTATATCTCATTGCAGTTTCAAAAGCGAAGGATTTCTAATACTGGTTCAAAGCAAATCATTCAAAAAAATTGTAACACCTTGAAGATTGAAATTATGAAGGTATAGAATTGGGTTAGCTTTCAGGAATTGGAGGGGTTTTTCCGATTTCCAGCGAAAGAAAACCTCTTTTCGAAAAATATCAAATGGAAAAGTTGCCGGTAATATGACTGCAACTTTTGTTCGAATCATTCATTTATGCATATTACTCATACTTCTCCGAAAAAAATTGAAAATACTGATGTTTTGATTCCTTATATTTTACAAAAAAGTATTCGATTGTCAATAAATTTGGATGGTGATTACCTTCTGTTTACAAAATATGCTGTATTTTTTCCGGGTGAATATATCGAGCTCTACATTTCATTCGTAGTTTGAATATTAAAAAGAGATGAAGTTGAATCTAAAATACCCAGGTTCTGATTTCTCTTCAAATTCAGTTGGTACTTCACTTTCATTTGGTGTGATGAATCATTACCATGGCAAACTTTTTCAGGAATTCAACAAACTAAAAGAACGGGATAAAAAAATGTAATGATTGACAGGTTTCAGTTATTCATCCAACCATTTTTCAGTTGTTGAATATTATGTTTTGGATGGTGATATCGATTCATTTTTATTGATGCAAAAAAGAATTTTATACTGAAATATTGTGCTGTTGTTGTGAAAAAAATCAGAACATGGAAATTCTCGATTGAATGAGAATTTTTTCGGATTCAGAACCGAAATTGAATGTTAAACAGAAAAAATCGCAGTATGTTTGAAAAACATGGTAAGTTTAAACCAAAATCGTGAGTTAGATGAAAGGTCCATGCAATACTAGTGGATTTTTTCCTACATGCAACTTCCTCATTCAACTTCCTTCGATTAGCAGCGCCCAGATTCACGGAAGACCTGCTGAACCACAACCGTAAGATTGTAAGGGTAGTGGTGGGTCTACTAACGTGGCATAACCGGCTCAGAAAACATATGAGCAACATTGGTCTGACAGAAGAAACCCAATGCAGGTTCTGTCAAGAAGAGGAAGGAATCGCACTGCATATGCTCTGTGAATGCGAAGCGATAGCAAGGCTGAGACACGCAAGATGTGGGGAGGAGAAACCAGAGGCTGCTAGCTATATGAAGGGGTCAGTGTCAAGGCTATGGAGTCTCAAAGAGAGCAAGCTAGACAACGAGCTCTAACAGCAAAGGAGCATCACAATAGATCTGAACAGGTCGCAGTGAATCAGGCCATGGGCCAGCTCACCGATAATCTAATCTAATCTTCTTCGATTAGATGTATAAATTCGCTGGAAAAACATACCCACCCTTGAAAACTCACCCTGTTTCATCCCTTCGTAACTTGGATATCGGTAAATTCAGTTTTTCCATGATCAGCACAATACTCTTTCCCATCTATAACTGATTTTCTGCAGTTTTTGTAATTTCAAGAAGCTCTTTCTTCGGTCCGAAATCTTTGTAAAAAATTTCACGATTCAAGTAGAATATCTAAATTGCACTCGAACGAGAATTCCTAACAGGTTTTGCATATTCCAACACCATCTCGGTGTAACATAATCATATATCCACATCAGTTGCAAAACTAGAATTCACATCTATCTTTGTATAGTCTGCATATTCTGAGATATCTGAGAAATGTACTAGGTAGTTGGTCATAGTGGCTTGTTATGGACTTTTCAATGAAGTAGGATCAGTTCCCCAAAATAGTTCATGAGACTAGATTTAAGAATTCCAACAGCACACAACAATGTTCATTTTCAAATGTGTTTATTCATATTCCTCCAACCTTCAGATGCCTCAATATATTGTTGTATAGAACAAATGGTTACGAGATACTTGACTTCAATGCAAATAAATATATGAACAAGATGTCATTCCAAATCTGAAGTTCTGGATGTGGTTGGAGACATGCTATGTTACATTTCTCTATAATTTCAACCGTATGGACTACAGACACAGTTTATGCTATATTGCCAACTACAGCAGATATTAGCGAAATAAACATGCGTTAAGATTTATTTGTTCGCATCGCGTAGATAGGTACATTTTGAAGCAGAAAAGCTTGACTACGTGAATTTCTTCATCCACCGATTTCAGTCATTGGTTCAATCAGAGACTTCACTTGACAACATTACACATGTAAAATCTGTCAGGTGATGTCACTGATTTGTTTACTTGAGAAGGCAGAGAATTGAGATGAAACGACAGCAGTGTATGTTTCAAATAGAACTCATAATTTTTTATCGTCTATAAATTTGTTTGATCAGTTTCGTGAAATGGAACATATTATTCGTCGTATTGCCAACATTGAAATCAAATCTCCATGTACGAATACGAAAAACATATTGTGAAGATCTCAAAGCAACACAGCAGCATAAAATGATAAAATCCGAGACGAAAATCCGCGTTAAGACTTCACAATGCGAATACCAAATGCCACGATTCTCACCGATCTCATTCCTTTTGTTTGCTCTTTAAAAGAAATCCTCACTGGCAGTTATTTACTCCTATACGTGTGTTCGAGCGGAAGGACATTCGTCTTGACTAAGAAAGGACGAAGGACGTTGCGACGTTAGCCTTTGTTGTCACAAGTTCCGCACGCACATTCGAGACTTCGTCGACTACGGTCTTCAAAAGGGTCGTATTATACCGAGTGAGTTGTAAGTAAGCTGAATTCCTTTTCCTGGGTAAAAAAAAAACATCTTTGTGTTTTCGGTAATATATCAATCGCTGAAAATAAAATAGTACCGAAGGTACAAAGTAGATGTTTTTGTCCTGGAGCCGACGATCTTACAAAGTCCATGGCCTCTGGCCCCATGATTTGTGAGTAGCCCAAGGGTATATACATAACATATACTTATTACTTGTGGTGCATATAAGCTTATATATTTATTCATTTTTATTTGTTTATTTATTTATAATTGGGATACAACAGGCAATATGCCCAAAACAGTATCCACTCAACATGACATACATATTTTTAGACTCATTAGAGTGTTGACAGATAGGTACAAAACAAGTGCATTGAGTACAACATGCTGGTATTAATAGGATTCCAATTTTCAATCTCACAAAATCTAACAGACGAGTATATCTTATGAGCACAAAAGACAAAACACAAAAGTTACAGACTTCCTGGGGTGTAGTTCAATAATAATCCTTTGATAAATTTTTCAAACAGATGGAAGGATGTATTGAATATATTAAAATTCCTAACCATTTAAATGAGGGGTGATTTATAGCATGAATTTGTGTTTTTGAGTGGGACAGAAAATAAATTGGGATTCCTCAGTGTTCTGGATGGCACATTAATATTTATTCTTTCCGGTTGGCACTGTCAATATTTCCGTTGACTACCTTATGCAGATTCAATGCATCGTTAAAGATTCTTCGATTTCAAAGGGGCAGTATTTTGAATTCATTGCAAATCACAGAGGAATCAAAGAAAAACGAGCAAGGTTCAATTGGCTGAAAACATATACATAGTATAGGGATATTATCGCCTCAGGTTTCGTCATGAATTCAGCTTGTCTCATGATAAATCCTTACATTTGAAGTGACTTCTGAACAACACTATTGATATAAATATCGAAGATAAGTTTGCTACCATATGTGATTTCCCAGTCTCTTACGTAATGGTTATGTTTCAAAAGTACACCGCTGAGGGTGTATTGACCATTATGTGCAATTTTATTTATCGTGAACGTTATGCAGTATCATTTTTCTTGATTCACAAATAAATTGTTGTTTTGGCAATACGTTTCAAATCTATTTAGGTCACTAATAAAATAAAATATAATAAATAAAATGATATATAATAATAAGTTTATTCTTTATAATCATCAACATAGATTGAACAAAATATATAAAAAAGGGACAAATGAACAAGAATGCCACAGAAGCCCTTAGTTGGGCTTGTTAGTGATGAAATAGTGAACAATGATTATAAAAACACATATATACATATACATATATTAAACACATGAAAGTTGTGATATGAATTTGGTGTCAGGGTCATTGAACAAGAGAAAAAAAATCAATTCAGATTGGACTCGAGGAATTCTTCTGACAATTTGACGGTGCATTGGTCTAGACAGACGCACTTTTTTTCTTGTATCACTACTTTTATTCGGGTTTGAAGGCCGTCGTATTTTTGGAATTTCTTCCTGACGTTTCGCTGGATCGAGTGGCTAGCTTCTTCAGAGGCTCATTCATCCTGACATTCACTCCGATGAATTTCAAGATGAATGAGCCTCTGAAGAAGCTAGCCACTCGAGCCAGCGAAACGTCAGGAAGAAATTCCAAAAAACGACGGCCTTCAAACCCGAATAAAAGTAGTGATACTGAAAACCTCGGCCGCGAAAGCCTTTACTATTTTATTTTTCTTGTGTTCAAGTATCTTGACGATATTTCGAATTCTTTGATGTGAAACTCCCACATGGTTCCTGATATAATGCGTTTTTTTATCCGATTATGACGGTTTTTACCTCTCAAATATTCCTGATCTCCTCTCAATTTCCTTACGAGGGAATGAAACACATTTTTCTCCTTTACTCTATATTGTGTCTGATTCACTCGTTTCCTCAAATACCCGATATCTTGAAAATACTTTCTCCATGTTTTCTGTTTTTTTATCAAAATTTGTCTTTGTGGTGCAAAGGGTGAATGTCCGATTGTAATCGATGCTAATCTTGACCATTTTCTCTTCACGCCCATGACTTCCTCTATGCAAATAATTCATATATATATATATATATCAATAGTCAGTAGTTAGTTGATTACAGACAGCAATTGGGTGAATAAAATGGAGAACAGTAATTGTTATTTGTTTCAAGTTTTCAAATCCAGAGTAGAATTGCAACAATGTCAATTCTAAAGATGATGAAAAGCGAAAATAAGTTGAAAACAGAAGACTATTCAACCATCAAAGATACGATGGACATTACTTGACCGCCGACCCAGTATTAAACGGCATTCAACCAAACCCACTAGTCCTCGTATTGCTTTTGATAATATTGATCCCTAGACAAAGATAATTCTCTCTTAGGAAGCCACATGGATCAAATATATTCGAATGGTACTTTTCAAACTTCCATTGTTTTCAAACTTCAGAACCGTTCCTCGATTTCATTTGATTATTTTTTTTTTTTGTACAGCGGCATCGACTGCTAGGGTCATTTAGCCGCAATTATTTTATTATTTTCGATTTCTTTCCATTTGAATATTCTGCTTCAACAACATGCTCTTTTCAGTTCATCTAACACGTAACTCAGATTTATTCAACAAATGCCTAGAAACGTCGACTCCGGTACCGACCAGGAGTCTTAGTTACCATTCACTTGTGAAAATTCATTGACCTCTTATTAATTTTATGAAGTTGAGATTGTTCCAAAAAAACAAAAAGACAACCTCATTTGGGAAACTCAACACTCACGAGATCTGTTAACACATGAGAATTCCAGAATGTTTGTTTTTCTATTCGGATCAACAACAGAAATGAGGCATTTCAACTTTAAACTCCTGAATTTAGAAAAGTTCATGTAGGAATTACTACACCCCTACCGTTTTTCATTAAACTGGTGTTTAACTGCGAAAGCACCAAAAAACCATGCCGACCATATCCAAGCATATGGAAACATACTTGACATCCGCCTCAAAACTGACGTCATGAAAGGTTAAATACGAATTATTCAATTATTTTCTCAATCATTGTTCATTAGAAAATATTGGTAGAAATTAGCGGAGAAAAGTTTAATAATTATTTGACACAGTTCAATGATAATGAAACAGCTTCACTGAAGTATACTTTGTTCAACCATCCTTTGCCGTTACGTCATACGTTGTCCAACTTTATCTCTCATTCATGAAATAGATGAGACGGAATTATGACGTCATTAACGTATGTCTTATTTGATGTCGATGTGAGTTTTGTCATTTTTGACAGTTCAGTTGTCATAGTTTGATTTGTTCAGTATTCTTGGTCATTTTCGCCTTTTTCAGTTAATTTTTCATTGTAAAAATGCCTTTCCGGTATAATGAGAAAAAGTAAAGCTTAATTTTGAAGTTGATTGAATACTTTTCAAGAGAAAGAGATGCTGGAGTGCCGCTTTTACCGTTAAATGCAGTCTACAACGTATGTATCCACCTATGTTATGCAAAATGTAAGTTTTTATTGATTTGATTTTATTAAATTCTATAGCGTGTTGCTGATGCTCTATAAATATCTATCAGAACTGTTCAGAAACTAGCTACTAGTGGAATGGAAACAGATAAAGACTACAAAATCAAAGTTCATGTCGGACATGTTTCTGCTCGAGGATCATCGATTTATATCATACATCAACATGCAATAAGAACACGAGTGTATGCGATGTATTCTGCAGGTAGGTATATACTAATAATTATTTTGAGTTGAATTGTAAAATAATATTAAACTAATATAAGACAAACGTAAAACAGCAGAATACGTCACCGATTATGACGTAACGGCAAAGGATGGTTGAACAAAGTATATCTCTCAACACATCGAGCTTTATTCATTTTGTGAAAGGATTACTCCCCTTCCGTGAGTGTTGAGAATTGTGTGCAATATTTGAACAAACTTGTAGACCATCGGAATTAACATTGGAACTGTTGTTTGCTCGAATATTGCCGGAGTTAGTTGTGGCGGGAAGAGAGAACATATATATGATGATATGCACTTGATATATCCAACAGAAGTACAAGCTATATACTTACATTCAGAAAACAATTCCAAAACTTTTCTCAAATGAATACTTCCTTCTGCTTTTCGTGATTACGTTTGATGACCATTCATATATTGCCAACCTATTCTGGAATTACTAACTTGCCTATATTTTCCACGAAAAATCTGTAGTTGATCGTCGAAATATTACAGTGAGTTCATAAAATCGAAGACATAGGTAACCTACCCGGGATATAATGCTTTGGAGGTTGCTAGGTGATAAATCATTTGCTCCCAGATGAAACGTTTTCAATATCGTCTAGACTGCCGTAATGGCATCTTTTCCGAGCGATTGTAGCAATAAGTATATAATACAGAAGATGTACTGGGAGATTGAATAAAGCTCCGCCTGATGACCATGGCTGGCGTTTGAGTTGTGTGACCATTAAATAAGACCGGACTCGAGGTCGTACATCAAAAGGAACGACCTCTCCATATTACCACAAGTTTCTAGGAAGAATGTAGTTTGGAAATTTAAATTTAGATGATGGTGATACACAATCGATAATAATGATGAATGTTTTTATAGATAGATCATAATGAGATTCAAAAATGAAACTAAAAAATTTATTGAAATAACATTATGCAGGAAACCTATTTATTGGAAGATTTCAATCATCGTCCGAGTAATTGATTTTCTCATTTCAAAGATGCTGACCTTGTTGGCGAAACGCATATCAGGGTCGAGTGATATCAGTTCAGTGTTGAGCTTTCCAGAAATATTTCATTTTTACCTCGAAGGTACAATTTTATCAATCAATGAAAAATCAATTGTGATAATTGAAAACCGTGTTCGCCTTTATTTTTCCACCCAGAAACAGAATATCGACAATCATGTTGTTTTTTGTTACAATTCGTTTCGCAAACATTTCACCCAACTGGGACTGTGGAAAGAATACTTGGGGAATATTAAATATGGTCCGAATGCGGAAATGATTTTGGATATATTTTCTGGAAAAGATATCCTGCTTTTAACGACACCCCTAATAATCTCAAACCTTCCGTAATGCATCTGGAGAAACTTCCGTAATTCTCTACCCACGCCCTTTTGAAGAAAGATTAGCGAATTATCTAGGCGAGTTGTGCGTGAACATACGAGAGAGTTATGACTTAACGCATGACTGATTCCAAACAGGTACGGTGTATATTTAACACGTTAGATTAACACTTCATTAGGTTAATAGCGATTTCGAGTTGGGATGAGAGTAATTTTCAGATGTGGGGGCGTACTACGTATGACGAGTAACATATTCAACAGATAATAGGCCAAACTAGATGGTGTGTTCATTGGCAAAAACAAAAGCAAGCATGTTCGGTCTCCTGCAATACTTATTTCGTTTGTGAAGGCTCACACAACTTGAGGTGAGGCATGGCGAATCTATACATTTGATTGCTTGTTCACTTTAGGTGCTATATATTTCCACATCTATCACCGAAGTCAATGCCGATTTTTGCTGAGAGGTTTTGAGATGATTTTCCACCTCGACGGAGATAAATGATGGAGTTATGTTTACTTGAACCTCTTGTCGTGGTACTATAAAATTGAAAGGAACGGTAACACTCAGTTTTTTATTTGATATAATAGGATTCAATATCTCATACCACCCAAGTATTGAGAAATTGTTCTTTAAGAATATCAGAGGTCTCTGTGGAGGTCAGATTGAAGATATGGTGGATTCTCCAATATCAGACGAAAACGGTTGTTAGGGATCTCCAGCACTTGGTGTCTCTGAAGTTTGAGCCTTTGTTCCTTGGTCCAAAAGATGCCGTTTTACCTTTATTATTTACATGGTCTGCACTAGAATTCAGATTTTTGTTCCATTGGAGACACGAGATTCTAAATGCATTGTAATCGCAAGTTCTACCGAGTGCTACTGATCAAATAGCTACCTGAGATAGAGACAACTATAAAATCTGATATCTACCGGTTTTCGCTAATCAACGGGACCTCTTCGGTAATACTGGCTTCTAGATATTGAAATGGAATTGTAGTTTTTTGCCACCATGAACGCTCACGTTGTGTACTGCTGTAGTTGGCAAATACGTTCTGAAAAGACCCGGAAATATCGCTGCAGGTTTCGAGGACAATGAAACGACATACATGCCAACTGTTTAGTGATACTGACACTCTCCAATAGATCTATCGCGTGAACTGATACTATAGCACCACTATTCAGATCGAAATAGCTCATCCACAGAAAGTATTGTTTCCTTAACGGAAATCAGATATATGGAGCACACTTGAGAATATCAACAAATTGGTTATTATCTTCATTTATCGGAGGTTATACCACTAGTGTACCAAATCGGTTAAAATGTGTGCTGCACTTCCATAATTTTGGAAATTTCGCTCAGCAAATGATTCAGGTGTATGATAATTTGATGAAATTTCGGGACCGCAGGTCGAGGGAATTCATTTTGAATTATTATACTAGAAAGCATTTGCTTGAAAGCAAAATTTTTTTAATCATGGAAATGCACGCATTTTGGTCGATTGAGCTTGGTGAAAGATGGATGTATGCTAAGTTTATTTCCAGAAAATATGTAAACTCAGGAAAAATATAGTACCGTAGATAATACCTGAAAAGTGAGCCATAGGCCCGGTTTATTATGATAAGCTTAATCTAATTTGATAATTTTGGATCTGATGCATTTTTCCTCCTATGTACCTATATATAATCAAAAATTGTAAGAAATTGAATCCATTCTATACAAAAACAAATTCGAGACAATTTATTGAGGATCAAACGAAATACCACTTCAAACCTTCCCAACTTTTTCGTATTCATCGGCCACTAATGGAAAACTTGCCACAAATGTTCTTGATATTCTTATCACGTTATGTAGTCCCTCCTCTGAAGCAGAAAAAATGAATTATTTCAATTAATATTTCGTTTATGCTGTTAAAGAGGGTGGGACAATTGTACCGCTTGTGAATATAGTTGCCAGATATATCCTACTTGAATCCGATTTCAAATTGAAGAAATCAATCTCAGAAAAATGCTTTCCGAAAGCTAGAGGATTTTAGTTTTTGAAAATACAATATAATTTCGAATAAATGCTTTTCACGTAAAAACTTGTTTAATTCTGAATGAGAGTAAGCTGAAGTTTCAAATTGATCAGTGATTGAATTCAATAAATTTTGACCACACCTCGCTTTGAGATATGGAGTTCAAGTCAGTTTCGCCACGTATCTGAAGTTCTAGTAACGTTCATTAGTAACTTTCACTTCCCATCCTTACTCCTGCTAAAAATCTAAACTCAAAAGGTAAGATCTACTTTATCCTTAGCTCGTAAAGTTCCGACTAATGAAGGTTGACGATAATAGAGGGATGATAGTTGGATAACAAAAATATTTTCAACCTCATTCCAACGAAAGGAGAAATCCATTTCGAATTATTGAATTATCCTCGAGAGAATATGGAGAAAAACCAAAATCACCCATAAAATACCGAATTCGTGTATTCTGCTGATAGAACAAAATTGAAATTAGAAGATCGAAGAGGAGTCGAGATGCGAGATCTCGAGAAAAAATGTGTGATTTTCAACAGATTTGAACCTTGCCCCTCTACGCTTTCGTAATAAACTCTGGAAAATCTCAATTAACTTCAATTGAACGTCATCGAATACAATGAATTTTATATTCAGTACCCAAATAAACAATCTCGAACTCAAACCGATACCATATGTCATATCACTATACAATTCGTTTTTTTATCGCTGACTTTAAACAGTGGTAAATATAGTTTTTGAAATTGGAATTTTCACATACGTGTGTTAGTCCAGTCTATGACCATTTTCCCGTGTATTTAACCCATACAGCACCGATTCGCATGAAAATTTGGATTCAGGGTCTACATACACTCTTTTTCAAAATCTACCCTGTGCCGAGGGTTGCTTTCTCCCTGGGGGTGGATGCCACCCCTTCTTGGGGGTGAAAAAATTTTCATTGGAAATAAGTGCGGAAATCAATAAATTGACTAATTCTAAGCACTTTTGGTTCAATGAAGTTTTTAATGAAAAGCAATACTTTTCGACTTATTCGCGAGTGAAATTTTCGGTTTTCAGTCAAAAAAAACACGTTCTCCGATCCTTTTTCGCGATTAACTGGAAAATAATGCATCTAATCGAAAAACCTGTGGAGAACAAAATCACAGCTTTTGGAAAAAAAGCGATTGTTTATTTGTGATGCATGCAAACCCACTACAAACTGAATATTCGCTTGTTGAAAGTCTATTGGTATTTTCAAACGCCAAAATGGAAAGTTTCTACGTACAATAACCAAAAACCAATGCATTTTTCGGGAAAAACTAGTTGGACCTCTTTTGGAGTCCTTCAAAAATCCTTTATTTTTGTTATATATAGAAGTTTTTAGCATCAAAACTGACCGAGGTATAAAGGAGTTAATGTTGAATCCTATTTTTTCCATAAAAAAAATTGTGAATAACTCATACTTTCTTTTCCCCCCCTTTGGAAAAAATCGTTGTCTAGTGGAACTATCTGTATATATACATATATAATATACATATAGTTCCACTAGGCCTGAAATATAGTTACTATGTGTATTCTTCAATATACTAATGTACATACTCTCATTTCTACAAAAATTGTTTTTGTTTTTTTTCCCATAACTCGCTTAGTCTTCAAGCAATCAAATCCACCAAAAAAGTATTTTGTAGCCTGTTTCGAAAGCTATAAGCTCATCCACATTATTTTTCGTTTCAGATTATATTTTTGAAAAGGTTCATGCTGAAAGGGCTCAAAAAAGGTACTTTGCGCGAACCCTCACAATATTTAACTGGCCATATCTTACTCTATTTTCATCCTGCAGAAAAAAATGAAACACCAAAATTTTCAGAGAAGAATAGCCTTCAATTTTGTACTCTAGGGAATTTTGCATGTGATCAATACTTTTCGAGTTATTTCGAAGAAATGGTGATTTTTCGCTGAATCACGTATATGATTTTTTCTCTTCAATCTCAATTTTTTCCGAAACTACGTACTTTCAATTGATGTAAAACTCATAACTCATCACAAGAACATGAATGAAGTGAATTATGGAGTAACAACGATTTTTTTCCAAAGAGGGGAGAAGAGAAGATGAGTTATTCACAATTTTTTTTCAACGAAAAAATAGGATTCAACATTATTTCCTTCATACCTCGGTCAGTTTTGATGATAGAAACTTTTATAAAAAAAAAATGAAGGATTTTTGAAGGATTCCAGAAAAGGTCCAATTAGTTTTTCCCGGAAAATGCATTGGTTTTTTGTTATTGTACGTAGAAACTTTCTATTTTGTCGTTTGAAAATACCAATCGACTTTCAACAAGCAATTATTCAGTTTGTAGTTTGCATATATCACAAATAAACAATCGCCTTTGTTTTTTCGCAAGCTATAATTCTGCTCTCCTCAGGTTCTTCGATTAGATGCATTATTTTCCAGTTATTTGCGAAAAAGGATCAGAAAACGTGTTGTTTTTGACTGAAAACCGACAATTTCACCCGTGAAGAACTCGAAAAGTATTGCTTTTCAGAAAAAACTTCATTGAACAAAAAGTGCTTAGAATTGGTCAATCTACTGATTTCTGCACTTATTTCCAATGAAAAATTTTTCACCCCCATGGAGAAAGCAACCCTCGGCACGGGGTAGATTTTGGAATAGAGGGTAAGTAGAACCTATATCCAAATTTTCATACGAATCGGTGCTGTATGGGATAAATACACAGTTTACACTTTTTTCACCGTCATAGATTGGAGTATGTATGATTTGAATGAAAATAATCATTACCCTATTTGGAATCGATTCATAATCGTGAAAAACTAGTATGATTGTTGCTTTCACCAGAACCCGGGACTTTTGGATTGGAGACAGAAGCTTTTTCACTAAACCATACGGAACTCAATACAAGGAACAAGGAATATACATTATTTTCTTACTCCGGATCAGAATTGCTAACATTGTATCCAAACGAATATTTAGTGCAGTTCCGTCTATAGATGATTTGAAAAAATCAAAATTGTCAAAGATATTCTGGTGAAATATTTCGTCACGACTGTGAAGTTTGAGTTCCCGGTTACCACTTATTTCGTTGTATGCCATTGGTGAAATCCACATCCTACCTTGTATTGTTCTAAAATCATAACGACTCTGTGGTATATTATGTTCAACCTGGTATATGGATATTATAAATATATGTCAGCGGAAGTAGCTTTAAGTGCGCAGGACAAGAGTGTGGCAGAGATTGAAAAGGGACAGCCATTTTTCCAACATACACATGTAAAGATATCAGCGAGTGAATATATTACAGTATTATAGTGATTAACCGTGTTTGCTTTCATATTAAAGTAATACGCAAAATATCACAGACTCATTTCTCTGGAACTGTCTACCGATACGTCTTGTAGACTATGAAGAAATCAATGTATTCACGGGGCTTCCATCTATCCCTGATATTATTCACTTACTGTCTATGCAGAACGAGTAATCAATTGGATCTCGGCGGTAGTGACTGTTGACAGTATATCGAGGATCGATACGAAGAATACACTTCAAGCTGAAACGGTTATCAATCTGGTAGAGCAAGAGAATGAATAATTTTTCCGGGTGAATTTCTATTCTTGAATTCAATTCAAAGAGTTTGCTTATTAGTTGGGCACAATTTATTTTCCACCCTTTGACTTCAACCCCTTGAAAGGAGTTGTCACATTCATAAAATTTCAAATAGAAAGTGTGAAAAGTCACAAAATTATCTTCGCAAAGATACAATAATTGGAATACACTTAAACACTCTATGCGAAAACAGCTCCAGAACATCGATAAACTTTAATGATGCTTTGTAGAAAAAAGAGTGAACGAGCTGTTCAATTGATTTATCATCAAGCTCCTTCAACAAGTGTTGAAAATGTGACCGATTTGCTATCATACTATAACAAAGATATTCTTCAAATATATCTCTGATATTTTTCTGCGTATCAGGTGTATTGGTTTTGCACTCTGCTGTAATTTGCAGAGCACAATCTCCTATGGACTTGGGCCTCGTAGCAAAACAAAAAAGCAGAAACGTTCAATGGCGATTAGTCAGGTGACCTAACAGGCTTTCCATTCCACTATCAGAGGAACCGGTTATCTGGAAATTCACTTAGATATGCAAAAAAGTAGGTTATATATACAGATTCACATGGAAGAGAACTCCTGTAATGTTCAAAGTTTGTAAGCCTCAGAAAAATCTTCCTCGACAAGGACTTCCAGAGTTTAGCTGTTCTATTGAATAAACATCCCTTAGCAAAGGGGTTCGACAAGTCTTCAAGCTCGGACTTAGAGATGTGGGTGTCATCTGTGTTAATACTGCCAAGGGTGGAACGATTGATGATAATTCAAAAGAGCACTTACCGTCAAAATATCTATAGAAGAGAAACAAGTCTCCGACTAGAAACTTGGGAGATTTTATGGCGAGAATGAAGTTTGAGAACTATTTTTAGCTTTTTTTTTTCTCCGAATGAGAGAAAATAGAAATCAAAACTTCTATGAAAGAAGTGAAATCGGAAAAATTTTACAAACTCTCTCTGTGTATCATTCAAAGACGTTTGATTCATTCACAAAAAAGAAGAACTTGAACATCTTGAACAGCTACTCCCCTCCCTATATGGAGACGAGTGCGCTGGGTTACATATAAATCACTTTTTCTTGATCAATTTGTATACCAAGCATTAGGCAAAATCTCACTTACCACGATAATATTTCATTGCAACCCATACAAGATCTCGTTTCTGCTCAGAGAAAATTTTTTCCCGAGCTCTTCAGTGGGCAAGAGGGTGAATTACTAGAAACTTTCACTAAAAACTTTCATACATCCGAAATATTCAATCGGTGACAAGTCTGTGAATGAATCAAACGTATTTGAATGATATACACGTACCTATCATCAGAGAGTGTTTGTAATTTTTTTCTGATTTTACTTCTTCCGTAGATGTTTTGATTTTTTTTACATTCGGGAAAGAAAAAAGCCAGAAAGCAATTCTGGAAAGTCCCACCTTTCTTACGATGCTCCAGTGAAGTGAGCAACTCCGTGAGAATCATCAACAAGACAGATTGCCTTCCTCTGAATAGAATCAAGAAATTTCAAAGAATTTTTTGGTGCCGAGCTCTATATATGAGAACTCTATTCTAATGAATATCTTTCTGTACCTTGTAGATCTTTAGAACCTTACGAGAAGTGAAATATTCCTTCGCACAAAATAGAATTCCAAACTTCTGAGAAGAACCTTCAGCCATCGATCCCACATGATTTTTTCACGGGAGATTATTAGCATCAAGATACTTGACTTTTGAGGAATATCTACACTTGTCATCCGGATATCAGATAAAAATAGATTGGCTTTCTCTGTTAATAAATATGCCTGGGTTTTTCCAGCATTAACTTTCACCAAGTTGATGTTACCCATACTATTATTTACGCCAAGTCATCGTTGATACTACTGACGCTGATGCCTCTCTGAATTTCTGTTTCTCGTTCTGATATGGAAGCTCTGGAAAAAAACTACAATGATTACTTTCGTCCGCATACTATACACCAAACAAGATGTTTTCTCCAGCAAATCATTAGCAGGAAGCAGGAACAAAGTGGGCGCCAGAACTGAACCCCTGTGAAAAAACGGCTTAGTAATGGAAGAGCGATTTCAAAAATAGCGCTTCAAATAAAAGCGTGCGACCAAAAAGCGCCTCGACATGATGGCATGCGACAAAAAAGCGCCTCGACATTATGACGTGCGACCAAAAAGCGCCTCGACATGATGGCGTCCGACAAAAAGTGCCTCGACATTATGGCGTGCGACAAAAAGCGCCCCGACATGATGGCGTGCGACAAAAAAGCGCCCCGACATGATGGCGTGCGACAAAAAAAGCGTTTCGACATAATAGGAAAGAAGACAAAGTATTCAACAGAGAACTGAATACAACAAATATTTCAAGTAATCATTCATTGACAACAGAAACTTATATAAATCAAGTGAATTCACCTTCCAAAAACTACGTTATTCTTATATAGTTGAACCAATTGAATTTCTTGTGTTCTGCGCCACAAGTTCTGTGTCAAGTGAAAAAAACAACCGAAGATTCTAAAGTTTGGGAATGTTTCTCTCACTGCTCAAATTGAAGCCTGTCCAAAATCAACCAATACACTTTTGGGATTTAGATTCGGTTCCAACTCCAAACATTCTTGAAGAACTTTTTCATAAGTATCTTCAGTCTTATTTGGCAGGATGGTAAATAACATGGGAATTGATTTGGCGTCGATTATCATGTGGATGGTAAATAACTTTTGGAAGAGTGTAGGGCACGTTTTGAATGTTCCGTCCATGGCCCAATGTGGAAATTCTTTCATTATATCCAAGTTTTTGTGAGTTCCAAATATCAGAACTCGATTATTGCCGGGCTCCTTTTCCTCCTTTGGATCGTAAAGAAGAAATTCCTCTCCTTTTTCAGTTTTTCTCATTTCTTCATTTATTTCGATATCCTTTATACTAGTAAACGATGTTGAAGATATATTTTCCTTGTTTCTTCGACGCTGGATCATTCTCCTCAAAGCATCATAATTAGGCAGACGGACTGTAGCCTCTTCGGAAACCTTGCTCATGCTTGTTTGAATTATTGATCTGGGGTGTCTTGTGTTTCTGCTAATTCCCGTAAACTCTGCTTATAGATACATATTTCTTTTTCAGCAGGATCCGGAGCATGATTGTGTTCGGAGGTTGGCTTTTTCCCGTGATCGCTAACAATAACTCGGCCCTTGCATCCTTTCCTTGTACAACGCCACGATACACTGGTAGAGTGTCTTTTATTTTTTCTATATCTGTAACCATCATGATATAGAATATTTCCACCCTTTCAGATTCAAGTAAACTCATTTTCGGTGACAATTTATGATACTGAATGACTTTTCAATAAACAATGCGTTACTCCAGTGATGAGTCGCTATTTCGTCGCAGAATAGTATATTATGCAACGATCGTGTAATGATGGTTATTAATATATGAGCATAAACCGGGATACGAAACGAGCCGAAGGTGAGTTTCGTATGGTTTATGCGAGTGTATTAATAACCATTACATGAGAGTTGCATACGCTATTTTATCTACACCCAATAAATAATGAAGAACTAAAAATATTATAATATTAGGTATTTATATTGAACACAATAATAGTAGGTAATCAATCATATTTCTTTGAAAAATTCTACAGAATTATAATTAATGGTATTACCACGGAAAATACAACAATGAGAAGAAAAAAAATTTTAAAAAGTCTTTGCCGAGGTCTGGGATTGAACCCGGGACGTTTGTGATCACTGCCCGCGCCGCTGACCACTTGGCCATGAAAGAACATTGGATTTGCACGAAAATAACAAAATATCTGTTGCAGTTGTCAAATGAAAAATATAATCCTTTCGATTGTATTTTTTTCTTGTCTAAGACATCTGTGGAGGAGTCGCTGGTAATTCTTCTATATCACTGCTATAAGACATTTTCATTCGATTATCGAAAATTGACTGAATTCTTCAAAAATTCAATACCTACTGATTTTGACTTGACAAACGTCAAAATGCAAAGCTTGCACATCATGCTTGATTGAAAAATAATGGGTTTCTATTGGTTGAAAATCTGTATCGTAATGAAAATCTGTATCGTAATGGATTTCATTATAAAACGGGTGGTGGGCATATAAGTGTATTATTAGAGTACGGGTGTAGATGATAGTTATTTATCTACACCCGTACTCTAATAATACACTTATATGCCCACAACCCGTTTTATAATGAAATCCATTACGATACAGATTTTCATTACGATACAGATTTTCAACCAATAGAAACCCATTATTTTTCAATCAAGCATGATGTGCAAGCTTTGCATTTTGACGTTTGTCAAGTCAAAATCGGTAGGTATTGAATTCTTGAAGAATTTAGTCAATTTTCGATAATAGTATGAAAATGTCTTGTAGCAGGGATATAGAAGAATTACCAGCGACCCTCCACAGATGTCTTAGACAACAAAAAAATACAATCGAAAGGATTATATTTTTCATTTGACAAAAGCAAGACATATGTTTTTATTTTCAACGTAAATATACGAGCTCTTATGTCCGAATGGTCAAAGGCGCCGGTAGTGAATAATTACGTCCGGGTTCAATTCCTGATGTCGACAGAATTTTTTTTTCCTTTTTTTTTCTTCTTTTCATTTCTCATTGTTGTATTTTCCGTGGTTATACCATTAATTATAATTTTGTAGAATTTTTCAAAGAAATACGATTGATTACCTACTATTATTGTGTTCAATATAAATACGTAATAATATAATAATTTTAGTTCTTCATTATTTATTGGGTGTAGATAAAATAGCGTATGCAACTCTCATGTAATGGTTATTAATACACTCGCATAAACCATACGAAACTCACCTTCGGCTCGTTTCGTATCCCGGTTTATGCTCATGTATTAATAACCATCATTACACGATCGTTGCATAATATACTATTATGATACAAGTGTTAAAAGTGGCATTTTATTTTGTGAGTGGGGAATATTGCGAAACGAGCGTTAGCGAGTGGAGCAACCCCACGAGCAAAATAAAATCACTTTTAACAAATGTATCATACAAAATTTTTTGTTCAACAGTTACTGCTAGTAAGAAAAAAAAAATATATAATATTTGTAAGGATTCGAACACACGATCTTTGGATTACATGTCAGATGCTCTACGCATCTAGCTACATGGACTTTATAATTGACAACCATATTTTGTATTTCAAATCTAAATTGCAAGCATGACAGGCAGGTAAAAAACAATTGCCTAATAATTGTTGTTTATTAGTTACCACAAATTAATAAACGATCCTAGCTTCTTTGTGTTCGTAGCTATTACTGTTGCAAATATAAATATAATGGAAGTTGGAATGGATGATTTAGATGATTTTCTTCCACCAGAAATTCAAGAAGCTGCAAACAGAGCAACTTTAGATCTGTTGCCTGAAAAATCACGGCAACAATATGATATTGCTTATAATGGATTCATCGAATGGAGTCAACTGAAGAAAGTTGAAGGCAAGTTCAGCGAAAGCGTACTTTCAGTTTATTTCGAAGAAAAATCGAAGTTATGGAAATCATCAACACTGTGGTCTAAATTCTCTATGATAAAAGTTGAACTGAAAATCAAGGAAAACGTGGATATAAGTAAATACCATAAATTAGTCGCATTTTTGAAACCAAAAAGTGTCGGATACCGTCCGAAAAAATCGAAAATTCTGACAAGGGAACAGATTGACAGATTTTTGAATGAAGCTCCCGATACCAAATATCTTATGATCAAAGTGGCAACCATTTTTGGATTATTTGGAGCGTGCCGTCGTGAAGAACTCTGCAAATTGAGCGTAGATGACATTGAAGAAACTATACAGTCATTACTAATTCATATTTCGGATACCAAAACCAACATTCAAAGAAGTTTTTGCATCGTTGGACACTACGTGAATTATTACCGTGAATATGCTGTATTACGCCCAACTTCTGTTACTCACCATCGATTTTTCCTGAATTACTCTAACTACAAATGCACTATTCAACCAGTTGGAATAAATACTTTTGGGAAGATGCCTTCCACTATTGCTGAATTTCTGAAATTACCAGATCCGCAGCAGTTTACCGGCCATTGCTTTCGAAGATCTTCAGCATCTCTGTTAGCGAATTCAGGAGAAAATTTGACTACAATAAAACGACATGGCGGGTGGAAGTCCTCAACTGTAGCTGAGGGTTATATCGAGGATTCCATTGAAAATAAAAATAAAATAGCTGAAAAAATGTTTCCTGGTATAAGTTCTAGTTCTCTCCCAGCATTATTTGATCATCCCACTTCAATAATAGCACCATCATTGATTGGCGATGAAGCTTCTGCAGTTACTTCGTCAGTTAATATCACAAATTGTACAAATTGCCAAATACATATTTATAAGTAATTTTGATTCTGATTGTTATGATAGTATTAATATCTGATTAAAGTGTTTCTATTAGAGAGATCTATATTACTGAGTATCCATACTAGACGCTTTTAGTATCCATCATCTCATCTGTCATTTTACTTTTAACACTAGTGTTAAAAGTACTTTTAAAACTAGTGTTAAAAGTGATTTTGTGAAAACGTCACTTTTTAGTTCATGTGTCAATGAATTAAAAACGTCATTTTCAATGTCAGTTGTACAAAAACGTATTTTATAGTTCGTCACAGCGCTTTTTCATCCCGTGCTGTTTTGTTGCATCGCTATTTTGTCGTTCGACATTTTATTCATCGCTGTTTTGTCACAACGCTATCCTGTTTCGCGCTATTTCGTCGCATCACTATTCTTTCTCGAGCCAATTTGTCGCGTCGCTCTTCATTTATCGCTATTTTGAGAGGCGCTATTTTTGAAAACGCTATTTTGTTACGGAACCGTGAAAAAACTGCTTTTATTGGGAACATATCAAACGATACACAACAACCACATATGAAGGCCTATTCGACAACAAACTCTTCAACAAAGCACACGATTGAGGAGGTAAACCATAAGACGGTAGTTTATAAAGGAGACCCCGATGCCAAACTCGATCAATAGCTTTTGGAGTGCAACAGCTAACTTTTCTCCGAATTTTTCGATGGAATGCTGCCAAATATGCGAAACATATAATTCGGTGGTTGATCTTTGATGGCGGAATCCGTATTGTAGATCATTAACAATTCCTGATTTTCAAAGAGATTTGAAAATCTTCATATGCACTGATTTTTCCACTTTGGTAATGATAGAAAGCAATGCAATGGTTCTATAATTTCAAGGTTAAGTTTCCTTCCCTTCTTCAGGAGCTGGCTGAACTTTATCTGTTTTCCAAGACTTAGGAAAAACCGTAACTTATACGAAAGGTTGAATAATTTGCAAAATACTGGTTTCAATTCGGAGGCACACACTTCAAGAACATTTGCAGGGATTCCATCAGATCCGCTAGCCTTCTTTATATTCAAGTTCATCGAAATATTTCTCACTGGTAACGGAGCCGATCAAAACTATAATTTCAGTTTTTTTCTACTTTGTCGTAATACAAAAATTTCAAGCACGTTCTAGATTTCAATACAAAGTATTTGGTACCCCTACTAGTGTATTTTATGAGTCCCTGGGGGTCCTTTGCTGATTTGAGAGTATTCTGTCAGACCCAATAATCTGCAGACCACAGCTACCAAACCCGAAAGCCGCTATCAATTCGTGAGACACCGGCCATGACACTTTTCATGTAATGTACTTTTCTACTAATTCGGCACACTCATCGATTGATCCATCATCATGAGTGAGTGAATTGAATGAAATCACACCAAATCGACCGCCGAGAAACCAGTGACCCATTTTACAGCGATTCGATACGATCCGCCCCATATCACCTAACCGGCGATCATAGACCCACTCGCCCCGTGAAATGACTTCGACGTCTTCAATCTGTGGATGTTCTCATTGTAACCGCCGTCGGCGTCGACATACGTCTCGCAAAGACACAAGAAAATCGACGCACGCGCTATTTTCCGAAACACGGACGGCGTATCGCCGTCGAAACGCGGGCGTCAGTGTAGTGCGAGGCGCCGCGACGACACTTGACATGTGCACCGCGACGCTGAATGTTTTCCTTGCGACGTCCTGCGTTCTCTGTGAAAATTGTCCGAAGGTAGATTGAGGGTCGGTTGTTGATTGGGTGGGAGGATTGGATGAGGAAATGTCGACTGATTCAAAATAATCTTTCGTTTTAGTTTTCTTTTGTCGAATGAAAAATAACCATCTGAACCATAGATGAAAACACCAAACGAATCAGCCTGTGAGAGATTACAAATATTCTCTCGAAAAAAAAATTTAATTGTTACGATCAAATTGTGCAAGTGTAGGGAGTTTTCCGTGATATCATACAGCTACCTGTTGAGAATAATTATTATCGTTCAACACGTTGCGTTGTAGTGAATTCTTACAATCATTCAAATCTTGTAATTGTTGTGAGTTTAGAAATGTAAGTACTCATTGATCGAGAATATTTTGTTAGATCATCGTCATTATATGTAATAGGAATTTAGAAATTTCGTCTAGTGAAATTTTGTATTTTTTTTAATGAACAGAAGTGTTTTATCCAATAATGCGTTGACTTCAGAAATATGTTAGAAGAATACTCACTGTAATAATGAGTATGTCCACTATTTTATGAAGTAACTATTTTAGAACACAGTTGAAATCATACAAACCATTTTAAAATCTTATTGTCTATTCAGAATGAAGTAGTGATACTCCCCAATTCTTCAGATGAATAATTAACACTTGAATGACAATAATAGTCATAAAACTGTCCCCAACTGAATAGAAGGATGAGAACTTTGTCGGGAATATTGAAGTCAAAACTTTTTCAATTGTTTTGCAAATAAGTCCGGTCACTTGAAATTGAGAGAAAAATCATTTGTGGCAATAACTTTCGAATCATTATGCGATTTAGAATGTATCTGGTTGAAATACGATTGATATTTCACCACTTTGCCAAATTAGTGAATCATTTGGAAATGCTCAATATAACGATATGGATTATCACCACCTGATTAGAATTGATTCATCTCAATATCACTCTGGATCTTGTGATGACAGACATATTGAAAAACTGTTTGGGGATACATACTCATAAGGAACTCTAAATATCGAATTGGAAGCTAGATAATTCGATTACTGAATTACTGACTAGTTTGGTAGCCAATCCGAGAAGTTTTGCCAGTTTATAATATTTGAAAAAGCTACTGATATTAAAGATAACGAAATAATCCAAATCATTATTTTTTCCTTATGAGTTCGAAAATTCAAGTTTGGTTATATTTTCTCTCAGGAAAAATTTTACCATTCCTCGCATTACTGAATATTCCTCCAAAGAACGTATTCGAGTACTCAGGCGTTGAAGTGGTTATGAAGGTGATGAATGAGAAAAAAACGTTTCAAATAAGGCATTCATGTTGAAATTCTATATTACATTTTTTCATCATATACCAACATCAGTATATTGACAGTAATCAAGATGGACTTGTGGCTGAATGAAAGAAAAATTAATTATTTCCAATAACTCTGGGAAGTCGCACCAGAGAATTATGAAAAATTTGTCAAGAAATTCTCAATTGTTCAAATAGAACCATTACCAAATCAAGATGAAATTATATGAGACTCTTCTCTCTGAAATACGGCGAGTTGAAAGAATGTGAAAAATACATTGGCAGGAATTAACTTCAAATGTAGTAGATACCAGACATTATCGTGAGAAGGGTTTGGGTCAAGCTTTGAGGAAACTAGCGAATTATTCTGCTAAAATTATGTGAAGATATCGCAGAAGTGAAAATGCTCTGAACCTAATTAATTATAAATGTGCGAACGAAGATGCATGGCGTTGAAAGTTTCGTTGAATTTGTATGCTTTCTTGAAAGATAAAAACATATGATGTCTTTCAGCATGGTATATCTGAATTATTGAAATTTCTACTGCTGCTATAGCCTTCGCTGTGTTACCCTAACAAACATTTTATTGTTTTGCAGATGATGTGTTAGAATGTTTTGTTTTGTGGTAGATGCATTTTCCAATGTTCTGTTATGGAATTGATGAACACGCAATTAAATACAAGAAGATAAATATTTCCTGAAGAATAATACCGATTGCAGAAAATTAAGAGAACGAATGAAAATCAATTCGATGAATACATTGATCTGAAAATATCAGTTCTCAGCGATATCGTATAGAAATCTACAAATACTGCATTGAGTATACTCCATTGAGTAGCTATTTCTTGGTACTGGAAATATTAACTTTTTTTTTTTTTCGAGGAATATCGAAGCAATCTGTCAACTCAAATAATAATGAATAATATAATACAAAAGTGAAATACAGGGGGACGCAGAGGTTTTTTAGTAGCCGTTGGAACCGATATTAGTCATAGTAAATTTTCATGACATATCTCAAATAATAAACTGAGAATGTGTCAAGTTATTCTCTTCCAAACCAGAAAAATCTTCCGACGACACGTAGAAATTGATTAATGTAGTTTGACATTCCAACAAACGCCAATACTTCAAGCAAACTATTCACTTCACTGACATTGTCACAATAAATGATCTTCAGATGTGCCCCTAACGAAGTATCTCGAAAATGAATACCAGTTTCGATGTTATCATGAAACGGCATCATATAAGTGTAATTGGTGTTCGAAATACTGGCCTCCGAAAAAATGTTGAACTTGCTACCGGTTATTTTTAAAACACATTCGGAGTTCTCTGCTGATATCAATAAATTTCGATAATACGCCATGTCAAAATGCGATAAATTAAAACAAGAATAGACACCATAATTACCGCGGCACAGATGTTCTTCATAAAGCAGTGTTATTTCTTGACATTCCAGTCAACGCATCCAAGTTGCCGAAACCGATAGTTACCTCACAGAGCGAAATGAAACAATTGGTTCATTAATAACACCTGTGGTTCAATATTCGTTGCATTGATGTCAATCCGAAGTTGTATGATACAAAGAATAATTCAACGTTGTTGTTTCAATTCTTCCAAACTGTCAATGAATCTAATAACAGATAATATGAATCAAGTTCTGCCAATGACAATCATGTCCTGAAAATTTTAAATGTTTTCAGATCAATGAACAGTCCCAGAAAATGCAATTCAAGTTCAAAAAAATTTCTTGGTGCAGTTACTCCGTAGGGTAAACGAGGGTATTTGAGGTTGGTATCTGAAATTTTTGAACCAATGATGTAAACCAGAAATTATCTACGAAATACATCAATCACAAAAATTTACAATTCATTATTGAGGGGAGAATGTTAAGAAATAGCACATTGATCTTTCTCATTGACATTGGATTAGAAACAGTTAATAATCTACCACTGAAGGCAGTTCGATATTTCAATAATGGTACTGTCCAATAAGAAAGTGATGAAAATGTTTCAGGTGTTAAAATATTATTTGGTTTTATGTTATTGTTTCGTCTCATCTTTACAGCGCCTTGCTTGTGTGCTGGTAGTACCGCTACTATTCTCTGAAGGTTTTGATTTGAATGTTCAAGGATGTAAAAAATGCCCAGTGTCATTTGGAAATTCATTCATTCAATAAAATAACAATTGCATTTTTATACAAGATGATTTCGTTAACCTATCAATATTTAGTTTTGGTTTCTTTTTGTGTTAACTCAGTTAATCACGACAAGTTAACATAATACAATCGCGGTATCAACACTTTCTCTGAATCTACAAAAAAATTGATAGGTTACCCAAACATTATAATACGGCTTGAAGAGAATTCAGTTCACTCGATGATACCGCTCAAAGTAACTTTCAACACGTTTTCAGTTATTATGTTTTTATTTTTAAAAATGAAGAACTGTGCGTGCTTCCAGGCCATAATTTCATAAAATAGCAAGTTCTCGAAATAAAAACGACTCCACATTTTTTTCAAAAATTCATACAGTTGATGCAACAACGAATCAGTATGCCACAAATTTTTATCTGATGGCATGTCAACCTTATGTCACTCAATTTTGATGACATAAGGAAGCTCATTATGGTACCAAGTACCATAATGAAATTCTACAAGGAAAACATGTAATGGTTTGATCAAAAAAGTTTATTCAAATTTATGATATAGCCAAACTTCGATAATCATAACAAAATGTCTGATACCAGCGATATGGGAGAATCACCTTCGACACCTTCACCGACAGAAATACAGTTGGAATGAATAAATTTTTCATTTGACAAATGCATGATTTATTACTTATTTTTTCATAAATTTTTGTGGGCTCTCCGTAGCCCAGCCGTCTGTGTCGCTGACATTGGTTATTCCAGCTGGAGGAGACATTGATTCGATTCCGGTCTCGAGTAATTTTTTTTTTCTTTGATTTTTGATCTTCTTTTCATATCTCATCGTTTCATTTCTCCAAGTAATACTATTAATTACAATTCTGTGAAATTTTTCAAAAAAATTCGTTAAATTAGTATTATTGTGTGCAATACAAATATAAATATAATATTTGTAGTTCTTCATTATTTATTGGGTGTAGATAAAATAGCGTATGCAACTCTCATGTAATGGTTATTAATACACTCACATAAACCATACGAAACTCACCTTCGGCTCGTTTCGTATCCCGGTTTATGCTCATATATTAATAACCATCATTACACGATCGTTGCATAATATACTATTATGCACCATGGGTATCAATAGCTGTATATATCCTCAGATGACTCACAAAGCCTAATATCAACAGATACTTGAATATATGTTTTTTCCGCAATATGGATGATCCATTGAAATTGTTCATAAATTCGGTACCTCCACTCTCCAAGTCGTTTCTGACTGTATTGGGAATCGGTATTCTAAATATAGCAAAAGCCTAATTCTGATATATTATAGCTTATAAAATTTCTCATTCGTAGAGCAATAATTGGATTCCATCAGTATCTATAACAAATCCACTATCGATTGTCTTCATCAAGTGAGCTTTGTTGAAATCTATTCACACTTTCCGTGAAATCGTTCGGAAGTACTTTTTTTGATGATACCAATAATGAGAGTTTCTTCACATCCTCATACATATCCGGTACTTTCCGAGTCATTGGTGTGTTAGGCTACTTGCACACACACCGATTTTGGACGGCCAGTATAAAATCGGCCGATTGGTAGCGGGTGCTTGCAGACACACCGGATTTTCACCGATCAAATAATCAGTTGCTTTGTTGTCGTAATTAGCACGCACTCCCAACACTAGTTTAAAACGTAGTACTTAGTATCTACAATTTCACCAAGCAGTCGATTGGAATGGTCGGTAAAGAATCGGTGGGTGTGCAAGCGTGTATTTAGTTACGTACGCCACTACTTCTGGTAATACCGGCCATGCAGCGGCAGTGGACGGCTGTTAACCGATATTTTACCGGCACCGATCAGCGGTCGGCGTGTGTGCCAGGTCCCGTTCCCACACTATTGGAATCTGGACGACCGGTATAAAATTGGCCGTCCAAGATCGGTGTGTGTGCAAGTAGCCTTAGGGTTTACAGTCTCCCGGTCAAATACAGTAGATAGCGATTGTATTATGATAAACACCATTTTTTGCTAACTAGAATTCTCGTCATGCTATCGTTTCGAATTTCCAATCATCCTGATTCTTTGTGAATAATTACTGTAATATTCATTCATCATGTAGAAACATACTACCTTTCAATATGCTCCTTGATATTAATATTCGCAGGATATTCCAAATTCCCTACTGAAAAGAGCTAGCTCACAAAATTTCTGTAAGATAAAACGTTTGGTAACGACCTGCATGTAATCTCTGTTTCAATTTTGCTGAATTCATCATTATATCTACATTTTCATCGAAAAGTCAGTAGCGGTACATCCAGCACACGTGTGTCGTGTCAGTTGAGAGGCAATTTTAACAAATGTGCTTTATTTCAGCCTAGTCATTAGTTAGTGTGTCACCCCTTTTGCTGCATAATAGCTGTGTGTTCTGTACTGTCCAAATAAATCAAAAAAGCTCATCGAAGACCAAACTAAACATCACTATAGCGTACCAACTATGACTCGCGTTTCTGGAAAAAGGTGATCGTGAAGTTCTGCTCTGGCCTCGGACTAACAATAAAACGTATTTACTCGACGCCATTTTGGAATGATAACAGGTGAACATAATCTTATCTAGTACGGGAGAAAAGACAGGTGATAATTCAGTTTAGTGTGCGAGATCGCGTGAGAATGTTGCACTCAGGCGTTCTGAACGGAAAACTGTCTCCGGAAGGCACGAGCGTAGGCGCGATTAGCCCCAGCCACTCATCGGTGTTGGACTCCAACGCTAATAGGATGCACCCCTACTTGAAACAAGTCACCAATACTAACGGCACAAAAACGTAAGTCCAGTGTTACTATCTCTTTCTATTAGATTATATTTCGCTCTAGTTCGCTTCGATAGAACACGAGTCACAGACAGGAATATTGGATTGAATGTAAATCTCGTGGCTGGTTCATAGACCAAACTTTTACTTTTTTTTTACTCCAAGAAAGGTGCCACAATGATAGTAAATGAAAATATTCATACATGACGCTTTTACTTTAACGTTTTATAATTTTCTCAGAGTAAAAGCGAAAGAAAAAGTAAGAGATAAAGTAGAAGTTTGGATTATGAAACACTCATTACGCTTTTGTCCCCTGGATGCTTGTGTGACGCTATGCTCTATACACAGTTTCACCTGCAGAAGTTTGAAATTAATTGTCGAACATCAACAATTTTTGAGCGGTTTTGACTAATGCATTTCCAGCCCATAGTAAAACATGAATATTATAACCAATTTTTTGTTGAAATTATGAAACGGATTGAAAGAATACAGAAAAGTTCAATGCTCATTCCAGGTATAAGGTTTATTCAAAATGGAGAATATTTTTCATTAATTTGAACGATTGCGGGCTTTAATTTACTTGTCAGGAACAATACATCCGTTCCGCAGCATTCTATTGAAACAGATATTCATTTCAGCTACCTCTTTTTTCCATACGTTACAAGTTAGAATACACAATAAAATGTGAGCTCGGGCATAAACTCGGTAAATGAGTTTCTATCCACCTCGATTGAAATTACGAACCAGTCCGAGATTGGGGCGAAATATTTTCTACCAACAAGGTGTGATTTGAATCCCACCCGAACACAGTGGTTACGTTAACGTTCTAACTGAAAAATGTTCCTGTTTGTTTCGTATTTAGATTCACCTGTGAATATTTCACAGGGAGTGTGTGGCAAATTCGAGGATTTTCAGTAGGACGTCTGGCTTATATGTATGATTATATATTTCGAAAAGTTCAACCGAAACTTATCATCTCAGTTAATTCTATAATCGTTTCGATAACAGAAATGGTTATTTAATGAGTGCAAATATGATGTGAATTGTCGGAAACTTTACGCAAGAAAGGGATTTCTGCGAATAGATAACCATGTATATCTCTGAATGGAACAAAATAAATGTTGTTCGTCCGAGTGCATTCCATATGAACAATTCAAAAGTAGTTTGACATCAACGAGCTCTCACCTTCTAACGTGTGAATCCCAACACAGTGGTTCTGAGTCAGAAAATTAAAACCCGGCCTTTCGCTTGACATGTGAACGTGCTTACCGCTACATTACAAGAAATCAACAGAATATTCCATTATATTGACAGGAACAAAAAATATAAATACCTACTTTTTCAAAATTGGACAATCACATTCGATAAAACACTGACTGTTCATTGGTGATGATAGATCTTGGCACACTGTATCTGACGTATATTCTTTTTCAATCCCATCTTTGAACATCGGAATTGATTTTCTGACAAACTGTTAGTCGAATTCTATTCGTAATTTTGAAATACATCTACAAAAAACCGAAAGTGGTACCTTGTAGGAATGACAATAAATACCTACTGCATAATATTTTTGCCGATATAATCCAATGAAAAAATTCATTAGCCTCGGCAGCACAACTCATCCTTGTCTGTGATGTGTTCAATATGGGGCTTGTATCATTGCTGTTTTTTGTTCATCACGAAAGGAACTAAAAGTGGTTATATGCTACCGTTTTACAATTTATCAACTATAGAACATGATTGTTGGGTGTCGTTCTGTTTCGTGGAAGGTTTCAGTGAAAGCAGTCAATATTTTCACAAATTTCACTCCATATTGAAACTGAAATATTCCGTAAAAATCAGCGATTTATTCAGTAATCACATGATTTTCATTCAGAATGCTTTACTGATATTTGAATTTTTCCACTTTCAGTAGTTCTGATAGAGTATCTCAATCCTTCTGTTGTAATTCTGAATACATGTTCAGTAGCATTTTCATCACCCTGAATTGATCTTGACAAGATTTCGACAATTGAATTATTCCCAGGTTATCAGCCGACGGATATTCTTGTGTTCAGGAGAAGAAATTGCAAAACATGTAAAGGAATAAATTTCGTCAAGCACTTTTTTCCCTCATATTGATTTAAGCCAATCTGGGCTTACTTCGTAGAGTTATCACTATTGTTCAATTTCAGTATATAACAGGAGACCAACAGGAATCAGGAATTCAATGTTATTCGCATCTTTCAAGACTATTGGTTAGATGAATCAGTTTTGAGTGCATAGTATCTGAATCAAGAAATTGAATGGAATAGTATTATTTGTTTAACTGGTACAAAAATGCATGTTGTCGGTGTGAGTTGCTAGACCGATGATCTTACAAGTACCGAAAACACGTTTTCTGTACCAGTTGAACAAAAATTGTTTACCAACCGCCAATTTTGAACATTAACTTGCACTAAAAACAGGTAAGTAGCAGTTCTATGCTAGCATTATAATTTATAATTGATTTCGCTAGAAGAAAATAACTATCAATATCCATTTATCAGTGAATCAGTAAATATTCTGAATATTCTGCTACAAGTTGTGATCAATATTTATTGAACAGATTAATTTGAATTAAAATTCTCATGATGTAAAATTCTTGTGACAGATTACCAGCGTGGCCAATCTTACGTCAACGGGATATTAACGTATAAATAAACCAAGTTAAATTCAAAAGTAAGAATTACAAGGTAGTCTGGATGAACTGTTCGTTGATATTTCAAATTATAATGAAATTGACTTCTGAGAAATTAATTACAGTTATTGAAAATTGTCGAAAAGCAAAGATTTCTCTTCAGCAACTTGAACAGTCATTTCATTCTTTGTACCACTACCTTTTATTTTTATTTTTCAAGCAGTTTGTCTCATGCATAGCAAATATAAAAACGAAATACATAGAATGTCTGAATATAATACTAGACAAACATTAAATATAAAATTATCAATTCCAACGTCGACACAAATAAAAAATTCCATATTTTATAATGGTGGGAAATTATTCAATCACCTGCCGAACGGAATTGACTCTTTAAAAGATAAAGAACAATTTAAACAGTTCGTGAAAAATCTTCTAGTGACGAATGTTTTCTATTCATTAGATGAATTCTACTGTCAGAACTTTTAATGTTGAGGAGTTCGACCTTGTCTTGCAGTCCTAGTAATACATTGGCTCAATTTGATGTGTTCCAGTGATATTTATTCATTATTTATATCTTCATTCAACTTGTACTTTTCACTTACACATGTTGTTTTCTATAATGATTTTATTATTCTCTATTTACTTGTGTTTCATATTTTTGCTTAATTAGGTTCTAATTATGATTATTATTAGTTAAAAGACTTCGTCAATGAGAACTACGTTCTTCAGACAATAAAGTATATTTGATTTGATATTGGATGTAGAGCACAAGAACAACTAACAAACATCAACTACATCTTAACAGTACAAGATTTTTTTGCTGGGAACACCATTGGTGTGGTGATATATTCAGTTGAGAAATAATCGATTTATTTCATCCTCTTTATACTATTATGTCTTCTCCTATTACAAATATATCGGCACAATTGATGGGAAAAATTTCACGACTCAACGACCGTCTATTTATTCCATTTATCTCTCCACTATTGAAACTATCGAGGAGGTTATCAGATCCGAATGCGGCCTTTGTAAATCTCGGCACAGCACGAACTGATTAAATGAAATCATATGTAGAGGTTATCTCAGTTCTTGTTGGGGTAATGTTTTCACAAGATTTCAATTCACATATATGAGTTTGTCTCATTTGTAGTTTTAGTCTGTGACGTAACCCTCAAATGAGTGTATATCGTTTTAGGTGTATCGTGATGATGATGATTATCGGCACAGTTTTATGGTACATTTCCCTAAATGAATGATCCTGCGAGACCAACAACAACAGTATTACAGAATGTCTTAGATGACATGATTCAGTAATTGGTATCGCTGACAATTTCGCAGATTTTTTTTCGACTATGTGTCTGACGGATGATATTCGTATCAAACGAGTGCAGTGTATTTCTTTTGTTCAGTTACCAACATTCGTGCGCAGTGTTTTGTTGGAATTAACCGACTACAACAGTGAAGTTAAAACATGCGAGTAACCCCCAATACTTTCGGTGCATTCAAGTGAGTGTCAAATGAGGTGAGATTTCAATATCTTCACCTGTCTTGGGAATTTTTGCGACTCATATACTCATACTGACTACACAGTGGTATTTGAATTTCTGAGAAACTGTAGAGTGCTCAATAACAGGGTTTCTCAATCTATGTGTCGCAGGCGAGTTTTTAGTGGCTCCCAAATACCGAAATAAATTAATTAGACGTATCAAACGCACTAAGATTAAAAGTGACTCGAGTTGAGGTCAAAACTGTAATGGCAAAACATATGATACAATTTCATCCTTCCCATTGAAATACATTTCTGATGTAGTTATTCGATTGAGTGTTGGAATTTCATTTAAAATTTGCTCCTGTTTGGAAAATATCTTTATTCATATCTTGTTTGAGATAGGTCCAGACAAGTTTGGGAACCACTGCTCTAGAAAAATTTGACTGACTGATCACTCGAATAGAAATTGTAACTCTCATCTGATTTGTTTTCGTCTGACAAACACAAACAATATCCGGAACTACATTCATCTTTGATATATATTCATTGATTTAAAGAAACTTTCGTCACGAATTCTCTACGTGTTTTTACACGAAAAACAATACACATCACGATATTCTTGGGCATTTGAATGAAACCCACGTACATTTTTAAACCATTACTCACTTCGCTATTCAGAACTTCGGATGCTACTCGTATGTTTACAGTAACAGATATTTTATATACATTTCATGGACCAATTCACACAGAAGGTGTTTATTCTTACGAATGATATCTCACGATATAACGGTTGTTTTTGTCAATTTTTCCATTACACATGATATTTTGGCATCGTTCGTGGAAATAAACTGGTATTGTTTTCTTCACAGAAAAATTATATCAGATAGAAGTTGATTTCTTATTTTATGCTCAATCAAACATGATCTTTTATAACCAGCATATTGGAAGAAGGGGTTTGGTTTTACCATAACACTGTAGCTGTTCGTGCAGATGTTCATTTGACGAAATCAATTTTGGAACCTTCTCGAAACATGAATATTCAAAAGTTACAGCCTTGAAGCATATTTACGGATCTACTTTTTCAACATCAAAAAAATATTTTATCAAGACATTCAGAAAAGCAAAGAAACAGCTCTTTCAAGTCTTTTGAAATAACTCTTTTTAGAGAAAATGAAAAATGTATGAGTAATTTCCTCAATCAAGTGAATAAAATAAAGATAATTCATTTTCGAAATCTTTCAATTTTCTTAAATGAATAATACTTTGGAAATGAACTCCGACATTAAATGGGGTTGCCAAAGCAAATGAATAATGCCGCTTTTTTGTGACGAATGTCACCAGTGGTACCATGTACTGATATAAATGCATTGGAACGTTCACATTTAATTTTGAATTTCGTCTGTTACCCAATGGCATATTATTGGTAATGAGTTCGATGTTGCCACTATTCATTTGTAATTTGACAGTGACAAATTCGTCTTTTGGTGAATACCCCAAATTTGATCTCGCGATAACAGTTTTTTGCAAGAAAATATTTTATAGATTTCATTATATACGATCCCCAATGGAAAATGCCAAAACAACGTTGATGGCATTTTTAATTCAAAATTTGGTGGACTTTAACAATGATATACAATCATGAAGAGGTATGCATAAGTTTTGAATATTCCTTCTACTTGTTGCTGATAAAAAACAAGGGTTCATTGGAGGTGCAAAACTTATGTCTCCTGTTAGCCAGAATGTCTCCTATTATTGACCAGAATACGGAATTCACCAAGCAGAGAAACTGAGATAACATATAATTTTCAGATCCTCGAAATGATTTGAAATTTGATGAATATAACTCGGAATAGATTATGACAATAGCAAGAGTTTATGAGTTTATAGTGGACCAATTTTGGTTCAATATTACGGAAACATTCGCTTAATATTGTAAATATCAAATTGGCCATTTGAAAATTTGAACTTTAGGCGATATTGGGTCAATGTCTGAAAACAATATATCTATATGCCTATATTGTAAATAATATATCGGCACAAAAGTGACATTTGGATTTATACAACTGATTTCACTTCATAAGCTTCAATAACAATATTCGCAACCATTCATTCGTTATTCATCTGTTTCAATCTCAAGCAGTTTTCCTTCACTCACATCTCATAACCAACTACTAATAGAGAACACTCCATATTGGCGAATTCGTGAGTTGCATACATGCATTGTTCTATGGCAGAATCCCGGAAATAAGTTTTCCTTCAAATAGAAACTTTCTAGACCAATTCGATTTATATCTCTTCCCACTCGAAATCCTAAAAGCAGATAAACTAGAACTGTCATTCTCAGAGGCTTTTATAATCTAGAATCTACATCCCCAACTTTTGTCATATATATATGAATGGCAATGGGGTGCATAAGTGTGTCGTATTATCACTCGCGTGCTCCGCAGCCTTCTATGTTTGTTCTCGGATAAGAAAAGATTAAATTTATGGCCCAGTGGGGTGTGCGCGAACTGAGAATACTGGGGTACAACTTATGTTCCATTTGGGATCTGTCGAGTGGATTTAGAGTTGTCACTGGTTGATGTGAGATACCATTGACTAGAGCAATCAAAGAAGTAGATATGAGGATATCAGGATTATAGAACAAAAAATAATTCCGGTTATTAACAAATATGCGTTCAATTCCATAGTTTCCGAGTGACAATAGTGGAAAATTACTATCCAAAACTTTCAAGAAACGAGACAATAATTTTCTGTGAAAAAAGTTATTGCAACCAAGCAAAATATTTGAAGATCTTATCAGTTGATAATGATAGAACATTATATTTTCACAACAAAGTGTCAACTTATAATTTGAGGGCATAATTTCCACCGAAATAGAGTGATCTACTTAGTCGTGTGCTTTCTTATGAAGCTCTTCGTCTGATTTTTTTTATTATTTCAATTCGTTTCCGTTAACCAGCTGACGAACTTCAACCCTCAGAAGTCGAAACTCGTGAGAGCAAAGGATCAAGGATGCCTTTTAACGTTCACCCAGCACGGTGGCCCTGCAAGGAATCGAACTTCGGTCCTGTGCTCCAAAGGCGAATATGCTTACCTCTACACTACCGAGAACCACTCTTCTCATCTATAGAGTTTCATCAGCCACATTTCCATCGTCTCACCCAAGCGAACTGAAAACAATTCAATGACTTTCGCACTTTCAATTTCATTTTTGTGTTAAGCAAGATTCAAAACCTTCATTCACAAATATCGAACTGCTTCTTGATTGCCATCAGCTCCTCATCAGACACAAAACAGACGTATTCTATAGTACTGTTCCGATATCTCGCGTATCGTAGATAGTAATAACGAGGCCCACTGGCTGAAGGACTCCGATCGAAATCGATAGCACTTGTAAAATTACAATGAATATCATTTTCTTCTTTTCTTCATTCCCACTATTGTGTGTTTTGACCTTGAGACCCAAGATGTACATTTTTAATCGTTTCATCTTCCAGAACAACATTGAGTAAAAACTTCTTGATATTTGAGTACTATTATCGATCAAAGATTCACTACTTACTTTTTTGTTGGGCCCGTAAGGAATACACAAATATGTAATAATTTTTATATAGCTGAAGTATTATTCACAACATCGAAATAGATATAAAAAAATAATAACGTTAATATATCACCAAAATGATCGAATATGTGAGTTAGTAGAATTTTAAGCATGCAATAAAAATCAGAATTTAAAGTTGAATTTTTTCATTCGACACATAATGGCGACACTGATTTATCTGGTGATTATATCCCAAGTTCAACTCCACATACATGATTTTCGAAAATTTCCTCATCAAATGACTTGAGTGTATAATTTTGATGATTTAATTAAATTTTATTTTGAATGTTATGGAAAAGCACGCATTCATACCCATTGAGCTCAGTGTAGGAGAGTTGTACGTTGAGACTATTTACAGAAAAAAATAAATAAACTCGGAAAACTTCAAAATCGAACACAGGAACGATACAGTACCTGAAAATGAGCCAAAATCCACGTTAATTTTGATCGTTTTAATTATTTAAACATGTCTAGTGCAATCAATCAATGTATAACTCTGTAGAAGCAGTATAGCCTTCCAACTTCTTCATTGGTTATCCGATTGAGGAAAATAGTCAATAGAGAATCTATCGAATATCCATGGTGAATTGACCAAATACTTCATCGTCCATTGAAAAAAAATACAGAAAAACTAATGCCTTTCATTTTTTGCTATCGAACATTCGTGAAAAAATTTTGACAGAAGGGAAGTCATTAGACGGGGGGTCCGGAGCTTGAGAATTCTCTGAGAGGACGAGAGATTGATTTTTAATAGTCGATGGCACACTGCATTATACCTACCGGTATACAGTAAACCATGGCCGGTGGGAGATCGGCACGCTGCCTAAATCAAGGTTCTGTGTTAGAGAAAGATATTATTTGGAACCAAGAAATGCAATTTTTTGATTCCAGTCGCGCTCTGGGTCGACAGAGGCATAGCATAACACAATTTGAGAATTGTAGTTTATCTTAAAATATGACCGGCCATGGTTCTTTCTGTGTGATCTACATGCATATACGGTCGACCATTTATACCTCAATAATAACTTTTTTGATTTTCTCCTCAAAAAATGAAAAAGAAAGAGCTTCAAATTCTTATAATATATATTTAGGAAAAATTGGTAAATTTGCCCTGATACGTTAGGACAATATTATGAAATGACTATTTTATACGATACGTTGATGGCAACTTAGTCTGTCAATTTTACTTTTTTATAATATTACACTTACGTATCGGGGTAAATATACCAATTCGCCCTGAAAACAGATAATATAAGAATGTGAAGTTATTTTTTATTTTCAGAGAAAAAATTTAAAAAATGGATTTAATGACGTTACTACAGAGGTTTTCCTCATGTAGTACGTATTAATGAACAATTCGTTGTGACGTCAATAAGAACGGGAGTAGCCAAAATGAAACAGTTGGTGTCAAATGGGACGCGAAATGTGAAATAAAGGATAATTTTCTATTAATGAAATTTGATTGGACCAATAACAATTGAACATGTATTTTAAAGATTTGGTAAAAGAATAAAATTTGTTCATCATCGCCCCTAAAAATTCTAGCACAAAACACACATTTCCTCAGAAATTCAATGAATACGTTTCAAATCCTAGTGGATGTGACATCATCGTTTCAACGCCAATATGAATAAATTTGAATCGCAGAATACGTTTTGAATACAAGAGCGCCAGTGAATGCTTGAGGTTACCTATTTCATACAAGACCATAAGGCACAGTTATCCAAGTTAGTTAGCTTTATATTAGGACGGGGTTGATCGGTCATGCATGACAGAATAACGATGAGCAACTGTGCCGAAAAATCGAAGAAAATCGTATGGGTGCTAGATGCAATATCAAACGTGGAAATGATAGGCGTTCGCGATCGTTGTCAAATCGACTAATTGACTATTCTTCCCACATTTACATCGAGCATCTTCACGAATTTTTTTTTGGTTTTAGCTTCCATACCTGACTGACCTAACAAACATCTGACTAACTAAAAAAACTGTGTTTCATAAGCAGCAGATAATAGCAGAAGAACTTTCAGTTTTGTGAATCCATTGCCTTGACTCTTCAATCGTGATTGGTTTAACAGCTAACTGGAGACATATGTATTAATTTATGCTTGACTGACCACAGCATACAAGACGTTTATTCTTATAGAACAGGCTCCAGTGCTGCAATCGACTATCACAAAATCTATCTCTTCTCATTTCAGAACACTTTTTTTTTATTTAACCTCTTATATTCACATTAAAAATCAGTTTATTCTGACGAGCAGATAAAAAGTCAAACCGATGTGTTTGTCATTCAATAACTATATATTGAAACCTATTGTTTGTCAGTATATAACTATTAGCAGACGAAGGTTCTGTATGATGATCCAAAAGTACTTACAGGCACAACCAAAATTGGTTGGTGATAAATCCTGATGCAATTCAGATCCCAGCATTGAAATGTTCACATCTGAAATGCGTTTATATTATGACATGAGCAAGTTATTCATATTGGCTCATATATACCCTCTTGAAAGCTGGGCTAACTTCTTGTCAAGTCTTCCTCACGGTATGAATCGAGTTCTCTGAATTCCATCGTTTTTTTTTAGATATGCAGGTCCTCCTCAGAACGTCCTAGCGAAAGTTATATGAACTGAAACCAACATTACCTACTTTATCTGTTAGTATATTACATTCCGTACTTCAATCTGTAATAGTTGCACACTGGCTATAAAGTTCACCAAACTTATGAAACATTCAAGACTCTATAAAAAGCAGCTATCTTGGTTGAAATACTTTATATACGTCATCCTCCGATATTTACAGATCGCTTTATTTACTCAAGCTGATAAAATGCAGGTACGCGCTACATCAGTATGATAACCAGATGTGAAGCTGTTTTGTTTCGGAATTTATCAACTCAGTTTTGTTATGGAAAACTTCTATTTTTATGGAATTACCATTATCTCGGGAATCGATATTGTTCGGATAGTTTTAGTTGACAAACAGCAGAATGAAGTGGTATGAAATGAGATATCTCTTTGAAAACCGAATCAGTAAAGGGCGCAATATATCCAAGGAACACGATTTCAGGGGAACTAATGATTCAATAGGAATTGAAAACGTTTGAAATTTGCCATTGAAACAGTCACCTGCGCTAAGGAAGACAAGAACGCAAAGTGGAATCCAATACAGTTCCCCCGAAATTACAATAACAGATTTTTTGGATCAATTCTCTAGTCTACCTTCAGAAAAGAAAATTGTCGAAATTAAACCAAATCAAGAAAATTAACCCGCTGCGTGGCACTTCAGGAAAAACTCAAAATTTGCTTTTGATAAATTCAAAAATTATTCTGATGAAATCGTTTTTACAGGATGCAGGGAATGTGTTGTGCCTATAAACTGTTTATATACTCTATAAAATGATGCAGGGTTTCTCACCAACTTGCCTGAATGTATTGCGAAAAGATGTGATGAAAAGATATTTCAACAGTATTCACATTACAACTGATAATCCAGAATTTCCTTACTGACAGTCCCAGAATCATTATTATTTCAGTAAAAGTCGAACGTTTCTTGGTGGCTCGTGGATTATCAACTGACAGATGTCATTTGTCGAATTGAAATGATAATAATTTGTAAGAAATAGCTATTAGTCAGCCTTCAAATCAAAAAAGCAGGACAAGCGAGTTACACACCCGTTGACCATGTGCAAACGAAAGTTCGGAATCGATACCTACTCCTGAACAAGTACTACTTTGATAGTTCGAGAACCGCACGTAGAAAAATCCGAGTAATCGAACACAATATTTGAATTGGTGTACCGAGTCATAACTCGAACACGTTTTAGTTGTTGCGCATGCTTCTGACAGTTATCGAACGGTAATAGCAAGGAGTCGAAAAAACCTATTGAGTGCGTGATTTTCTTTGAAGATTTGTTTTGGTTTCAGAGGCAAATTGTGAGAAATGAGTCCAAAAAATCTGTCACTGCTACCGGTCTCCTGTTACAATCGCAGAGCTGTAGTCCAACCACGTCGCCTTTATAGTTATGCATATACAATAACATAAAGTAATAACATCGGATTTGCAGAATTTGATCACCGTTGGCACTCCACTCGAAAACTCACACTCTTCGAACAATCCCTATTTCAAGGTACTCGTTCCGCTTTCAACAATTTTATCGCAGTTGACCAGAGGAGTCCAATCTTTCCACCCATCGTTCACAGATATTTCGAAAATATTCTTTTCAGAGCGTATTTTCAATGGAATGGCCCAATTACAGTGGCTCACCATTTTGAAATATTTACACTTATTCCTGGATTTTTATGCAATTCTTGGAAAAATTTCAGATTTCCTTTCCGTCTGAATTAAAAAAATATATTCGACATCATAGGTGAACAATTGTCAATTTTCAGTCTAGTTAGTTGAAGTCCCAATAAAGAATTTGTTGATGAGTGCATCTTACAATAACAATGATAAATCAATGTTTTTATTCCGGAGTATTTTTGTGATAACTCTTGGTTACTTGTCAAATACAAGTATGTAACACCAGTACGAACAGTTAGTCAGTCAGATAATTCCGGTTACATATAATAAGAGACGCCTTTCTGAATTATCCTCAGGTATTGTGATATCAAAATCTTCATGATATGTATACATGGTCAGTGTTTCTCATTTTCAACTGCAAATTATTTTCGTGGTATAAAGTTCAATTCGTTTAAGCAAATGTTGATTCTTTGAGGACAAACAGGCAAACTCATCTTAATTATCCACGCACTAGTTGATAAGATGAATTTTAGTGTTGTTATCAAATATTGCAATGGAATCTGAGAAGTTGTTCAAATAAAAATGTATTCGTCATAAGCCATTTTTTGGAGAGAATCAGCTCACTTTGATTTAAGAATGACTCTCTATTTGAAATAGCTACTACAATCTGGGGTTGTATTCTTGACCTTTCGCATGGAGTCCTTGTGCGAATTCGCTCATCATTCTAGTGTACACTTCTGATATCATAATTCAACCGTATATGCGAACGTTCCCTTTGCAAAGGATCGAGAATAACACCTCTGTAGACAACACCTTGCACTCGTGAGCAAATTATAATTTATTCAGATAAGAAAATGGCCGATATTCTATACATTTCATCTCGAAACAGTTGAAAACAAAAAGAGTACAGTTTTATCAAAATCTAAAAAAACTGTTTAATGAAAAAATTATGAAGTTCAATCGATTTTGAACTAATAGATAGACCAACATCATAAACAGTTTTCAGCCGCCCTCGACATATCCTTACCAATAATGAAAGTCTATTTTATTCAATCTTCATTGAAAAAATAACGAAATTAATAAATCTCAAAAGTAATTTATGTATTTCCCAGTACTGGAAATGAACATAAAAAACATCAAAAAATTGGGATTACTCAAACATATAGTTTCTTTTTTACCATTTGTCACCAGGGGAAATCAATTTCGCTTTTATATCTCTTCGGTAGTATTCTGTATTTTTTTATATTTGTTTTAGTATTGGAATTTTCTCGATAGAACCAAAATCCCTTCTGATTGCATCTATATCACATTTTGATGAATTAGTCAAATCATGAGAACGCTAAGAAAAAAAAAATGAGCCCTCGATTATATATATATATATATATATATATATATATATATATATGTAGATATTTAAGTTTTACTTTATCAGTTTGATATTTTTTTTATATTGTGATTTTTATCTTCATCCAGTTGTTTGTTAACACTGCTTATTAAAGTATCGCCCAATATAGCATTTCAGAATTACAGAAATAACTTGAAATATTGGAGGAAGGTTTCCTAGGATTCAGGTAATAAGGTAGATGAAAAAAGTTTTGAGACGTATAGACGAAAAAAAGGATAAAAAGACGAAGTAAATCCTTCAGTTAAAGATCTACTGAGATCTACTAAGACGAATTGACGATTAGACGATATTAGCAACGGATATTTCTATTTCTGAAATTAAGGAAACGCAAAAAGGGCAAAACCAAGAAACACCGAATATTGTGACGTACAAGTTGGATGAAGCTGTCACTTTTTTGAATTCAGAAACTTGTTCATATCTTCAATAAATTCAGTTATCCCTTCGATATAATCATTATTCCTAGACATCGAAAGAAAAACCTACATTTTTGGGGGCTCGTCCGGGATCGAGAATAATTAGAAGCTGGTGAACGAGTTGGGAATAAATTGACTGTGCTGTCCGTTTTGGCGTTTGTCAGAGTGAAATCCTTGCATATTTCAAAGAAGATTATCGACGATAGAAGTTCAAAAACGTGTTGGTTGAAGACGAACGGAGTAAGACGAGATCCATATCAAAATCCAAATAGATTCGACGAGAGAGATCCAGAGACGTGTTTGTTGGAGACGACGGAAGTAAGACGAGGTGCATTTGATCGCTTCCAATTAGAAAAAGCTGTTCAAGAGGAATAAGACGTGAAGAAGATCCGAGGAGCAGCATAGACGTACTCACTAGTCCAGTGTATGGTTATATTACAATAGAATTATGGATTCAACAAGGTATGATGCACAATTTTTGTATAGAATGGAGGCATAGACGAGTTGAAAGGTCAATGCACACCAGCTATCAATAGAAGAAAATAGTTTGAAGAAGAAAATTTTTCAATCATTCAGAATATCGCTTGATTAAGTAAAATATTTTGTAAACGTCACAATTTTCATGTTCATCTTGACATTTTGCCAGAACTCAATTTCATTCATTGTTTGAAAAAAATTGAAGTTGCGACTCGACTTGTCTTGAATTCATTTGAAATTCGAATAGTTGACCGAGAGTTGTTCGTTTTATATTGGTTTTTGCATTGATTTATTTTTTGATCTGCCTGATTATTTGAAAATCTATCAATTTTTACACTGTTGTGGTATATACGATTAAAATGCATTATTTGGGGGATTTTTCAAAGATTGGGAAAAATATTAGTAGTGCTTCTCTCAAAGCAGTCAAAGCTTTACATGTTGTCGCTTTTGGCAATGAGGGAGAAAGCAGAAAAACGCGAAAAGCATTGCGCAATTTTTCCGGTTTTAAATTGGACAAAAAGTCTTCAGAATATGCGCAAAAAGTGAGTGAGGTGAAACAAAAAGTGCAGTTGCCTGATCTTATTGCCGTGTGTAATATTCTTGATATCGATTATACGGGTAGTGGTGATGAAGTAGTTGGACGCATTTGTTCCTTTATGAATGACCTACAGTCACGAAGTGAAAATGAGTCACATGACGAAGGAGTGGAGGAAGAAGAGTCCGAAGAAGAGTCGGATGCAGATGAGAATGGGGATGATGGAGTTACCAAGAGTGGTAAGTCAACTCGAGAGGCGATATCGAAAGGTTCATTCTCATTAACATTCAGAGATGTTGAGGAAAGTATAAGAACATTTGATGGAAAAGGCAATTACCCAATTCGAAAATGGATTGAAGATTTCGAGGAAATTTCTGAGTTGACAGGATGGAATGAACTACAGAAATTAATCTTTGCAAAGAAGTCACTGAGTGGACTCGCAAAACTCTTCATTCAGTCTGAAAAAGGAATTACAAGATGGTCAATTTTGAAAAAGAAATTACTTGCAGAGTTCGAAGTGAAAGTGAGTAGTGCTCAAATTCATAAATTATTGATGACTAGGAAAAAGCGGAGGGAAGAGCCAGTTCAAGAGTATGTTTTGAATATGCGAGAGATTGGCAGCCGAGCAAACATAGAGACAGAAGCTCTGATACAATATATCATCGATGGTATACAGGATGAAACATCAAATAAAATTGTTTTGTATGGAGCGAGGAACTTTGCTGAATTTAAAGAGAAAGTTAAATTATATGAGCAAATTACAACCGTGAAGACACAATATCAGCGAGCAGAAAAAAATCAAGACAATATTCACAGGAAAGACTGGAGGAAAGAAACGAAGAAAGACAAAGACGAGAAGAAGCATAAAAGAAGCACCATTGGAGTTTGCTTCAATTGTGGGCAAAAAGGTCATTTATCCAATGAGTGTCCGGATAAAGCGAGAGGACCGAAGTGTTTTGTTTGTTCTGGTTATGGTCATGTATCAACCAAATGTCCCGAGAGGAATAAAGGAAGTGGAAGTTCGACTATGACGATAATGGAAGTGGTTCCGAAAAACAGTGTGAAATTGATTATAGAGGATGTTCAGTTGTTAGCACTTCTAGATACAGGAAGTGATATTACTGCGATACGACAGGATGTGTATGAGACATATTTCCAAAATATAAATTTAGATGAAGAATTTCTGACCCTGAGAGGTATTGGATCAAACAAAATAACAACCATGGGATATTTTGAAAAAAATGTTTTTATCAATAAAGAGCAGATGACACTGAGAATTCATGTTATTCCTGATGAAGCATCCAACTTCAAAGCGATAGTGGGAAATGATATTCTATCACAAGCAAATATAGTTTTCACTAACGGTGAAATTATTGTTTCAAAGAAGGAAACAGATAATTTTCTGATGAAGATCAACTTGAATGAAGAATCTGATAGGGAAACCGAGGTAGTAAATGTGAGTCACATAGAAAATGAAGAAAACCGAGAGGCAGTAAAAAAGCTTATAGAAGATTACAAGCCGGAAAAGATCAAAAATACAGATGTGAAAATGAAAATTATATTGAAGAGTGAAGAACCAGTTTACCAAAGACCGAGAAGATTAGCATTACCAGAAAAACGGGTGGTAGAGAAACAAATAGAGGAATGGTTGCAAGAGGGAATTATAAGACGTAGTTCATCTGATTTCGCTAGTCCAATAGTTCTTGTGAATAAGAAAGACGGAAGTACAAGAATTTGTTGTGATTACAGGAAACTGAACAAAAACATAGTTAAAGACAGATTTCCTTCTCCTCTTATTGAAGATATATTGGACAGACTACAAGATGCTAATTACTTCAGTACAATAGACCTGAGAAATGGATTTTTTCATGTTGGATTAGAAGACGACAGTATTAAATATACTGCATTCGTTACTCATCACGGACAATTCGAATTCCTAAAATGTCCTTTTGGACTCTGTAATAGTCCAGCGGTCTTCCAGAGATTTGTTAGTACCGTTTTTAGAGAGCTGATGGTCGAAAATATAATGCTTTATTATATGGACGATATAATAATATTGAGTTCTACGGAAGAAGAAGGACTCAAGAGATTGCAGAAAGTCTTAGAGGTTGCAAAAGACTATGGATTGGATTTGAAGAAAAAGAAATGTCAATTACTGAAAAAACGTATTGAGTTCTTGGGATTCATAATTGAAGATGGAAAGGTTCAACCATCCAATGAAAAAACTAGCGATCAGGAAGTATCCACAACCAACTACCTTAAAACAGATCCAGTCATTTTTGGGTTTGACGGGATATTTCCGCAAGTTCATTGCATCTTATTCGATTATTGCAAAACCTCTGAGTGACCTGCTGAGAAAAGAGCAACCCTTCGTATTTGGAAAGGAACAGAAAGAAGCATTCGAAAGACTCAGAAAACTTCTTTCCAGTGAACCAGTTTTGCATATTTACAAGCAAGGTGGAGAAACAGAGTTGCATACAGATTCGAGCAAATATGGTTATGGAGCATGTCTGATGCAAAAGTCTGACGAAGATAGCAAATTTCATCCGGTTTACTTCATGAGTAAGAAAACTACTCCAGCTGAAGAGAAATATGGTAGCTATGAACTCGAAGTTTTAGCCGTTATTCAAGCCATCAAAAAGTTTAGAATATATTTACTTGGGATTCAATTCAAAATTGTAACGGATTGTTCAGCTTTCCAGAAGACTATGGCCAAGAAAGACTTGACTACTAGAGTTGCTAGATGGGCTCTACTATTAGAGGAGTATTCATATCAAATTGAACATCGGAAAGGAAACAGAATGTCCCATGTAGATGCTTTGAGTCGTTATCCAGTTGTCATGGCAATGACGAAGACCTTGATGGAAGAAGATGGTGTTATAGAACGACTTAAACTGGCTCAAGAGACAGATGAACATATATCTGCCATCAAGAAGATTTTGTGTACAGAAGATTATGCAGATTTCTTCACTAAGAATGACATACTGTATAAATACGATGATGGAAGAGAGTTAATAGTAGCTCCAAAGGCAATGCAGACTGAAATTATAAAGAGATCACACGAAATTGGACATTTTGCTGTTTCGAAAACGGAAGAAATGATCAAGAGAGAATTTTACATTCCAAAACTGAAGGAGAAAATACAGAAATGCATCGGAAATTGTATACCATGTATCTTAGGAAGCCAAAAGGAAGGAAAGAAGGAAGGAAGGTTGCATCCAATACCTAAGCAAGAAGGACCGCTGCATACATATCATATTGATCATTTGGGGCCAATGTTGTCAACTAATAAAAATTATCGTTACTTACTGGTAATTGTAGATGATTTCTCGAAATTCACGTGGTTATATGCGTGTAAATCAACAACTGCGAGAGAAGTAATCAGTTGCATGGAAAGACAACAGCAGGTTTTTGGTAACCCAGCTAGAATTATTTCGGATAGAGGAACTGCTTTTACATCTGAAGAATTCGAAACCTATTGTAAGGAGGAAGGTATACAACATTTGAGGATAACTACTGGAGTGCCCAGAGGAAATGGACAGATTGAAAGAGTGAATCGAATAATCATTTCAGTGCTCACGAAACTAAGTTTGGAAGATCCTACAAAATGGTTTAAATACATTGAGCGTGTGCAGAGAGCATTGAACTCTATTATTCAGAGGAGCATTGGATCAACACCATTCGAAATTTTGACAGGTGTCAAAATGAGAAACAAAGAAGACATACTCATTAAGGAATTATTAGAGGAAGCTACAATAGAAAAGTTCAATGAGAGTAGAGAAAAACTCAGAGCAGAAAGTAAAAAACAGATTTTAAAAGTACAGGAAGAGAACAGAAGAACTTTCAATTTGAGAAGAAAAAATCCAAAATCATATAAGATAGGCGACCTAGTAGCTATCAAGAGAACGCAATTCGGAGCAGGAATCAAAATCCACAAGAAATATCTAGGACCCTATGAAATTGTGAAGGTTTCATCCAATGAGAGGTACGATGTTGTGAAAGTGGGTTGTCACGAGGGACCAATGCGTACTTCTTCATGTGCAGAATATATGAAACCATGGATTGAAAATCAAAGTGAATCCGAGTCGGATTCAGTGTCGGATGGCCGAATGTAGATATTTAAGTTTTACTTTATCAGTTTGATATTTTTTTTATATTGTGATTTTTATCTTCATCCAGTTGTTTGTTAACACTGCTTATTAAAGTATCGCCCAATATAGCATTTCAGAATTACAGAAATAACTTGAAATATTGGAGGAAGGTTTCCTAGGATTCAGGTAATCAGGTAGATGAAAAAAGTTTTGAGACGTATAGACGAAAAAAAGGATAAAAAGACGAAGTAAATCCTTCAGTTAAAGATCTACTGAGATCTACTAAGACGAATTGACGATTAGACGATATTAGCAACGGATATTTCTATTTCTGGAATTAAGGAAACGCAAAAAGGGCAAAACCAAGAAACACCGAATATTGTGACGTACAAGTTGGATGAAGCTGTCACTTTTTTGAATTCAGAAACTTGTTCATATCTTCAATAAATTCAGTTATCCCTTCGATATAATCATTATTCCTAGACATCGAAAGAAAAACCTACATATATATATATATATATATATATATATATATACGAAGGTGAGTTTTAACGGGTGTCCAGTCGTTCAACTGGAGAAAAACTCTTCTTTACTCTACCAAGCTTTCGATAATTTTTATTATCTTTATCAAGGTGGTAAAACGAGTTAACTGTCAGTGTCCGTCAGCATTCAGTGAGGGATGTATTATTCTATTTTATATATTATGTTGAGTTTATTTATTTAACTCATTTTACCACCTTGATAAAGATAATAAAAATTATCGAAAGCTTGGTAGAGTAAAGAAGAGTTTTTCTCCAGTTGAACGACTAAACACCCGATAAAACTCACCTTCGTATCTATTGACAGTCGAGAAAAATTCATTTGTTCTTGATCTCAATATTTCGCTAATGTTTATTAGCTTCATCAGGAGAAAAGAATCATAGAATTAATATTTCTGGTGTGTTCATTGCCTTGGGAGGCTGAATCAAACTACCCATGCTCGCATAGTTACTGCCTCACTTAAACTCACTTAAACTTAAACAGTTTATGTTGATGCAGTCAGTAGATTGTTCTTCAAAGAAAACTCTTTGTTACTTTGTCAAGCTTTCGAAAATTGTTATTTTCTTCTTCAGGACAACTACAATATGATACATTATGATTACAAACTAACAAATACGGATGTACAAGTACTTACTTAACGTGAAAAATGAAAATTTTATGAGGGAATCATAAAAAGTCACTTTGAGTTACTGGTATGTTACAATTTGAAAATCTTTCACAAGGGGAACGATATTCTTCTTTTTTGATGAAATTATGTCATGTTATCATACCGGGTGAATCAGTACTACTATAGGATTGATCTCTAGATTAGTTTTAATCAAAAGTGAGAATATAACTGTAAATCACACTAAGGTTATCAAGGTCTGTTCTTTTGTTCATACTATTGATGTTTTCATTGATATCAATCATTTCCAAGAATTTTCGTTTGATTTCATTAGTATCGTAATTTAAAATACTCGATTCGCTATAGGTAATTCATGGTCTACATCATTAACATGTCGTGATAATGCACATGAATTTAGATTACGTCTACTGTCACCTCGACTGTCACTTTTGTGGGATATTATTCTTCCTTTAAGAAGTCTAGAAGTCTGACCAATATATACTTTATCGCAATCATTACAAGGAATTTTGTCAATCACATTGGAATCGTGATTGATATCAGTGGGATATTTGATTCTTGAATAGAGTCGTTTACCTGTTTTAATGTTTTTTTGTGCAATTTTGATGTTAGCTTCTTTGAAAACGTTGATTAATTTTGGGGTGAGTTCTTGGATGTAAGGTAGAGATCGGTATTTTATCAAATTATTATTGTCCTGAGTGACATGTCTTTCCGTTACCAGGATCTTGTGGGTGTTTGAACCGACTGGAAATCCGAAAAAGTACAACTCGAAAAAATATTTCAGAATCCAGCATTGCATAAATACGATGGTCATGACTTGCAGATCTCAGTGATCTGGAAGAAATTATATTCAAAGGACACATTCGAAGAAACAAACAAAAAATACAAATCGAAATTCGTCGAACAAAAACTATTTATCAAAAATTGTATTGATCCAAAGAAACCGCTTTCAGAATATTATAATTCTAATTGGGAATTAATTTATACAATCTAATCAGGAAATCTGCTTCACGCCATGGTTGTCCTCAATTCTCGTGATATGAAAATATCCTTTGATAAACCGAGAACGTACACACAATTCATTGTTGAATTATATATCTTTTAAGCTGCTATTTGGCTGGCGTAAAATATTTCATATAATTTGCTAGGTTCACTATGCTTGGCACAAAGTCAAGATACGCGGTACAACCATTACTATACTCATTAGGTCGATATGTCCTCATGCAATATCTCTAATCATTCTGTCACTAAAAATGGCACTATGTAGCAGTCGAAACAAATTACATGTCTAGCTCGTCTACAACATACAAGACATTTTGTTCGGTATAATCGTAATATGAAATGTTCGTCTCATTCTTATAAAATATGATTTCAGTTATGTAGGTATAAAAGTATGAAGACAATATTCTTTCAGTACACTTGTATCGCACGCAAGTGGAATCAAAACTGAGACATTTGTCTATGGGGAGCATAGAAGAAGAGTCTGTAGTAGAATTATTGGTAATAATATCATAGGATTTTGACATCCTTAGGACCGGTTTTTCAATGCAAGATATCTGTCAGATTAAAATAACCATCAGTTTTTTTCCTTGTCAGTGCCAAATATTATCCACGCGTACCTCCTCTCTCCTTCCATCTATCTGACAGATAACTCATTTATCCTTGTATTGAAAAACTGGCCCCTAGTGTTTTAATTTTCAGAAATAGACACAATTTGTTTTTAATCTCAAATATTCATTTTTCGGATACCTTGCTGAGTGAGCATTTCTAAGTTATTTTTCAGTCTTAGATTGTATGACAGAAGAATACTCGATGCATTCGAGAGTTAGAAATAGCAAAATGTAAAAAAAGTATCAATGGTACTAAAGGGCCTATTTCTTTCAGCCCGCTTTTTAGTTCATTGATGGGGAATTAGTTGGAATAATTAGTAGTTAACAGAAAAATTCCATATCGGATCAAGAAAAAATGTTGCAGATAGTTCTTGCACTACCTTGGATTGTAAAGTTAAGGAACACCTCACCCTAGTAATTAGATTTAGTATCATTTTCCTCCGCCTGAAAATGCTAACCTTGTTAGCGAAAGGCGCGTCGAGTAAAAAACATCAGTTTGGTGTTAGGGTAATTGATCTCTACAAGAAGTTTTGAATCCCACACCAAAGGTTCCAATCTCATAGTTTATAAGTATTCGATAGAAATTGAAAATTTAAGGACCTATCAGAGGTTTCACAAGACCCCTCGTGTCATTTGACAAATTGGTAACGTCACACTGATAATTTTCTCACCGAAAAATATTGAAATCAATATTTTTTCACTCAATCTTTCTCCGATCCTGATATCTTTTCTATTTTAAAACTTGAGAAGGTTGCTGGGAGGGATTTTTTATGGCCAGACTATAGATATAATTTTAAAATGAGGACCATTCAGTGGATACAGACAATATATTACACCTCAAAACCGCAAACACCTTATTTGGTAGATATCAGCAGGTGATGGTAATTATAAGGTTGATTCTCTCTCATTGGACGATTTTAAAAGAGTCTACATGTGATTGTGTGGTATTGACTGGAACTTCCATTATCTATATAATCAACTACAATGAAACCTGCTAAAAAATTGTGGGATGATTATAGTCTAGTTCCTGAATACAAATATTAAATACAGTTGTATGAATTATAAATGAATAAAAATGAAAATAATGCCTTCCTGTTCATAAAATGAAACTGAACATGAAAACTTAATATTAATATGCACTCAATAACCGATGGGACTGGAATTTTGGGTGTTGAAGTTGAGACTTTCACTGAAGATAAATCACCCTAACACCAAACTGATGTTACTTGCACTCGACGCGCGTCTTGCTAACAAGGGTAGCCTTTCCATGAGAAAGAAAATTGTTACTTATTGGTATCAGTTTGGTGAAATTTAGATGATTCGAATGATATTTGAACTAGAATAATATTCAAATCAATCAAGAGAGAAAATAATATAAAAAATATCGAAACCAAAGTTCAGTGTAATCAAGACGTTCCGATTACTGGAATCCGATATCGTCTTCGGGTGATGACTGACAAGTTGATAAGTGAAGATATAATACGAATAATTCAGATTAACAGGTGTTCAGTTATACCAGAGAGGGTTTTCACCTCAATTCCTCCAACTTTTGAATATAAACTGATATCATGCAGGAAATGAATGTGTTTGAACAGCATTATAGAAGGAGTGGCATATGCTCTTCTTAGTTTTCCACCCTGAAGGTTCTTGGAAACCAAATCGGACCAATTATTTTGATATAGAACAATCGATTATAATAATAGCATCAGACACTCCTACCAGTTGATCTATTTTCAAATTACCTATTATAACTGTGAATTCATCAAATGATCTGTGAATACAGGAAATTTTCCGAAAGCTTCTTCGCTATAATAACTCGGAAAGATGAGTGTAACAATAGTTTCTCGAAAATATACACAAAAAACATTTTTCACTTTGTTTACATTCCAATGTTCTGATTAAACGAGTTACATCATTAAACATTTCCTAACATAAAAATGGAACTCTTCAGTCTCCATTATAACTTCCGCCCTCAATCCTTGCTTTTGCTGAATTCAACGAGGCTTTCCTGTTTTCACTGAAAACCCGGACGTGGAAAGCTTTAATTCCTTCATCACAGAGAAACGATTCTAGATTTCTAATGTTTTTATAGGCAAAAACCGTTATTTTTAGCATTCGAGAATGTTTTCGGACCGGATGACAGATGTTCTAGAGCAAACCCCATTCGTAAAAAGAACACCGATGTTCGAGTAAAAAAATATTTACAAGGGTCGAAATGGCGAAGTCGGAGATTGACGAAATCCCTAGTTTTATGGGGGTTTTCTGTTTTTGTTTTACTGCTGACACATTGAAAAACATCTTTATTCGAATGGAAAATGTGGGTTGGATCCATGAGGAGATATACCAAGTTTATAGACGTCGTCTCGTCGATTCTAGGTGCGAGAAACTTATGGGAATGCCAATGAAACTATCTAATAAATTTCCATATATGTTTTGTCCCTAATTCCAATAGCGGAAATAATGATCATGATAGTTCAAGTGGGCTAGGCATGTATTGAAAATTTTCTAGATATCTTGACTAATTTTGTTGAACTTATTCTGGTGTGTTTGCGGTGGTACCAGAACGTCAGCTACTGGACGAACGAAGACCCCAACCCCGAGCACATCAAGTGCGGGAGATTTCTTACAAGAGCATATCGTACTGCACTGCTGTGATAATCTACCCGTCGCGGACGAGAATTATCTTTACTTTACCTGCAGAGAAGACCGATAATGATCATTTGTGACATCATAATCCGAGAGAGATAAATGTGAATGATATAAATGTGGAACGTCATGATAAAATCTAAAATGGGGCACCAATAATATTAATCTATATCGTATTCTCTATTTCATATCAAAAAATGCATGCACCTCGACAATTATTTGTAATTCATAACGCACAGATAAAACTCGCTCTGGAAAATCAATCCCCTGTGTTCAACTCCATTATACAACATAAATTAGGAATTTTGAATTCCATCCAGAATAGAGCAATTCACCTAATCGGTAATAATATACATGAATTATATTTTTCAAACGTCGCAGAAAATTTGGAAATACTCCCTACCTTTTTCTATATTACTTCTTTCTTTAATTATTCGTTCATTTTTTCTTACTGTTCATCAGGAATACTTGTTTCAGCTTCATAAGTTTTTATCAAGAACAACCTTACCCGAAATATTTTGTCTATTATCCATGGTTCAACAGATCCTTTTCGAAATACCCGTTCAATATTTCAAGATTTTTCGTACTGATGTTATTGAGCGGAATCTGACCATCATATTTCAAATATGAGAATATGATGGTCAAATATGATAGATTGCCTTTGGCTTTGTAATCACGTTAGGGCGCCACATATCTTGAAAATTGAAAATGATAAGTCAATTGGTGTTTCTCGTCCATTTGTATTTGATTGACCCTCCTCACTGTAAATGTGTTCAGGTTCCTAGCCACGGCATGAAATTCTAGCGGTATTTAAGCAATGAGCAGTTTGTTTGTCCAGATACCAATCTTGGTATCACTCAAGAACATTAGCCGTTTCTTGTCTGCACTAGAAGTGCTCATGGAGTGATCGATGAAGAAGGAAAAATGTAGATTAAAAATGGACACGTTCAAGATTAATGCTTCTTCCAATTATGAAAGGAATTTGTGATGAAATATTTGTTTCGCCAGGAAGAATTTGCTGACGATATTCATGTGGAGGAGTCTCAGAAAATGGGTGTTCAGTGCTTTTTTTTTTGTTTTTATTTCTTTCTGTCGGAAATGATAAAATAAAAAGCTATATATTCTTATAATATCTGTTTCAGGGCATTTTCACCTGATACGTAACTTCAATATAATGTAAGTACAATTGACTGATTATTTTGTCAGTTATGTATCGAAAATTTTATGGATTTGGAGATTGAATCAAAAAATATATGTGAAAAATTTATATACACACAACCTACTTCGAACTGAATCTCTCCAAAAAAAAATTCTATACGTAACTGACAAAGTTGTCCGTCAATTATACTTCTGTATACAGATATTACGAGAGCTCAAAGCTTTTTTTTCGTTTCCAAAGGAGAGAAAATCAAAAAATGAATTTTAGAACATTTCTTTCTCCTCGAAAATCATTCAAAAAAAAAATTAACCAATCTGTACGGTTGCAAATGGCGGTTGTTTTGCAAACCATTGATGCTGTGCCTAGAATGATATGGCCAAATTTATGCGAAAACCATAGCTGAGGTCATTGGTGTATTAACCAAGAGCTGGTAAGAATTATCGTTGCTGTAAGCTGACTTACAGACAGGGCGCAAATTGAGACGCATATAGCGTATAGCGCGAATTCAGTACAGCACGTTCTTTTCTGACTTGATGAAAACAAATTTTCCATTATACTATTCCTCATGTCACCTCACCTAGCCTGAGATCAAAGTGCTAGGTCATCCACTCATTCGCCGTACCAGGCATCCCGATTACCAGCTGTTTTCCAATTCGAAGAAACATCTAAAGCAGATAATCCGTTTTATTTAAGTCGCATTTTTTTATGGAAAGGTGGACCGTCGTCATGGAAAGTGTGTTGACCTCAGAAAAAGATTTGTTGAATGAATATTCAGTTTCTTTTTGTCCACCTTCTTTTGTGGGTGGGGAAAAACGTTTTCCGACTACTTCAACACGAGTTGAATTGGAATAAGCACTCTGCCGAATATCAAAGAAGCTGAAATAAAAAAAAAACAGTATAATATGAAAATGAATCGGGGAAAATCGGTTTGTCCATACTCAAAGGATGCTTGATAGGTAATATTACCCGGTCAACAGTTTTTATCATTACCTATCTTTCGGATATTCATATTCCAATTAGCATCATCGTTGTCCTCTAAAAATACTCGCTGAGAATATGCTCAATACAGTAAAATCGAGGTAAATCGATTTCGATGGATATTCTTCATTATTATCAATAAAGTAAGAATGAAGTTTATCGCCACGTAAGTGAGAAATAGAGACAAGAGGAGATATCTGATATTATTATGTTGCAGCATCTCTTCGAGGGGAAATATTAATTTTCGAACGAAATGACACTAGTATTATATTGTATAAAGTCCTTCTTTTGGAGATGCTATCGTTGTCAGCGAAACGCGCGTTAAGTGCAATTAAATTCAGTTTGGCGTAAGGGTAATTGATCTCTAGAAAAAGTCTTGAAATGTTTTTTGTTTCATTACAAAGAAATCGTAATATGAATAGAAATTGTTTTTTCGTTATAAAATGAAAGTAATTCTCTGGCATGGCGTTGAATTCATAGTTCATTCGAATGCAACAAAACTGGATTATCAATTATATTTCCACACCTCAGATAAAATATCCACAAAATAATTAATGAGTATCTCCGAATCAACATCAATTTCTCGGTCAAATGCTCGTGTTGCTTTGATTATATTTAGATTTTAGGAGAATATCGGATATAATTATATTCTCAGTTGAAAACGGGCGGTAGTAGTAACTGTGGGAGTACTCAGGAAGCATAAACAAATCATTAGGCTAGGCTACGTAGAGTGACAAATTTATAATGCTGGAATTCATGAGCAGATAGATATACGATGTACTTTCATGAATTCCGAATTTGATAGGACAAATAAACGAACTTCTCGATCTTGAATTCTTTACGGCGAGTGATCTTCACCATTGCAATTACGATTCAATGCAGTCAATTATTTTTTCGGAAGAAAAAACGAATGTGAATGAGGTATTAATGAAAATCGATAATCCGATAGTTCTGCATTATGGATATCTTAGTAAGAAGCTTCAGGTTGTAGCTCAACCCGTTTTTTAAAACATCAGAACATTTTCTGACTACCAGTGGAATCGAAGGACCTACACATCGTCGCTGGAGAAAGTAATAGAAGAACATTGTAATGGCAGAATCTGTATCAATCATATACGTTCTGGCTCCAACAGTATATTCACAAATCCATTTGAAACGGATCTTCGAAGCTCGATTACCTTATCTGGGAATAAACAAAAAATCATGCGAAATCTGAAATCTCTGATAGACTCCATGTAACAATAGAGAAATCACAAATCACTCTGTATTTGAATCTCTGATTCAACTTGTAGTTTTGGAAACAGGAATAGATTTACTCTTTCGAAAAGTCATAGAGATGGCCATCGATATATTGATTCATTATCTAATATTTGATCATCAAATTTGAGAGAAACAAGTTACTGACTAATGTTTATCTCCATTACCAGGAACTTCTCGCTAGCGCAGCAACTTTCTGTGGTTGACTCAGGAGGTTGCCCTTCTACATTTGTATACCATGCTTTTCTTTAATGACCCCTTCCCTTTTGTTCTTTGAACGGGTCATTCAAAAAATTGAAACTTGGGATAATGAAATTAATGCATGAATACTATATTTTGGAGTTGAATTGACAGATGAAAATTTCAAGATGGCGACTGGGCGAATACAAACAGATTAATATTGATATTTCTAGAAATATTCGTTTTTCTCTGCCATATGGCAATCCCAACAACCCGATAACGTTCGATAGGTTATTTTCGTTCATAAAAAAAGACAAAACAACAACAAACATCATTGTTCAGTACAGATATTCTCATTGAGGTTTTGATTTTACAAGTAGATAGGTAACACGTGAACTATCTCCGAAATGGTCAATTGAAAAAAAATTCGAGAAGAAAACTGCATTTGAATATGCTGGAAACTATTGTTGATCCTCTAATCATCGAAATTGTCGAATTAAATCCTAATGAATTCGATATGGATATTTTTATTGCAACAAAATGGAGCACCACCATATTACCCCAGACAAGTAAGACACTGTTTGGATGATACTTTCCATGGTCGCCAGCACACTTGCCAGATTTGACACCTTCAGACTTTTTTATAGGGCTACTTGAAGCAAAAGGTGTACGAAACTGAACCTGCTTCAGTATTCAATATACGGCTGAGAATGATAAATATTTGCTTAGTTGCGTGTTGTGCGACATTCATGAAACCGCTGAATTCTTGTTTTCCTGCAGAATCGCTCTCAAAACTAACGGTATGTTGCATTTGGTGATTGGATACTTTCGGAACATACCCATAAATTGAAACTCGACAGAACAATCCGTAGAACGTCACCAACAAACAGATAAACAACTTTACTGAGGTCTGCATAGACGGTCGCTATCGTGGTGGCGGAATGAGAACTACTCCAAATATCTTGACATTGTAATAAACCAGTTGTGAAATACGTTCTCTATTCGATCGCCATTATATTCCATTCCCATACGTTATTTGAGATAGTTTAAACGTTTCAATTGTAACGACTCTGAGAGCAATAAACAATCACCTATTTTGATTAAGATCTTTATAGCAGCTTCTTGTGTGTTGAAAATGAAAGATTGGTGAAACGAACGTTTTTCTTATTTACATTAGTGGATGGCCTGCTCCCATTTTCGAATCATTCTCAAGATAACAGGTTGATTGAATAAAATACGCCCAATAATCATTCTACAACATCATGAGGAAATATTTTATATACCCGTGATTTCCTACAAAAATTGAAACAGGAGCAACTACTCTATTCCGTAATTTGATTTTCGTACCATTCATCATGGATATACTCCCCAGCTGCATTTTGAAAATCTAATTACCATATAGTTTCGTCATCCTATTTTTCAGTAGTTCAACGTCATGACGCTGATTGATTGATATAATATCATGAGGAGTGTATCACAGAGCAACAAGTTTGTAAACAGTTGAGGCCTGACTTGGCAGCGGCCCACTCAATCATCAATCTTGACGTAATGTGGATACCCGCAAATTAATGAATGAATTATATTAAAGAATGAATTATAAGCTTGGAAATGCTACATTATAGCCCTATTAAAGTTGTATTACATATTTGTTGAACGATGTGAATGATTATGTTATTGAAATATGTTACTGAAAATGTTTTGGAAGGTATTTGCAGAATCCTTATTCTAGTGGCATATTCGGATACAATCCATGAAAAATACCGAAAGACCTCATCTCTTGGAAATGTGACATAGTGATAATCTGAATTGGAACGAATGTCATTGAAGTATTTCTAATAGAACGAAGGGGAACAGTAGTAATATTCACCCTACCTTCACTATTCACTGAGAAATTCTAACCGCTTGACGTACTCGATAAAACATCTAATATATTATACCAACAGACAAAGGACTAATTACCAGTTTCCAGGCAATCAATCAATCCAATTTCACTTAGGGAGGTCCAAAGTTGAATACCGGTTCATTCAGATTGGCCCCTATAACTTTTTTATCTTTACCGGTATCAATGTGATATTATGGTGATTCATATTGGTACACAATTCGGTACGATAAGCTCAAAATTTGTTTTTGAAGCATTCTCAGTTTTACGGGATTTGAAATGGAACAGTCCGTATGCGTAAACATTTTTGGATTGAGCAATACATTTCACATGAGAATATTATATTTTGGCGAAAAAATACTGAAAAAATATTTTTTTTTATAAAAACATTTTCTTCGGTTTTGATAATAAATCATGGGGTATAATAATTGAACACTTGCTTGCTACGTGAAGCTGGTGGTGAATCAGGTGGAAACTTGAATCGAGGCAAGTCTACTGAAATATAATATAGTTCGAGGAAAAACTCCAGTACATATTTTTTTTTTTTTTTACCGAAGTTTTGCCAATGTTGATTGAGTCAAATTGTTGAGAATCACAATGGATAACGCTTAGGATTGAGAAGTTGAGAGAAAATAACAAAAATGAGTTTTTAGCTTGAAAACTTCTTTGTAGACACATAATGCATTTGTCATCGACACACCAACTATAGAACTTTACTATGCGGGAATTTCCCAAATGCCGTGGGAAGTTTGATTCTTCGAAAGAATTAGTAGAAGCAATATGGTCATTCTCAGATTTCTCAGTTATGGAACAAGGAAAAGTCATCCCAGAATACGACGGAGAGAAAGTCGCGATAAAAAAATATTTGGCTCATTGGGAGATCGATCCCAGTTCCTCTCGATTGTGAGCCAAGCACAAAAACACTTGCGCCAACCTCCTTGCTCCTTTAAAACCTTTTCTGCTATTTTGAAACAGTCTTTGCCGGTTCATTCAACATAAACATTGAAATAATGACGGTAACTTATATTCACCGATCGTTGTTGAAAATATACCAGAACCAACATAATCTTCAAGTAGATTCGAGCCTATGATCGTAATGCAAGTTGGGCCAGCCTCATAAAGCAACTAAGGTTTGACTTATCTCAATCTCCAAACAATTAATTCCACATGAATTGGTTGAGAAATTGTCTAAAATGGTTTTTGCCGTCAACCAGTTGACGAACTTCTACCCTCAGAAGTCGAAACTTAATTGCCATCCCCAGTTGAAGACTTAAGATGACTGGCATAAAAATTCATATTGCATTATAATTTTTTATCAATGTATCCGAAAAATGATAATCAACCCTCTCTCATTCCCAATTCTCAACAAATCAAACCCTATATTAAATTATCATTAATCACAGAATACGCCATGCGCCATCCGATTTGAGTTACTTAGTTATTTCGGTAAAGGTGTAGAACACGTCAAATTTCAGATTCTAATGAAAATCGCAGGGGAACTTCAGGGTACCTTGAAATGAATAGAAAACATGAAATTTTGGTGCGGAAACCATAGGAAAACCTTATTTCAATGAAAATTAATGTGCGGAGGTTACGGAAAAAACTTTGGATTTACTGTTGAATCATCCTTGTACTTACCACTTGATTCATGAAATCATATCTGCATATACTATTTTTGAATAAATATTACATTTTTGTACATGTTACAGCTCATACAGTTTGCATTCATTACTGGAATTTAATTACTGCAAGTCAAAAAGTTGACATCAACCTAATCCACCATTCATGAAATTTCAGTTATTTGATAGCTGCAGAGATAACTGGTACGATGTTGCCACGATTCCAAAATGTTCTATGTAATATTCGAATGGTATACTATTGCAAGTTATGATCCTTTAAATTTCGAAAATGGACATATTCTGCCTTCTTTTTCTGAACCACAAAATCTCTCGGACCACACGCGTTTTCATTCATGGTAAGTATATTTTTTTATGGAGATGATTTTTTTTCATGAATATGTTTCTTTGCATTCGGCCGATGCAATTGAAGATTTAGACTTAATGGAAGAAGATGGAAGCGACTATTATTGATGTTGCGGAAGTAGTTCAATAACATTTTGTTAAGTATAGGTTCTGTGCTGAGTAAGGTTTGACTTATTCTTTCACATGATTGCACATTTTGGATCATAATCACTTTCATTTTGTTCAATTATATTTAATTTCAATACATTTTCATATACTTATCGTATATAATATATGAGATGATGAAATTATATTGATTGTTGAAAATAATCGACAACTGTTATAGATGAATATTATTTTTGAAGGTGCTGGTTTTTCCATATGGTATAATATTCAATTCTCAAAAAAAATTCGAAACATATTTACTATTGAAAATTTTTGATTTGCACCATAATTGCATTTGGCCTCATTTTTTAATATTTCTCAATAATCAAAGGTTATTCAAGTGATGCTTGATTCGTTAGGTTTGACTTTCATTTATCTCAATAATGAGACGTTTAACAAATGATGCTTGGTTAGATAGGTTTGATTTTCGTTTATCTCAATACTCAAACGTTATTCAAGTGATGCTAGGTTAGCTAGGTTTGATTTTGATTTATCTTAATAATCAGACGTTATTCAAGTGATGTTAGGTAAGTTAGTTTTGATTTTTCTCAACAATCAGACGTTATTCAAGTGATGCTAGGTTAGTTTAGGTTTCGATGGCAAGTCGAATACGACATTGTCCTAATTTACAGTTTGGCAACTTTGCTTTACATCACGTGCGTTATCGGTAAAATGTTTTCATGATGACAGTCAGTGTCAATGGTGAAATTTTAATATTTCCAGTTTTTCATTTCAGTTTCTCACAAGAAGAAATTATTTTTCGTAGCTTCCGCGCTAAAATTTCTAAGTATTTTTCGATTGTAGGCCGTTTCTGGCGATTCCAAAAAAAATTTCAAAAACTGACGATTTGACTTGTTCTACACCTTTTGCCGGTTTTTCGGGTAAGAGCACTTGTTACAATAGATGTTCTGATAATAGTTTTCTAGAACGATGAAGCATTTTCTACTCGTGCTACTCTCTTTGCTCCGCCACTGTTCCAGACCGTTTGATTGCACTAGGGAAGCGACAGAAGATTGCTTTGATCGATAATGCCTGGATGCACAAAAGCACTCCGAAGTCTGTTTTTAATCTATAATTCGCTAATGAGCCCATTTTCATTTTGACATGCGAAAGATTTTAATCCGAAACGGCTTTCAAATGCAGCTTGTAGCTGTAGAATATTCTAAGCGGAATTTGAATAATTTCCTCCGCATGGAAACAGATTATGTGTATGAACGTGAAAGTTTTATGAATGTCAGAAGAAAAAGTGAATTCTATTACATACACTGGAATCTGGAAGGTTTGTAAGTGAAACTCAAGTTCGAAACACTCCAAGGCATGAAAATGGCAAGGGAAAAGGAGATGATGCATTTTTGATGACCCTAATTTTTTTAAGGAAAAATAATAGCATCAATATTTTACATCGCTCCTAAGAAACTGATGTTCTTGGCCGATACTTCATAAAAATCTATGATAACCTAATCAAAATATTTCGATGTGTGGTTTCCACTAGACAGGTTACAAAACCGCTACACGTGGTCCACTATAATTCTTCATTCGAGACATTGTATAGTGAAGATGGTGTAATTTCTCTGATATGAAATTCACAAAACCGTGAAGTGCGTTTTTCTATACACAAGCTCATTTGAGTAAAGACATTCACTTAAAGCTCATCATATAAAGAAACACGTGTCGCGTAAATACATCGATATGCTATTTTTTTATTGATAGTCACCTGATAGGTATGCACTTTGGATAGATGCACTGCAATAACAATTATTCTCAGTTAGCACTGATGGAAATAACTACAAATTATGAATTGGCAAATCTTTTGATCTTTCCAATCCATTTGGCGCTCTGTCAGGTTCATATATATAAACGAACGCTTCTGATAAATGAGTAATTATTTATGCAGCTAGAGTATCTCCAGAATGAAAACATTGTATCATCGGAATTTTTTTAACAATCATGCATTAACGATTGAAAACAATTTTTCATCACTTGTTTTTATACATATCAAGAACATTTAGCATTATTAACATTTCAAGTCGTTTTGTGTTCTCACCAAATTCTTCGAGCAGAGCCAATTGTTTGGGATAAGGTAAAACCACCGTCATTTCGTTGCCGACGTTTTGACTTTCTTAAAGTCATCTTCAGGATATTACAAGGTACATTGAATTATCAAACATACGTATATGTGGAGTTAGTTAATGAACGTATGAATGGAATCGATTGTGAAAGTGAAAAAACAAAAATTATTCGTTTATTCAAATTGCACTCTACATTAACGTTTAACTCATTGAAATCATTGAAAAAAAAGGAGAATAGATAACAATACTACTACCATAAGAGAAATGATCAGATAATGTCGAAAATGTTCTGAGAAACCGAAAAATAATTATTTTGAGAATGAGATGTTATCTTCATAAATGCATTTTTTGCAAACTACTCTCTATTTGTATGAAATGATTTCTGAATTATATCCGTTTCATTCATGTTTCGAGTGATTTGTATACAAATTGTGAAATTCTCGAGTCAGTCTCTCAACTCTGTTTTCAGTTGATAAATCTATCAATTTATCGTTCATGTTATTCCACACCAATATTTTACTCAGCATTTCCTCATGAAGCACAAAATGGTGTTAATAGTGTATTGTGTTATTAGTAGGAAAAGTGATGCTTCAGGTGCGTTTTGTTGTGACAAAACCTAACCTCATTCTAGAATATTCACACGTTTTGTTGTGCACTCAACCCCACTACCATTCCTATACCCATTCCTCCGTATGAGAAGGTTTGAAAATTGGAATGACAAACGACAAGTGACAGTTGAAGACAAAAATATAAATATTTCTATAATCAATCAGTAACCTGATTACTCTCTACGACAAATCATAATTTTCGCTATATGATATGAATCAGTTACACGGTACCACAATGAATCGAGAACCTCTGAATGGAGAAATTATTAAAACAGATGATAGCCAATATATTCGGTATAATGTGCAAAGAAAGTTGTTGATTGTTCCTGCAAAATTTATTGAGCAGCTTATTGAATTTATTTTTCAGTAGGGTGTTACGAACTTCTCGAGAGATTATGTGAAAGTCATCCTCAATCTACGAAGTCACAGCTTGCTGACCATGCAGGTGATACAAACGAAGTTGAAATATTTGAGGATAGCTCTGCAGAGTCATCAAAAAGACGATATTGTAGGATGTAACCACCAAACTGCTCATGTTGGACGAATTTACAACTTTCAAACAGGAACTGGCAGACCCAAAAATGAAAAATAAAAAGATTGCAATGAAAATGGTTGAACATGGATACAACTTTACACCAGAGCAAATGAAAAACCGAATGAAGACATTGATCAGCAAATACAAAGAAATTCGAGATCACAATGCTAGAAGTGGTAATTCTTTCAAAGATTGGGAGTACTATGAAGTAATGGACAATTATTTAGAAAGGACCCCAAACATAGCACCAGTAGCTTCATGCTCTAGTTTAGGAAATATATATGATCACCGCTATAAATGCAAAAAAAAACTTGAATGAAACAATTAGACAAAGAAAATGTGACACTGCTAGAATCCCCTGTTCGACTGTAACATCAGTGCAGTCAAGCAGTACATCGAATGTAACTGACAACAATAGTCCTCTGAGTAGTAATAGTCCAAGTCCAAGAGTAGAATTGCTAGCATTTCTCAAAGACTATAAAGAGGATGTTAAAAGCAGAGAACTTGAACGCATGAGTATGATGAGGGAGCAACGTCAAGAAACTAAGGAAATCGTCACGGTACTGCTTTCGATACTACGAGAATCCAAAGAAAAAGAATGAAGGTGATGTTTTTTGTTGCTTGTTTAGGACATATATGTGATACGGAACATGAAATAATAAAATTTATGAAGAGGTAAGATAGGAAATAATTTATTTTTGTTATTGAACTGAAGAAATGGTCTCAAGTTGATTGCAATATGCAAGAGAATCCAAAGAAAAAGAATGAAACTATTACCCATTTACCCTGCTCGAAGAAGCTATTGTATAGCAAAACACGTGTCAAGGTTTTGTAAACCCATTGTCAGTCTTACAGGTAACTGTAATATTTTTTGATGAAGATAAGAATAAAGCCTTACTGAACACTTCAGCAACCCCTGTAATCTTTATCGTTATAGTTTCACCAAGTATCGGCCAGATGAAGTCAATCTTATCTAACATGTCTAGGTACATGATCCCACAAATATTCTGTGAGAGCCTCTCTGATCTGGTTACCATCGATATCATCTTCTGTGCTCCATTATCTATAAGGGCTACTTGTATCATTCCTTCGTCAATATAAGAGTGAACATCCTCTTCCTGCATTAAACATATATTATGAAGTACACAACAAGCTACCACTGTATTCACAAGGTGTTGCATGTCTACCATGTCCAAATAATTGAGGAGTCTTCGAAATCTGCCTTTTAGTACGGCAAAACCATTTTCTATTTTGACACGAGTTTTTGAATGTATTATGTTGAAATGTTCTTGTTGTTTTGATAATACACCATTTCTTCTATAAGGAGTGATGACCCAATTTTTGCATGGATAGGCTGAGTCACCCAATGAAAAAATCTCAGATGTACGAAATACCCTCGAATCATGTACACTCCCTGGCCATCTACAGTCTACATCAGTAAACATTAAATTTGAAGTACATACAGCTTTTAATACTACTGAATAATGTTTCTTTCTGTTGAAATAATACATCCCATTCTCTGATGGTTTCTTTATTGGTATATGGCTGCCATCTAATGCTCCTATATAGCATTTGGAAGGCCATATCTACAAAAAGATTGTGCTATCATGTGCCTCTCTTGAATGATGGGCCATTTAATTATCAATTATTTTATAATTGCACTAACAACAAGATGAACTGAATTATGCACAGTACTTTTAGCTACTCCAAATCTATCCCCAATTGAGCGGTAACTTTCGGGTGTACCCAGGGTCCATAATGTTACAAGCAACATTTTCTCTGCAGATAATTGTGTTTGACCTGCATATATATTCTCGTCTCATTTCATAAATTCCGGATATTGGGAGAGGTGTCCTAATACAACTTCGACTGTTGAACGACTCATGCGAAAATGTGACCTGAAAGTATCTTACTGGAAGGAAGGAATTACATCTTCATAATAGTTTTTACTCTTTGGTATTTTCCGATTAACAATCCTGAAAGAACAACAATGACTAGAGGCATAATTTATTTCAAAAACAGCAAAATACACATACAAATCAATGATTTGCTCTATAATTCCTCCGTCTAAAACATTGATGTCGTCCAATTCAATGAATTCTGTAATTCTGTGACGATAGTTTGTTATTATTGCTATTAGATTAGCACATATAAAATTTTGATCCATTTTACATTAATACAATAACCAGACAACTGCAAAAACATACCACTTTTCGAAGTTATTAAAAACAACGAAATGATATGCGTCAAATGTCTGTCTAGCATCAAACTGATCAAACCACCGTTATCTGGGGTCAGCTCATTCCATTGGTTCCGGAATGACACAACAAAACGCACCTTTTTTGTGGGGACCATGCGGATTGACAGACGACCCAACCATGCGAGCGGCACAAAGCACTTTTTCTCCGAATTGAAAAAAAATATTTTCCTTCAAACGTGAAAAATGCTTGGAATATTCAAAATCAGATTTGGGAATTGTCACTCCCACTGCCTGGACAGAAAAGTGCTAACGGCATCCAAAGCAGAACGTATATAAGATAATGATGCAGATTCCACTTCTCGATCTCCACAATACTACTCAAGTTTCCAAAAAAAGGAGAAAAGATCGCCAAATATTTGATGTTAGTCACTAATATATTTCTTGTTTGTCCACTTAGATATTCCCATGGTACCGTCACCGAATGTTCCAGGACTATTCGAATTCATCCACGTTACAGTTCAATATCTCAGATATATTCACACATTTTTGAATCGTTTGGAGTATATCACTCATTGGATCTCCTATGTACGAGCACATACGAGCACTCTTTGTGGAATATACTTGTGAATAATTAGACTACATTTCTATCGAGTAATAAATAGCATTGTTTTGTTTACATGAATAGATACAGCTGTTTCTCTCATTCCAAGCACTGTGAGTTATTTAACTAATTTATTTTTTGTATGTTTGCTCCTCCTTTCATTAGTTGTTGAATAAGACTCACAAATTGGCTAGACGATCTAACTGAGTACTGAGTGAAGTATTTCTTCTGTTGGTTTTCTCTCCATTCCAAGTTTCCCATCAAACCTGTTCGACCGTAAATAGTTGGAGATGAAACATTTCATGTCTCAAGTTGCTAGTGATTTCTCAGGTGTTTCGTTTACCATTTCACAGTGATATAATTGGAAGCCAGCCAAAGATATATATGCACCAATTTGTCACCAAACCATTTTCCGTATTTAATTATATCAACGAACACCGAATGGCGAGCTTGAATGAAATTACTCATTAATTTTATTCTAATTATAGGATATGGATTTCGGGAAAATTTCTGAACCACTGCGTTGAAATCGATGAATGTGCCTGACCTATATATTTATATCACATAATATTCTTTATTCATCAGAAATAATATGGCTGTTGTGTGCTGTGTTACCACGTTTAAGCAGAGAAATTGAATCCCAATCATTTATTAATTTCATACGAGTCTGTATAAATGATTTTGTATATATGAGTATGAAATACGTGAGTATGAAATATTTGTTAAAATAAAATAATAGTATTTCTGAAAATATGTATGTAATGTAAAAAAAAGTTTTCAACAAAATAAATTCAAGAATTTTTCTATTAGTCGTGGATAAAATATAGTATTCTACTCGCGTATAATGGATATTATTTTCTCGGTTATTTAGGCCACTCGCCTGTGTCTAGTAGCCGTAAACTTCACCTCGTATAATAACCATCATTATGAAATCGTTTAATAATATACTATTGTCTCATCTGGGAGATTTGACCATCCTTATACACCAGTTAACTTCTTTCACTACCAAGTCCATCCAGTGGACCCATGGATAATCAAGAAATTTTTTATATATAGAATAGAGTTTGGGGAATTGGTTTCCTTCTATGAAAGAAGTCAAATAAAAGTAATTAATTGTTCTCAAACACATGATAGTTGTGACTGTAATTATTATTTTAGTAAGTGAACTATCAAATAACACACTGATGTGTTATTCGATAATTTACTTGTTTCAAATGACATTATTAACAATCATAGCTGTCATCTGTTGGATAAAACATTGTATGCCACTGGTGTGTTAGTTTCCTATCTCACTTGATAATTCATATGAACCTTTCTCGTGTGACTTATTCTCAACATAACACACTAGTACCATAAATAATTATTAAGAAGAAAGTTTAAGAATGATTCCTCAAAGGAATGTTTGTAGGTAAGAATGAAATATCGAGAAACTATTCTTACGAAATATAGCTAGGTAGTTTCTCAAAGCCAGTGATGACGATTGTATGTTAGAAGAGAGGTGAGCAAGACGTAGAATCAATCGAATGTGTCTGTAGAACTGTGGAATTATTCTGTTTTTAGAGAATTATTACTCATCATCTGGAGTATACGGTAGCCTTACACATGAACGCATGCGCAATAGTAAACAAAATTCATAAAGTTATAACGTCGTACGTACATTGATATATTATAGCGCTAAGGTATAACGTATATGGTATACATTTTGCAAGCTTGCAATAACACTCTAATATCTGTTGAAAGTATCCCAGAAAGTGATCCTCCCTGTTATCGCACCTTTCCTAAAAACATCCTTACCTTCACAAAAATAAACAATTTTTCCAACATTAGCTGATTGCAAAAACTTTTTTGAAGCCTATCCAATATTTCAAACACGAATCATAAGTCAAAACACTTCTTTTTCCTACACTTCGGTCATTAAAATTCAATCAGATGTCAAAAATGAGTGTAGTTACATCACTTTCTTCCTATCATAATAATCAAATAATACATGAGGACTGCTGTATGAACCTTCATGTACATATCAAAATCCCAACTCAGTGTTGAAAGTTGAATAGTGGAGCCTCAAGGATTTTTTTTAACTGCAGTGTTATCTTCATCCAGAAATTTGAAGTCTAAATCAGTCCTTCACATGCACAGCTTCTGTCTTCTATTTTGATAGAAGAATATTTTCGTTACATATGCACATTGGTATAATTTACAGAATTCAGTAATACTCTCACTAGTAGTACACCACACGTTTAAATTATTTAGTTCTTCAAACTTCATCCTCTTCACAGATATAGATACTCAATAAGTTTCTATAGTAGATGCATTTCCAATCAATATCAATTCTACAATTATTGTAAGAATGTAGGCTTTCACGGCCGGTGTTAATACATCTCTGGTTTTTCGGGCTTGAGGGCCGTGTAGTGGAATTTTTACTTCCGGAGCTTTCGGCTACATCTGCGGCAGCCATCTTCAGCGGCGTGGTCTTAGTTGGACTCCTCTATGTGAGTTTACTACGACTGATTGCAAATCTGGAATTGACTCGTTATTATTTCTCGGTCCGCCAGCGTTGGGTGTTACGCACTGTGGGTGTTACGAAATGTGGGTGTTACGCAGCGCACCCGTTCATTGGTGGATTTGAACAAGATTTCTTCTTTTATGAAATGTCTATATATATCTATATATTGTTTCCCATTGCTACTATACGTAATATAACAAATAATGCTACTCTATTCATTATAAAAGGTGTTGTATACTTTTTCAGATGAAATTTGTCAATTCCTTTCATAATCTGTCTCACAACCACCACTTCGTTTGCATTTACTTCACATTGTGAATTGAACGGCTTGGAATAGATGTTTTGAAGGCAAATAATTCTTTTTTAGCTAGAGATCCCCGGTCTGCAATGTTTGATAGCCCTCCACCAGCGTTAGATACAGTTAGTGTACGGTGACTTATATAGTTATTTCATCATTTTCGAAATATTTTGAATGGGATTATATTGTGAGTATTTTCGAAATATATTTCTACTACAGGAGTAACTGATTCCATTTCAATAGTTTCGAAATTCCAATGGTTATATTGCCTCCAATCTCATTGAGGATTAGTTAAACATGCAAAGGCCTGAGAAAAGGTAAATTTCAGTGTTAACTTATCAATGTTAATCAATCTACAAGTTTTCCCAAGATCATTCGAGACTTTTTTTGGATCACTTAGAGCAAAGGTGAATTCAACAATAATCCAACTGCAAGATAGTTTGAGGCTGCCTATAAAGTGCTTCTGGTACTACCTGAGATTTTTGCACCGAAATAATATTCCAGTTTCATCATGTGGACATCGTACAATCACACACGATTATAATGGTCAAGACTTTCGAGACAAGAGACGAATATAAATATTTTGAAACTAGTCTCTACTTGGCTTCTGATCAGTACTCATACCAACCCTAATCTTTCTTGGATTGAACAATATTGACTCAGGACATAGCCTCATACATTTAAGGGTTTGTTGTGAAGTATCTCTAAAAATGTATCACCTGTCTGAAATGTCGTAAACTGATAGAAATGAATGCAACATTTTCTCAGCTCCAAAAGAGAAAAAATATGGCAACCTTATAAATGCTTGCTATATATATATATATATATATATATATATATATATATATATATATATATATATATATATATATATATATATATATATATATATATATATATATATATATATATATATATAAGCTAGCTATTTCTGGCTTTGGCATTTCGAATTGAATGCAAATTGTGATAGACCAGAGAATTTGATAATCTATTTATATATATATATATATATATATATATATATATATATATATATATATATATATTATTGATACATTGATCAACAACAGTATGAGAGTTAATATTTATGATTATTTCGGGTCTCACCTTTACAAGGGACATCTCCTGTTGATGGACATGCCTCAGAATTGATAGAAATGATACTGCAGAAATATTTCAACAACAGAATCCATCACGAGACAACAAAAATGTCAGTATCACATCTCAGACCACTATTCGATATCATCCTTCTTCTGTTGACGCCCTATTGGCTGACAAAATGCACTTCGAGTGTATTTTCAGTTTTAAGTTCGTGTTGACATATGTTTTACTTTTAACATCAACGACTCCACTCATACTTATAAGTGCAGAATCCATTGAATAATTGCCATCTGGTATACATTTTGTTTCATTTTCTATATGCTTATAAAATTGGTAATAAATACATTTTTTGTTCTCGACCTTTGTCACTATGTGTACACTTTTTTTCCATTGAAATTTCATTAAGGCAATGTGTCCCTAATTACTAAAACTATAACAGTTCACTATATTTTCCATAGAAAATCAGATTCGCATGAAAGTGTTATCCGTTAACGGAATTTTAATGCCCATATGCTGTCTCAGGCATGCGACACCTATGATTCGGAAGCTCCTTCCCTCTAGTAAGAACGTAGTATATTTCTACTTCATCTCTCTTTCTCTCTAGGTGTTTCCGTTCAGCTCATTGGTCTTATAAGTGGACTAGCAAGAAAATATGGTTTAGGATTGTTTATCATACTTCATCTATTATATAGAAGAAGAGTTCTTTCTGCCGTTGTACAAGAATCTTTGACAACAACAATCATCTCATCCTGAATCTGAAATTTCAGAATGTTACAGAAAATAATCTTGATAAAGTCTTTACCTTATCACTTGTTTGTCATCCTTCGGAATGAATTATACCAGTCGACTTCGTCTCTTAACACTGAATGGTGACACATAAGCATAAAAAATCTTCTGTTATTTCCCCTTTTATCCTTCCTTAATTTCACATGCAGGGTCCAAAAGCGTTCATAGTCCATTTCTATAAATTATTCACATGCAGCATCCATAAGCGTTCATAGTTCATCTCTATGGATTCTTCTGTTATAGTATAGTCTATCGTCTTTCCAGCATCTTTCAATTGAATGATTTCCAGTCGAATTTCATGAAGTCGTGAAAGAGCTCGAACTGACTAGCGATATGATGAACAAACTCAACACTTAAAAACTTTCCCGAAGTAGACACTTTTACTGTTTGAAAATGATGAAAGAATATCTCATAGCAAAATCAGAAATAAATCTTGTAACACGATAGAAAATTTGATTTTGTATAACTCACGCTACTCTGTGGGATCTCCCTACGCTACAGAATTCAACTTTTTCTATTTGGTTACATAAATAGCAATTTTGGTATCGAGAGTATTACATATATTATATGAACGAGAACACAATGAAGTTGAAATCGAGAGACAACGGAGACATGATGTATAGTGTATATGAAGTCAAGTCGAATGGATTAAAAACCAAATAGTTACAGAACGTCGGTAGTGTCTTTGTACATTAGTCTTTTATTTAGCTGCTCGGATTGACTTCGTATAGACTATAAATACTGATTCACGAATGCTGCCAAATAATTGTTCTCCGTGATAAAATACTTCTGATATGCATATCGTCGATTGAAGACAACAATAATTTTATTGATATTCTTGTTTTTCTCATGTTTCATACAATGTATGGTGCTGATGATGTTACTGAAATTGTTATCTTCCACTACCCTCTGAACAATCGACAAACTGTCATAATGGTAAAATTTTACGGCACTGAACTCCGACAAACTGCTGTTAAATTCGAAATTAATGTGAAAACAGTAATGTTTGCCAGCTGGTGCCGTTCTTGTTGCGGAATTGACCGTAAGTTTTGTTATTCTAGCGGGTAATGAATTACCAAAGCCAACTCCAATGCGTTCCACTAACCGGCACTGGATGGGCTTTTGTTTTCTGTAAAAAGAGGAGGTAACCGTTACTTCGATAATGATTATGGGCAAAGTGGAGTCGAGACTCCTTGAAAGCATTATACCTGGAAGTTTTTTACTTTATATTTAGAGTACTTACAGATTTCTCAGTTCTGGAAACTGTTTACGAGGAATTCCAGGTTTTTATTATTCTTCATGGAACATTCACTGTCTTTTTTTATCTCAATCCGTTTGGAGGAATGAAAACGTACATAGTAGAAGTGGTTTCCGTGGTTTCACACTGATCTTTGAAGATTTCAAGAATGTAGATTATCCTGAAAAACCACGGGGATGAAATGTATATTGATGTTTTTTATTCAGAGGCTATAATTTGAATAGCTATATTAGATTTTGTTTAGATTTTTTGGCGAAAAAAACAATCGACGATTTTGAAGGTTTCCCCTATTTTTACGGTAGGGGGCGTTATGTTCCCATTTTTAAAATTTGATGTCAAGTGTCAGATCAATTGTCATGTCACTTCGACATTTTGTCTTTGATGTCTATATATGTTTTTATCCTGTTTATTTATTGATTCCGTTGCTTTTGAATTTTGAAACGTTTTTCCTTATTTTCTACTGGTTATTGATTGGCCGTCCATTATCCTTTATGTTGCGATCTCTTCTCACTGGTCAATCGAATAAAAATGGAAAAACAAGCAATCCAGATTTCGCCACTTTTATCTCCAACTTTCACAGGGTTTATAGGCATCTTAGGTTTATTCTACACCAAATAGTGTGAAATAAATATTATTTGCCCAAGTTTGTGATTGAATTGAATGCATATGTACGACTTGGAAAACAACATGATCTGTGAAATCACGAAAATACGTTCATACAAATGTGGTGAATAATAATAATAGGACAATCTCAATAAAAAATACAATATATTATGAATTGAAGTGATTTGAGGAAGGTTACTATTTTGCATTCCATATATTGTAATATTCCAAATTACAGCGTCCTGAAATTTCCTATTTGATTCACTTGATATTATCTATTTTTATTCATAGCGTTACTTATTGCCCCACTTGACTTGTAATCAGTGATCAGTATTCTATAGATTTTCCCAGTTATTGATAATAATTGGAGCGGATACAAATCATGGTATTGTGAAAATTTCAATTGTTCAAGAATCATAACCTGAAACGTGCTACCACAAAGGTCTGTAGTAGTTTACAAAAAGAATCATGGTCTCAGAGCATCTTCAGATAGTCGATCAGTAGATCTTTTTCTGAAGATACAAATCGTAGATGATCACTCCCTTTTCATTAAATTCTGTACTAACACTGAAAATTTATATTTTCCACGTTTAATTCGTTAGAAGGCTCAATTAAAATTTTCCATCTCTATGATTATAAGGAAGAAATAATTAAACACTCACTAGACATATACCGGGTGTTACGTGGCCATACTCAAAAGGGTGACTCTAAGAGTAATTCTAAGACAGAAAGGTTATATGAATATAAGTCCGGTAATGCTTCGTTTTCGAGATATAGGGTGTCAACAAGATGCATATAACCCTGGTGCATTGACCGATATGCTTTTGTTTAGTCAAATCCTCTCGATCTGAGAAACCGAAGCCAGAGCTTATATTTTTTGACGGTAGGTAGTGACACAGGTAGTGATCAAATGCGATTTTCTTAGGCTACATTTCCAACCAGGCGGCAGCTTGCGAGTGAATGTCGATACCGACGGTCTTATTGGCTGAATCCTCACGGGATTTTTCGTCACCAATAGAATCATCAGTATACAAAATATGTAAGGCCAAGTTCGTCTAATAGAAACCTATCAATTTTTTTGAAAAGTTTGACACTTCGATTTGAATTTAAAAAACCAGTTCATATTGTGAAACTTTTTCATTTCAATAGATTACTAGAATGTCAGGATCGAGCCACAAGAAGTATAGATATTCGAGGTAAATTCTCCATCCAGAGAGATCTAAACAAAATTCCATAATGAAACGTCAGGAGCTTCACTGAAACTTCTGAATCCGAACGTTCAGATTTCTTGTCACATCCTAGATATATATATATATACTCGCTATGATTTTGATAGAATAGGTATACCTTGAACAACTGAAATCGATTTGAAATGATATACATCATTTGAGGGGTAAACAATTCAATTCACTAATCCCCTGTACGAAACTCATAATAAATCGCTCGCATAACATTACTTACCTATCTTCGGTTCCTCAGATATCCACTATATTTCCCAGTTTCACTCACAACCATTGATAAGGAACATTTAATATCACATTCACAGAGATTTTAATTCATATTTCATCAACTTGAAAATGGAAGGAAAAAGCATCAAGTTATTCACGACATAACTTATAAATTTGATTTAATCGAAAGGCAGGACCGTTGACGTTCACGGCATCACAGATTAAAATTTCAGTGGATCAGGGTAGGCTTCGAAACCAGATTCGTGAGGTGCGCCTCTGGTGACAAACTCTCGAAGGGATTTCTTCAGTTATATTTCTTCAAAATCAAGAATGCCAGATATCGAGAGTTTATGACTACGATTTTTCAGGTATAAGTCAACGCAACAGGGTTATATGCATCTTGGGTGTCAACCTTCGTGCGAAGGAAATAATTATTTCCTAAATATCTCAATACTATTTTAACCGATTTTGTTAATTTTGGTAGTATCAATCGGGTTAGTGAGGAGCTAACTTATCCCCAACCAGATTGAAATCGCCATGTTCAGTGGTGCCCCGGAAGACTGAATGTGTCCCTGATTTTTTGTATGTTTTTTTTTGGATTGAGCAACTGTAACTACAATTCTTCCATACCTTGCCTCATTTTGTATCTTGCTTTTTTTTGAGAAAAATATCAAAAGTAATGCAATCATTAAATGAAATCAATAAATATTAACAACTATATTTATTGTTGCCCGTTAAAGCGATTGAACAATCAAAATCACCCTAAAGTCATCGTTTGAATTTTAGATTGAGTGTTTTCCTCTTAGTTTGCGTCTTTTTGTTCTTTGGGGTTTTCTCATATCAACATCCTTCAAAAAACAATTTTCATTATTCTTCATAATGTCATTACTATTTTCATTATGTTGTCCCAGACATATACAATAAAGTGTTGACTATTTTTATTCAGAGGAATATTCTTGAAGCTCACAACTTTCGAAACCAAAACTGACACCAATACCCATTTCCCTCACCCTCTTCATACTTTCAATCACAAAAAATCTGGTATTCAGTTCGAAAGGTGAAAATTTCATGAGAAGTCATGTCCAGACCTCGACGTACTGAATTTATGTCGAGACGATCATGAAATTCTATTTTATTGAAAGAGTATAGCGACATCTGACCATCAAAATTCCCTTCCACTCTCCCGAACCCCATTTCCCACAAATCTTCGACTTTTTATCACGGCGCGGCCGTCAGAAAATTCTCCCAACGGTAAATTTGACAAGCACTTATCCCACACAGCAAAAATCCAATTTTTCTTCTCGGATCGGCAGACATCGCTCGTGATCCCATCCAGACTATTATGTTTGAGAATTGGGCGAGAAGTTTGAAAATCGCCAACTCAAACATATCATCTCAAATAAGCTCAGACAAACGTCGAGTGTTTGCGTTAAGACGACCAAATTGACGTCCCGGCGTTATCAGCTAATGTCCATTCAGGCGGACCTTCGGAAAATGTGACGGGCCATATAATCGTTGTGCGACTAGGTTTATCGACAATCATAAAGTGAAATGGAGCGCTAACGTAAAAATGATCTTCCGAGGAAGAATTCAGGTCTATAGCGGAGGGGTTTGTTGCGAAACAGAATCATCGTTAGTTCAAACCAGTTATTTCAAAAAGCTGAAAACTATAATAAATCATATTTTTCTTTACCTCTACCGTTTTCACTTTCTGGAATGGGGTAAAATGACAATTGACGTTTTCGCATCATTTAGCTAATGGTACATGATGACTTATATCTCCAATTCTGCCAGCCCTGAGTGCACTCTAAGTTTCATTTCATCAACATTCCCTTTTCGGTGCCAATTTTTTCACTTTTTGTTGGGTAAATTCAGATATCGAAAGTTACCAAGTCAAAAAGGTAACTGACAAAATTAATACTTGTATACATGCATATACTTTAGTCGATCAGGCATTCATTAGGACAGGTGCCTCATCGGATGTTTTGGTTTCGGGCTCCCCATCTATTTGGTAAGAACTGCATGGTGGTCAGCAGCATCAGATATGCAGCACAGCAGAGTTGAAAAAACTAATCATAATGGAGTAGAGCCGAAATATATACATCACCCAATGAGTACGGGGTTGGTCAGCCGACTTCGATTTTGTTGAGTTTCCTTTTCTTGAATGTATGCTTTTGATTTCCAGAATACAAGAACATAGAAAAGGATTTTTAGGTATTTAATAAATCCTTTCTTTTGACTTTATGAAATGTTCAATAACGACTACTATCAACTTTTGTTCCACGTGAGAACCTCCTTTTTTTTGTGAAATTTTGTGGACATTTCCATCCAGCGTCCAGCTATGTATCACTCTTGGTGTATTTATGAAGCCAAATGAAAGTGGATATGAAATACATAAAAAAGTCTCCTTCCTTTCTTACGATTATTTTTTGAATGGAGGCACTAACAAAAATATACAATATATATTTTTTGAAGAGCCCCTTAGCTTTTTTAGATTTCATTGTACCATTCGCCTCGGAAATACTCATCTTTTTCGTAAATTAACCGACCTTTGATCGAGGGTTCTCGAGATTACAATAGTAAACCATTAAAAAAAGTCAGCCTCAATTATGAATCTTGGTCGTATGAAAAATTTTCTTGTTCTTGGATTGATTCAGCCGTGGCATTTTTTTCAATCAACTCATTTTCATTCATTATCGTTGTTGACTGCAAGTTCAGATTATTTTATTTATTTATTTATTCACTTCAACAATTGACTTTTAGAAAGTACAGGAAAATTGTGAAAGTTGTCAAAAGATGAAAGGATATACAAGAAATATAACCAAGAATGTGACCTATGGATATTCACTTATAAATATAAATACACACACTTGTTTGCACACATAAATAATACACCGAATACAAACAGAAATTTATATCAAAAAGTGGAGTACCACCATCAATTGGACAAATGAAAACAATTCTCATGTGTCTATGCAGTTACACCATTCCATTAAAAGTAACAGAATAGTAAGCAGCCCAAGTCATTCACTCTATGATTTTGTGAATTCTTAGAATGAGTATATTCCCGAATTTCCAATTTTTTAATCATGCTTCTCACCTACCTAACGGAAATTAACACCCCTTTTTGAAATCGTGATTGGTCCCACATTTCGGATACCTACGCCAATGTTTGATCTACTATGCCACCCGTTCCCACCCCATTTGATTACTTTCTCGTATATGTGAGGCATGCCGCCGGGGTGGTGCGACAAATGGAAGGTCTTGTTTCCAATTAGTCACCGCGTTATAAAAGAGAAGGAATCGAAGAATGGGTGGTTTGATGTTACATACCTAATAACTTTTTGTCGTCTAATAGCCTGCGGCTATTCTTGTGATAGAATGGGGTCGCGTTGCGATTCTCAGTAATTGATGGCGAGCCATTCCGCATCTGAGTTAAATGACAAATTGGAGTTGTCGCGCTTCTTTCAAGTATTTCTGTAAGGTCGGACTAACAAACCGTTGGAAAGTGCTTCGAAAAAAGGAGAAATATCTGAAGATGTTGTTCCATGCACGAACACATCAGCTCAGGCGCCCGATTTTTCACTTCCTTCGTTAATCAACGAATTCGCTTATCAACGAAGTTTTGATAACGAATGCACAACTTTATTCCTATTCTTGACGGCTTTCGTTTTTACGCTTTCAGCGATTACCCTTCGATAGCGAATGTGTGACTTGACAACGTCGACATATCCTGTCATTTCGCGGTCTCTTTTGAATGATTCAATTTTTTTTAATTTTTAAATCATTGATTTATAGAATGTTCAAATAAAGAATAGGGATCTATTCGCAATGAATAACCAAGTGAAAAGGAAATCAAAAATTGTTGAAAAACAAAGAAAAGTTTTGTTTGAATTCATTAAAACGAAGCCATATTTGAGCAGTGGAAGATTCAGCCAAAATTTCACACAAAAGGATGCTAAGGTCCTATGGCAGGACTTTGCTAATACTTTGAATAATGTGGGCGGTGCTACTAAACCATGGCAGAGCTGGAGGAAGGTAATCTAACGACAATACTATAGATTATGATATTGTATCGTAAAAAATTATATTGTTGTCAGGACATTCGTTCGAGAACTAAAATGAAAATGGAAAATTCCAAAAAATATAGCAATAAAACAGGGGGATGTCCTCCAATTCCACCCGGAGACGTCTTAACATCCTTCGAAGAAGATGTTTTGGATTTAATCAAACCTGTACCTGTTGAAGGCATGCAGTTGAAGAATCGGTAGTTGATTTTGATTCCAATGAATATGCAGATGATAAACTACATACAAATGCGCAAAATAGAGATGACTTAAGCAAAACTGAAGACATGGTATTTCTCCATGAAGATGTTCAAAATGGAAAATGTGAAGTTCCTGATTGTACAGTGATGAAGAAAAGAAGAAGGATTCCCAAAAAAATGGAGAATGAGTGTCGGAAGAATCCAACAATATGAAAAAAAAAAAGGAGAAAAGGAGAATAGTTCATTATGTTTCATTTTGATCATAATTTTATCTTGGCAAATTTCTAATAATATTTGCTCTTTCTCTTCTACCTAATGCCAATTCTGGGTTCACTCCAGCATTAACGAAATTCTTCTTCTAGTTGCTCTGAAGTATGGTGTGAAAGTATCAATAAAATATCTTGCAAGGTTTTTCGTCAACTGGAAAATTTTTATAAACTGGATGTCACTCAAAGTGAATGGGTTTTGATGGTCACGTCGAGCATTAGGGTGCTGATTTTCAGCAGCCTCCAACTCTTAAATATGCAATAATTGAATGAATTCATCCATTACTCTTTCTAACTCAAAAATCACGCAACGTCTTTCGGAAGAACAAACTTGAAGAATGTGTTTAAGAATTCCACCACACGACCACGACGACTGTCATAAAGACAAGAGTGATAACGAGTACTGAATAGCGCTCGCTACAACACGTAGAATATAATCCGTTATAGCGCAGACGAGTTCAAAAATACGCTAAAATTATTTTCGCTTAATGACGAATGATCCATAACGAAGCGAGGTGTCAAAAATCGGGCCCCAGCTGATTTTATGATCGATGGAATTCGACAAACTTTTGACGAAAAAATTACAGGTATTGAAGAATCTCAGATTCTCCACCTGTTAAAACTGAGAAACATTTTCTCACTGAGGGATGATGTTCAAATTATCTGGTTTTGTGGAAATAGGACGATTGAAGTCGAACATTGATTTGAGATCAGCTCATCTATTGAAACTAAACGATACTTCATTAATTCATGGATACAGTTCATTACTATATCATATTGTTATTCACGAATGGAATAAATGATATTCTTCAGTATCCCTATAACCCACCTCCAGGTTGGAAAATGACCAATTGCTCACCCAGAACAGGACGAGGTCATTTTTTTATTATTGCAATGAAAAAATTGTTGTATGGTTCAATGAAGTTTTTTTTTCCTGGACGTAGAAAATCTATTATATAACCTGCATATTTATTTTTGTATAGAAGTGTTTGCAAACAGATTCTCAACGGAGTTGAATAATTCGCCTCTGTTATATATGTTCTTTCCAGGAAATTGTACTAATAAGGATATGACGTAGGACGAATAAACTATTAATTAGTTGTCGGACAATATTTTTATTGATTGTATGATATAATATTGTATAAATTTGGAATGTAACAGGGTCAAGATTATTTTGAAGTCCCTGCTTGAGGAAGCAATTGTATAGCGAAACACGTGTCGCGCCCTAACCCTAATATGTGAAAATCTTACAGGCAACTGTATATTATTTGTTTGAACAGATTCTTGTGGAAAATCGTTCAATGTTACGGATTATTGAATTTGAGAAGAAAATACCAATCCAAATAGTTTTAATAAAGAAATTAACAAGGTGTTTTTGAAAAAAGTTCTTCCTGTTTTTTTCCTGAGAAGTCCTCAAAGAGATTGGCGGTGAAACATCTCACTGTTGAATTGTTTCAATTCGTCTCAAAATTATGATATTTTTCGTATCCAAACCGTGCTTTATAGACGAAAGTATTATTGGAACCTTCGGTATCACCTATTAAAGTGAAATTTCCGTGAACTGACTAACGAATGGGTTTGTTCTATCTTGGTAGGGGCACCGTACTTACCTTGTTTGCCTTCATCCAATTCAAACTCGATATTGAAAGTGAACATCTCGAGAAGTTGGTTTTTATAATTCAGTGCAAATATCTATGGCTATTATTTAAAAAACAAATGGCACTGAGAAACAATCTCGCCTTTTCCTGATGGCTAAAGCCAGGGCCAGGTATCGCCAGAACGTGACTATTGATTTGAATAATATTTTTTTATGTTTGCTTTCATATCGTTATGGGGAAAAAATATCAAAAAATGCAAATTACTCCAGAACCTTTCGCTCGCCGCTCACCACCCACACTGAAATCCACCTCGTAACATTTTTCCGGATCCATCAACCCCTTTCAGGTATTAAGTCTGTGGGGTTAGGGATTTGGACCTTGCCAGTGCAAATACGCCCTCGGGATTTCGTGTGTGACGAGCCCAAAGGCCGGCGGGGTCGGAGGGGACGGCGACGAACGTATGCATGAAAAATTGCCGACATTTGCAACTCCGTGAAATGACATCGGAGCGAGGGGTATATTTCATCGCGGGAAATAATTATGTTTCGACAAAGTATCTGAGACCGTTTGTAGTACGGAGGGTGGAAAAATCTGTTAGTCGGCCTGTGAGCAACACGAGGGTCGCCAGTTGATGCAATTAAAAATTAAAAATTGGGGTACATATTGAAGGCATGAAAATATGAAATATGCATTATCGGTTTGATTAAATGTCGGTTATTGGCAGAAAATATCATGGCTCGATCCACGAATAGTATATTACGTTACTACCACTTTCCACACAAGTAATCTACACTGTTTTTCCTACGACCACAGATTAATGAATAATTGCAAAAAAATTAATATATTTTCACTTTACTTTGAGATTTTGAGAATTTCACAAAGAAAAATAGGAGTTAGACAGATTTCTCTCTCTTATTTGTACCCTATGTACAGTAGTAGATTCGATGTCAGTTTCTCGAAGAGGCGGAGTGACGGCTTTCGAAGTACTGCTGATGGCACCCATAATTTTATTGGCAATATTCAACCTGTTAGTAGCAGAATCGTCAATATATTCTTCTGCGACTTTGGACGATTTCCAAGAAATTTTCAGAGAAATCAGATCTCCTCCTTCATCTACTAATATAGTAGCAGAAGAACGGCGAAATGAGTGCCCCGTGTATTTTTCAGGATCCTTCAGATTTGAAAATTTTGCCACTACTCTAGATGTGTTTCCAATTTTGTTAATGCTCACTACTTGTTTTGTGCATTTTTGGTCTCTATAATTAAGATGAAAGCGTGTTTCGGTAGTTGGCGGTCCTAGATTGGCATATTTTTTATATATGCTATAAAAGTTTCCAGTAATAGTGAACTTGCGACAGCATTTATTTTTTGTATTTTTAATTTGAATGACAGCCGCAGTCCCCAAATCTTCAATGTTATTTATACATAACTGGGTAGGTTCTTGCTTGCCACATGCACCAGATATACCCATAACCAACGCAACCTAATTAACATAATTAAATAAATATATAGACTTTGTTTCAATACCAGTGACTTACCTTTGTAAGTAAATGAATCTCATCGGAAGCTTTATTCATAGATTCACAAATTTCTTGTTGCGTCAAAATTTTAGCTTTTTTTGGTTTACATCCGTCACTTTTCCTTTTTAAAAAAGCCTCAAGTTTACTATATTTGGAGATATCTACATTGTGGTGAATGGATAAAGTGAAACGCAACATAGAATAATTAGTCCATAATGTTGAGTATTGGATTCTATTGGAAAGTTCACCCATGTATGCAAGCAAAACGTTTTCAGAAAATGAGCTTCTTATTCCCTCATTTCTCCGCCATGAAATAAATTAATCGTAAGCGTATTCGTACCTCCTTCTGGACTTTTCGGGTGGTAAATTCAGTGACGTTGATTTTGCGGCCTCTTCAATTTCAGGTGGAGTACATTGATCATCACTATTAATCTCTACATCCATGTTTTATGAAATTTTAGATACTATTTTCACGGTTTCGTAGATGATAAAAATGATGCATATCATACACTTCAATTCCATTAAGCAATACATATTTACATATTTTTTATTTGTTGAAATGTCTTAAGATTCAGATATAACAATAATGATTTCTATTCAACTATAAAATATTTGTGTAGAAAATTCTTGATGGCTTTCTCACGGAGAAAAATTAACAACAGTATTCGTAGTTTCCTTGAGTTTCCGAGTGTATCGCAATTTGAAACCAAAAAACAATGACCTGAACTATTTTTTTCGACATTTTTCGAATTTATCAATTTTGAAAATTTCTGATGATATTAGAATTTCTGGTTGGAAGTGTCAAAATACTGACATGACTAATTAGCCATACCAAGTGTTGATCTTGACACAATCTACTTCGAATTGAATATTTCCAGATCAACTTACCCTTTCAGAAGAGGCATCCAACAATGATCTATACTCAATGAACAAGGATCAATAATAATAAATGGCCTTGATGTTTCACCAATATGAGTACTGCCACATACACATGGGATTGTTTCGACTCAATGAGAATCCAATCATGTTGTCTGTTTTGAAAATTGTTACATTGAATCTATCACCTATAAGTTCGATTTTCTCCTATAAATCTTGGATATATGGAATGAACATTTTTATTATTATGATTTTTGGTGTTTGCTCTACATGAATTTCGAATTCGGATGGTTTCATTAAGGAATTCATTAAGAAAACCATTTTTCATGAGTACATTTTTGGTGTCTATTTCTGTCTCGAATCTTCGGGTTTGATGATATGATTTGTGCTCTGCTCAATGACACTTTTTTTTATACTGATGATTCGAAATGTAGTAACGATTTTTGTATTTCTTCCTGAGAAGACTCGTTTCAAAATCATTCATTTAAGTTTTTTTCAGCCAGAACGTCATGAAAAAAAAAACTGATTATTTTTTCTAATTTACATTTACATTCCAATTTGAAACATCGAATCAGTGTTGAAAAAAGTTGTCATCAGAAGCGTCTATGACATAGCACAAATCACACCCAGAGATTCGAGACAGAGAAAAATGTACTCGGAGAAAATGCTCATCCTAATGAATTCGTTAATAAAACCATCCAAAGGTTTGAAAGGGGTTCGTATAGAGCAAACTCCAATATTCCGCAAATGCCTCGGATGAAAATGATCATTTCTTATATCCAAAGTTCATCGAGAAAAATCAGACGTATGGCTAATATATTCGAAGAAGGAACAATATTCAAAACATAAAACACGATTTCATAAACATCAAGGCCATCAAAAATTAGAACAGCTGAACATAAAAACTGATCGAGAAGACGAGAAATAGATAAGTATAAATAAGCTGAACACATATCATCAACATCAACAAATGGTACACATGGTTTAATGAAATAATATATGGTATAATATAAAAATCGCCGCTGTAAAATCAAACCGGCATATCTGCAATATGCACATTTTTCACCAGAGCAGTTTAAAGTGTTCGCATGTGACATTTCCCATTTAACGTCCATTTGATTCGCCTCAATGCCCACTTATACATGAATAAAATTTAGACGAACACTACTAATTGAATTACTAGTAAAAAAAAAGAATTAAAACGGAAATTGCTTTAATTAAGAGAAGTATGCAGATATGCCAGTATGACTTAAGAAAAACGGATTATCTGCCAATAAGTCACGTCTATGTTAAAATAAAAATGTACTGCTGTAAGATAACCCAGTTATCTTATGAGGACATCTTTTTCCTCCCTGGAGGTTTTGATGCAACTGGGGTATTGCGCAATAAATATGTCTTCTGGTAAACATACTTGCTATATCCACGTGATTGCAACGCCATTTGATGGATTTTCATTCAACTATACGATAAACCAGTTCGACTAAAAAATAGGCAGGACAAAATGGATTTTTTGACACCAACAACTTAAAAACTCAATTTTTGCAGATATGCCGGTTTGATTTCACAACGACGATATACTTATGACAAAACAGAACGGAACAAAACGGAAATTCAAAGAGGCTTCTTTCATTTTGTTGAACGGATATGAACCAATTGCTTCTTGTTCATTGAGTATAGACCAATGTTGGATGCCTCTTCTGGAAAGGGGAGGTGAACCAGTAAGATCCGATTTGAAGTAGGTTGTGTCAAAATAAACACTTGGTATGGCTATCGATGAATTAGTCATGTCAGCGTTACATTTTGACATCTCATCAAAAATTCTAACCTCATAAAAGAATTTCAAAAAGTCATGAAAAAGAAGATTCTGAAACGTTGCCAAGAGGAAGTAAAAGCATGTTTGAATATAATTTTTTCAAATCTCCGAATTCATAAAAATATTATAGGTAAATGACAAAATAGTCACTCAATTCTACTTCTCTATAATATTACAGTTACGTATCGGGCAAATATACGACTTTGCCCTAGAACTAGATATTTTAGGAATTTGAAACGTTCCCTTTCTCATTTCCAGGGGGGGGAAAACCTCAAAAAAATTGAATTCGGGACCTTTCTACCTCCTCGGAACACGTTCAAACGATATTTTATATTTAAACTGTGCATATGCTTGGTTTGTCGAGCATGGAGTTGAAAACGTAAAAAATGCAAATTTCGGAACTCAAGAAATGTCACTTTTACTACCTTAGCAGGAAAGTCATTATTTCACCAGGACAGAAAAGTATGTTTTGTTTGGCTAGCAGGGAAATCGACGATGCGAGCAACACATAAAGAACTTTTTCTTCGAATCACAAATGTTTTTTCATCAAATGTAGTAAATCCAAAGTTTCGAAATATTTTGTCAAACTCAGAAACTGTCACATTTACTGAATAAGTGGGAAAGTAATCCATTTAGTGTTTAATTAAAACATGTTTCACATGAACACTGTATTTTCATTTCATACTACTAGTATTCAAAACTCTTTCTTTCTTTCCAGGTAAGTTGACTACCTCTGAAGAACCATGAATTCGTAAGTAAATTTTGAGTAGATACCGCTTGGTGGTGGATAAACCTAAAACCTGACGATACATGAGAGTTTTTCTATGTTTGAAACTCAGCTGAAAGGGCGCTTAGTGACAAGATACTTAAAAACAGGGAATCAGGTCTTCAAAAGATGATGATATAATAACCATAAGAATGGTTAGGAAATGACCGTCATTGAATCGTTCAATCTCATTGTGATTGTTCATCAAAATTGACCAGGTGTTGTACAACATTCCTTGATAGATATCATCGTAATCGCATATATATCCGATGCATGACAGCTACTTCATTTCACCATGAATACCATAATTATTCCATTTTGTATTATTCTCTCTCCTTTTTTATCGACGATATAGATATCTTCATATGGACGAAAATTTCTCGTTCCATATATCTAAAATAGTTATTGTTATATCGGTAACAACATATAAAACTGAAACAAATTGGATGAAAAAAATGGTAATTATTGTTTATTTCATCACTGAGAGTGATAAGAAGTTACATCGTTCAAATAAAAAGTAACAGCGAACACCACTGTTGCATGTGAGTTGCTGTGGAGCGTTGGGAAGGAAAGAAAGATGTATCAAAACCAATTACCAACGATAATCAACGATATACAACGGAAAAATCACAAATAACGAATATCACAGCTTTCATAAAAATCACGTTTGGGTTTAAATTCGTGGTATTAGCCAGGGAAGTAGTTGTTTTCTGACAGGTGCCAGCCGAAACCTACTGTGTAGGTAATTTGAGACTGGCCTGAACGGATTTTTCGAAAGATGATTTGATTTAACGCCCGTTGCCCACTGACTATGTCAAATCTTTTTACATTTTCCTCGCAGGAAGAATGAGCGAATTCGGTTTGCTTCTGGAATACCTCGTCCATTGGTAGATGGCGCAATAGCTTTGTTGTTCGCATCAGCTTCGGTCGGGGCTTGATACTCTGAAGGATTTTGATTTTTAATTATGGGAAGTCATCGACTTTATGTTGATGCAGACCGAAACCGGTCTGCGAGTGTGTCCGTCCCAATGATTGAATATCAATTCCTTCATTTGTATCGACGAAAGCAAATGCAGGATTTTCTTCTGTGAAGAAACCTGCACTACTGGCACCGGTCGGATGTAATTCAATGCCCTTCGTGGTATTAGTCAGGGGAGTAGTTGTTTTCCGACAGGTGCCAGCCGAAACCTACTGTGTAGGTAATTTGAGACTGGCCTGAACGGATTGTTGGAAAGATGATTTGAATTCAAGATTCCCAACGAACATTAAATTGTTTGTGTCCCACCAAGTTCGACCAAAGAATGTTCACGTATTCACCAACAAGAAATGACAGTTGCCGCTGAATCTGTGATCCTCACCACTACAAAATTTCATAACCTCCAAACTATTTTTGTTGCGACTACGCATGACTACCAGCAATAACCCAAATAACTACTAGACAAGAAACACTAGCAGTTGGTTTTTGGTATGACTGACCACTGACCGACTGCCGAATGACATTGCTGGTAGACATGCGCGTTCAGGGTGTATTTGTCGAATTTGTGAGATTCGCTTCTTGTTCTTGTATACGTAAATATTATTTTGTTTGACTTTCAATCGATCGCTCTTGATACAAAGACGGGCTTCGTCAGAGTTGCTTGGAATTCGATTTCGGGGTGACATTATCCGTCAATATATTATAGGATTAACGATTCCTACCACCGAGTATAAATAGATAGATAGATTCTCATATCCAGTAATAATAATAATAATATTTATTTCTTTGGTTGAAAAGTACAATTGAAAAAAAAATCAATGCACAATAAACAAAGAAAATGTCAATGTCAAGGTCAAAAGTAAATATAAAAAACATATAAATATAAGTAACTACATATAACCATATTTTAAAAGTCAGTCAAAATAATATCAACAACACAGTAACACAAACAATCCAAAAGTGCCAACAAACATCCATAAGCAATAGAAGTATCAATGTAAAACAGGTCAATATAATAAAATCAACATACAATTTCTCAAGCATTCGATGATTCAAGGCAAACGATATATATTTGCTGAAGCTGAAGATCTCAGGTTAGTTGATCCGTGAACTCTTGAATGGTGTAACAAGTCCTTTGAAGCAGCATTTTTTCAACTGACTCTTGAATACATTAATATTTGAGGAATTGTAACGGTTGAAATTATCCCTAAGATTAATTGATAATACCACGCTCACTGGTCAAATACTTTCCTTTATTTTCGTTCATAAGACATCTGAAGTAAATTTATGATAGTGTTTGTTTTCTTGTGTTTCGAGTTCTGCTCCTATCCTTCTAATGTAAACGTTCCAGCGCTACAGGCAGCCATTCAACCTCAAACCGACCTGCAATTGACAAAAAAAAAACAGTTCAAGATTTTCTGTCGTTTTTGCTAGGAAAACCTACCTCTGCCGAACGGTCGACTGAGAAGCCAAAGAAGCATGGCCTGTTGGGATAACTAACGGCTTCCAACTTTCTTGTTAGACGAACTGTACTTTCGGTTATTGTTAGGGCTTTTCTTTTTGCCAACTATAGAAGGAGTGTGTTCTGATTGTGCAGAGTTGTTTTACTAGTCTCAGCATTTGTTTACTCAGAGAGTGAAGCGATCCAAGGTTTCTTACGGGTTTCTTTATTTGGGAAGGTGTGCATGTCTGCCACTGTCCTCTTAACACTGTGATCTGCTTCTCGGTACAAATTACCTTCTGTTCCATAGTGAATAAGGTCGATCTCAGTCGGCAGAACATGAAAAATGCATGTCTATTAGTATTCTTAGAGAGAGGTCATTTGAAGGCTACTTGTTTTGTGACAATTTACTCACAGTTCGTATCGGCGAGATGATTATGATTAATTGATTGATGGAACTCACCTGAACCATTTGTTCTTCCCATTTCTGGTTGTAAATATTGTGAATGTAGTGTATAATGTTTGTTTGTTGCGTTGAGGTTATTACAATTGACAGCCTCACTCCAGTTTCGATAGTCTAGTGACATTTTTAGGGAGGTCAGTGTTGCCAACTTTGCTTTCTGGGGAGTTTCTGTGATTTTTCGAGAAAAATATATATATTTTCGCTGTGTTTCCGATCCAGTCTTTCATTTTACATGACTTTCTAGTTATTACCAGAATTTCATTGCAGAAAATGAACTTTTTTTCTATCCTGGTCACTCATTGGTCGAATATGAATCCGGTTGTCTGTCAACTTTCGAAGTAGGAAATTTCAAGGCCTTTTTCTCTTGCAGGATTTTAGATGAGTGCGAGAGAGAAAAACTATCTCTTCCTCTCACTCAGTGGGTGGTTGGATTTTTCGAACAAAAATTCGTTGGTAGTTTTCAAATCTCCAGCTGAAGATCAATGTTTTTCTAAAACATCCTAACGGGATTATTCTCAGTTGGTGAAATTCTAAGTGAAAATTGTTGTCCGGGTTCTCGTCCCACGATTAGTTATTGTAGTTTGGAACAAGAACAGTTATTTTCACTCTCATTTGAGGATCAATGAAACTAACCACACGTAAGTCGTTGAAGCCATTTTCATTTCCAACAAAAAAAAGTGGGCTAACAATTCTTTTCTCATTTTCCCAGGGCCACTGCTGCATTTGATCATTCAAGTTGATCTCTAGAGGCCTTAGATACGGAATAATAAGATTATTCCTCATCTAGTACAATACGTAACATACTCGTAATTCTACCTATCCGCACCAGTACACTGTTACACACACAAAAAAGGAACTCTTCTGGAAAGAAGGTACGTCAATTATAATACTCTCCTGAATTTCAATACCTTTTTTTGTTTGGTTATCGAATATGCAAAGGACAATTTTTCCACGAATGTTTTTTAAGAAGGGGTATCAACTTTCTTGTTATGCAATAAATCGTTTCAGAGTTACTTTTTTGGCAAACACCTAAACTAATGAATTTGAGAGCAAGTATCTCTTCTAATAAGAGATGCTAGTGCTAGTGATGCTGCTAACTAATGAAATATTTTCGATAGTTCCTCCAAAGATGCTCTTTCTTATTTTTCACATTTGCTGTTGCTAACTGATAAGTCATTTTGAATAGTCTCCCAGAGATGCTATTTCTTAGTTTTCACATTTTCTCTTATTTTGTTTTATGATCAATTATGCCAGTTGGAGCAGAATAGGGAGTGACTTTGGAGTGAAACTGACCAATCGGCTAGAAAACTCTGTGAGCTGAAGTATTCGCGTTGATAGAATAAAATTATCTCTTTTACTTTCGAAACGGCAAAATACAGGGTGAATCAAGTGTAATGCCTACGCTTAAGTTGTTTATTAGCATTGATATTAAATCTGTTTTGTATTTATCCTTTGATCTTCTTCGGATATTTGTTTTTGAGTCCGACTACTGTTATACAGGGTGAAGTTTCAATATTCTGTTTGACAAATAGGAAGTTGAGTTTGAGTTTTGGTATGCGAAAAAAAGAAAATGCGACATGTCCTGTTGGGGGGGGGGGGATAAACGGGGCAATGTATTTCCGGGAGGAATGCACATTATACGCGGGTAACAAAAATAGATCAATAGTGTAATTTTGCGGCATTACCATTTTGATGTATACGAGGTGGGTCGATAGATTGAAAAAAAAAATTGAATTGAAACTTTTTCGAATACCGGGTTGAATTAAATTTTATTTATTTTTTTCTCTTTCAATATGAAATATTCAAATATATAGGGTGATTGAGATAGCTCAATTGGAGCTTACCTGGTTTATATTTTTTTTTTGAACTCAAATCAGGGATGTTCTTACGTTGACCAGCTGTAATATCGACCTTCAGATCGATAATTGTAAAAAAAATATAATTTTTTTTGTTAATTTCAAAACTGTTTATTTAGAGACACTAAATAATGAGAGCTTTCCTGATAATATTTTTTTTGGTTTTATTAAGGGTTTTTTTGGTACGGCTATCCCTTGGGGCGACCACTTTGAACTTGCCTCCGGAAATAATCGAGCTCAGCGGGGACACTTGGAGGACTCGCGGGTTCTGAGACGTCAGCTCGGACTAGGAGACACGCAAGTACCCTTGACCATTCAGAAAGTGAATCGGCGAGTGTAGACCCACTATTGTAGATGTCAATATAATTTTTATTTTTTTTATCCTTTGAATATTAATTCTCGTAGAGATAATGTACGGTGGAAATTGAGTAGCATTATTTTATGACTGTTTTGAATGAAAACTATTTCCGGCGTCTGCGCTCTGGGCCCAAAGTACAAGACATTTTTTTGTTGATAATGATTGTTGATTGTTTTCTTGCGGTATCAATTCCCACCACTGAACAAGAGTGAACTCATCTGAGTGTTGCCTCATCTCGAGACTCCTAATTTATTTTGGACTATTTTATTCGGATAGTTACTCCCTGTATCTCTCACTCAATACCGCGTGATCTACTAAGTGTGCTTTTCGCGTATGGACTTGTAAATTCAGAATATATATTTATACTGGGTGTTTGAACTTGTCTCTTATTTTATTTTTTTTCCCTTGTGGTAAATTTGGGGGGGGGATAGTTAATTTTGGCAATCTACATTGGCATAAAAATTTACCTGGCGCCCATTTAATGTTATAAACTACTATTTTGAACCCATCCCATCTTCACTGGGTGAGCCGGTAGATGCCTGTTTTAGTTATCGGGGCATCAAACACGATCAACTGAAATTGGACGTGACATTAGTGGCGTCTCCAACGTGGGGCCCGAGAAGGTTCGTTTTGGTATTTTTTTTTGAATCGTGGTAAATTAGGATATTGGAAGGAAATTCAAATTTAACGCGGTAGTTTATTTTGAGATTGTGAGAGTTGACGAACAAGATGGCCCGGAAGATGATCATCAACCGTCTGGAGAAAGACGAACTCACCTACGAACTGACTATTCGAGGGATAGGAGCCAGCACCTGCGAGGAAATGCGACATCGCTTGGCCATGGCCATTCAACTAGAAAAGAGTGGTGATAGCCTCCGCTATCCTACTTATCCATTCACATTTGAAGAAGATGAATCCGTCGTCAAGCAGAAACTCGATGATATTGAAAAACGAATCGATGGTCTGACAGGATCTGAGACAGGTGGCGAGGTAATGAAAATTCAGACGAAGCTGGCACACACATTGAACAGGATAGAGAATATGAACCCGGATACGGATAAGGACAAGCAGGTTAAAAAATCGGAATATCTAGGAATGGCACTTACGCTTCTAGACCGAGTCACTCAAAAAAGTGAGGCAAATAAGGACGACAACACGAAGCATGTTCCTGCAGCACTCCATCAACTGGAATGCCGACTCGACGCTCATTCATTCAATGCCAACCTACAAAATGCGGCACAATCATCGGTAGCTGGTGACCCTGCATTGGATCCTTCTGCCTCAGGAGCTATTGGAGGAATGGTTGCACCCCACAAATGGAACCTCAACAAATTTACAGGAGATGGTAAGGGCGTATCCGTGACTGCATTTTTCGAGAGGGTTGATGAGTTGAGGTTGGCCCGACATGTACCAAAAGCCATTTTGTTGGATTCTGGAGTAGACCTTTTTGCCGACAAGGCTTATCAGTTTTACAAGGATTGCCGAACGCGCGTCTCCAGTTGGGAAGAATTGGTGGAGGAATTCAAGGAAGAATATTTGTCAGCAAACCATTCCGATGCGCTATTCGAAGAGCTGCAAAAAAGAACTCAACATCCATCAGAATCCATTGGGGTCTACCTCGCGGTAATGTCGAGCTATTTTGGTCGTCTAGGATGCCCGGTGACAGAAGAAGCTAAACTGAGTATCATCATAAAGAATCTGCATCCATTTTATCAGGATCGACTTCGAGAACCACTACCTACTAGCCTTTCAGAACTTCGTTCGGTATGTCGAAGAATGGAAACGAGGAGAGATTTCATCAACAGCTACGTAGAACCGTCCTCACGACGGTCTAATATAATAGAAAAAGATTTGGCTTTTGTTGAAGTTACGGAAAGCTTGAACGTTTTGGATGTGGCGACAACGCAGACACCTTCTGGTAGCAAAATGAAACAAGTGGTCTGTTATCGGTGCAATCAACCGGGACACCGAGCGATAGGCTGTGCCTTGCCAAAACAACTGCAGTGCTATGGTTGTAAGAAGGAGGGCTATACTGTGCGTAATTGTCCTAACTGTTCGGATCAGGGAAACGGCAAACGGCGCCTTTAAGTCGTCGAGGTAAAGGCGCTCGAAAGTTAGATTCGACAAATACTCTGCAACCGATTTTGGATTTTATACTGGACCACGCTGAAAACGATGAGCGGCCTTTCTTGAAGGTCCAAATTCTTGGACATAGTCTACTTGGATTGTTGGATTCTGGTGCATCAGCAACTATCCTGGGGAGCCGAGGCTGGAAAATGGTGAGGGAGTTGGTTTTGTTGGACACCTCCAAAAAGGTTGTCTGTACAGTCGCCAACGGACAAGTTTGCGAAAGTATAGGGGAGTGTGAGGTACCGTTCTGCTTGCGCGGTAAGCTGAGATTGGTTCGAGTGCTTGTGGTCCCAAGTATCCCACACACTTTGATTCTAGGAACAAACTTCTGGAGGGCAATGGGTATTGTACCAGATCTAAGGCACAACGAATGGCATTTTTCCGGAGAATCGTGTAATTTGGAGACAGTATCACATATAAGGGATCAGACGGTTCTCACCCCTATGGAGGAGGCGCGACTCAAAGCTGTGGTGGACAGAAATTTGGAACTTATGGGAGATAGTCTAGGTTGTACGAGTATGGCTGAACATGTCATTAGGACCAATTCGCCGCCCATCAAGCAGCGATATTATCCGGTCTCTCCAGTTATCCAGAAACACATTGATCAAGAGCTGGATGAAATGTTGAAAAATGACATCATAGAAAAATCTAACAGTGCCTGGTCATCACCAGTACTCCTTGTGAAGAAGAAAGATGGGAGCTATCGTTTCTGTATCGACTACAGGAAACTAAATTCGGTAACAGAACGAGATAGTTATCCTATCCCCTATGTCTCCCACACGCTGGATAAATTGAGGGACGCCCATTACTTGTCCTCACTGGACATCAAGTCAGCTTATTGGCAGGTACCGGTAGCTGAAAGTTCCAGACCTTACACCGCGTTCACCGTACCCGGGCGTGGGTTATTTCAATTTAAGAGAATGCCATTCGGCCTGCACAACTCCCCAGCAACGTGGCAAAGGCTCATTGATAAGGTTTTGGGGCCTGAATTGGAGCCGCACGTGTTCGTCTATTCAGATGATGTAGTGATCGTCACCCAAACCCTAGAAAAGCACCTTTCTGTCTTAGATGAGGTTTTTCGGCGCCTGAGGGAGGCAAACCTTACTGTCAGCTTCGAAAAATGCCAATTTTGCAGACCGGAGATGAAGTACCTCGGGTACGTAGTTGACCGGAATGGGCTACATGTGGACCCGGATAAGGTGAAGGCGATGCTCCAGTTGCCTAGACCAGTATCAGTAAAGGAAGTGAGGAGAGTGGTAGGTACCTTCTCCTGGTATAGACGGTTCATACCAGATTTTGCCACTATGATAGCTCCACTAACATCTCTTTTGAAGAAAGGCAGGAAGTTCGAATGGACTGAACGATGCGATGGTGCGTTTAAGGAGATGAAAGAGTGCCTCATATCGGCTCCAGTTCTCAGCTGCCCGGACTATTCCCTTCCTTTTGTCTTGCAGACTGATGCGTCAGCCTTCGGAATCGGGGCTGTGTTATCCCAGACTCATGGTGACCAAGATCTGGTAATATGCTATCTCAGCAGATCGTTGACGAAGCAGGAGCGTAACTTCTCCACCACTGAAAGAGAATGTTTAGCGGTGTTGTGGGCGATTGAGAAGTTGCGCCCCTACCTGGAGGGGATCCCGTTCACGGTGATAACCGACCATTATTCCTTGGTGTGGTTGCAGAACTTGAAGGACCCGGCTGGTCGCTTAGCCAGATGGGCAGTGCGGCTGCAACAATATGACTTCCGAATTGTGCACCGAAAAGGAAAAGATCACGTCGTGCCGGATACTCTCTCTCGATCAGTTCCAGCTCTCGATGTAATAAATCATGAAAGTAAGGGAGACGAGGTGGAAGATAAGTGGTACACGCGCATCAGAGACCAGGTGATGACGAACCCTAGAAAATATCCCAACTGGAGAATATGTGATGGACAATTGTACAAGTATGTCAAGCCAACCTTTGCGGGATTAGGTGACCCAGCCGATGCTTGGAAATTGGTTGCACCAAAGCCGGAGAGGAAGAATATTTTGAGTGATGCCCATGTAAAACCCACTTCTGGACATCAGGGGGTATTCAAGACATATAACAGAATTTCCGAGAAGTATTACTGGCCAAAGTTAAGAGCCGATGTTTCAAAGTTCGTTCGGAATTGCTCCACCTGTGCGGCATACAAACCGGACACTAAAAGACCGAATGGACTTATGACTCCGCAACCTAGAGTGCATTGTCCGTGGGAAATGATTTCGAGCGATTTGATGGGCCCGTTTCCGCGGTCTGCGAAAGGAAATAGATTCATTTTAGTCATTACAGACTATTTCAGTAAATATTCCCTGGTATATCCACTGAGATCTTCAAATGCTGACGTCGTGTCGAGAATAATTGAACAGGAAATATTTTTGGTATATGGGGTTCCTCGACTGCTCCTGTGCGACAACGGCCCACAATATCGGTCGAGACAGATGCGGAAACTTGCAGAAGAATATAAGGTGCAGATCAAGTATAATGCCTACTACCATCCGCAGGCTAACCCTACGGAAAGGGTTAACAGAACGTTGAAGTCAATGTTGGCAATGTACGTGTCTGATAACCACCGATTGTGGGACCTCAATCTACCAAAACTGGCTTGTGCGCTGAGAACTGGCAAACACGAGGCAACCAACCAAACCCCGTATTTTGTTAATTTTGGGCGTTCAATGGTGCTGTGTGGGGAGGAATTTTCACGGAAGGAGAGGTTGCTGGAGGATCCGCCACCTGATGACGATTTGAGACCGGAGGGATTCCAGAAATTATTCGCAGATATAAGAAGAAGATTAGACGCTGCAGCTGAAAAAAATAGAAGAATTTATAACCTCAGACGGCGATGTGAGGAATTTTTGCCAAATCAGCTCGTGTGGAGGAAGAACTTCGTTCTATCTGATGCTTCAAAATACTTTTCATCAAAGTTGGCTCCAAAGTATGCTGGGCCGTTTTACATAAAGAGGAGGGTGTCGCCATGGACATACGAGTTAAGGGACGAAAACGGTGTCTACAAGGGAATCTAGAACGCGAAGGACCTCAAGGCAGCTAGCGCTGATGAAAATTTATCCTAGTAAATTTTCTTGTGGCAAGGGGGGGATTGTAACGGTTGAAATTATCCCTAAGATTAATTGATAATACCACGCTCACTGGTCAAATACTTTCCTTTATTTTCGTTCATAAGACATCTGAAGTAAATTTATGATAGTGTTTGTTTTCTTGTGTTTCGAGTTCTGCTCCTATCCTTCTAATGTAAACGTTCCAGCGCTACAGGCAGCCATTCAACCTCAAACCGACCTGCAATTGACAAAAAAAAAACAGTTCAAGATTTTCTGTCGTTTTTGCTAGGAAAACCTACCTCTGCCGAACGGTCGACTGAGAAGCCAAAGAAGCATGGCCTGTTGGGATAACTAACGGCTTCCAACTTTCTTGTTAGACGAACTGTACTTTCGGTTATTGTTAGGGCTTTTCTTTTTGCCAACTATAGAAGGAGTGTGTTCTGATTGTGCAGGGTTGTTTTACTAGTCTCAGCATTTGTTTACTCAGAGAGTGAAGCGATCCAAGGTTTCTTACGGGTTTCTTTATTTGGGAAGGTGTGCATGTCTGCCACTGTCCTCTTAACACTGTGATCTGCTTCTCGGTACAAATTACCTTCTGTTCCATAGTGAATAAGGTCGATCTCAGTCGGCAGAACCTGAAAAATGCATGTCTATTAGTATTCTTAGAGAGAGGTCATTTGAAGGCTACTTGTTTGTGACAATTTACTCACAGTTCGTATCGGCGAGATGATTATGATTAATTGATTGATGGAACTCACCTGAACCATTTGTTCTTCCCATTTCTGGTTGTAAATATTGTGAATGTAGTGTATAATGTTTGTTTGTTGCGTTGAGGTTATTACAATTGACAGCCTCACTCCAGTTTCGATAGTCTAGTGACATTTTTAGGGAGGTCAGTGTTGCCAACTTTGCTTTCTGGGGAGTTTCTGTGATTTTTCGAGAAAAATATATATATTTTCGCTGTGTTTCCGATCCAGTCTTTCATTTTACATGACTTTCTAGTTATTACCAGAATTTCATTGCAGAAAATGAACTTTTTTCTATCCTGGTCACTCATTGGTCGAATACGAATCCGGTTGTCTGTCAACTTTCGAAGTAGGAAATTTCAAGGCCTTTTTCTCTTGCAGGATTTTAGATGAGTGCGAGAGAGAAAAACTATCTCTTCCTCTCACTCAGTGGGTGGTTGGATTTTTCGAACAAAAATTCGTTGGTAGTTTTCAAATCTCCAGCTGAAGATCAATGTTTTTCTAAAACATCCTAACGGGATTATTCTCAGTTGGTGAAATTCTAAGTGAAAATTGTTGTCTGGGTTCTCGTCCCACGATTAGTTATTGTAGTTTGGAACAAGAACAGTTATTTTCACTCTCATTTGAGGATCAATGAAACTAACCACACGTAAGTCGTTGAAGCCATTTTCATTTCCAACAAAAAAAAGTGGGCTAACAATTCTTTTCTCATTTTCCCAGGGCCACTGCTGCATTTGATCATTCAAGTTGATCTCTAGAGGCCTTAGATACGGAATAATAAGATTATTCCTCATCTAGTACAATACGTAACATACTCGTAATTCTACCTATCCGCACCAGTACACTGTTACACACACAAAAAAGGAACTCTTCTGGAAAGAAGGTACGTCAATTATAATACTCTCCTGAATTTCAATAACTTTTTTTGTTTGGTTATCGAATATGCAAAGGACAATTTTTCCACGAATGTTTTTTAAGAAGGGGTATCAACTTTCTTGTTATGCAATAAATCGTTTCAGAGTTACTTTTTTGGCAAACACCTAAACTAATGAATTTGAGAGCAAGTATCTCTTCTAATAAGAGATGCTAGTGCTAGTGATGCTGCTAACTAATGAAATATTTTCGAAAGTTCCTCCAAAGATGCTCTTTCTTATTTTTCACATTTGCTGTTGCTAACTGATAAGTCATTTTGAATAGTCTCCCAGAGATGCTATTTCTTAGTTTTCACATTTTCTCTTATTTTGTTTTATGATCAATTATGCCAGTTGGAGCAGAATAGGGAGTGACTTTGGAGTGAAACTGACCAATCGGCTAGAAAACTCTGTGAGCTGAAGTATTCGCGTTGATAGAATAAAATTATCTCTTTTACTTTCGAAACGGCAAAATACAGGGTGAATCAAGTGTAATGCCTACGCTTAAGTTGTTTATTAGCATTGATATTAAATCTGTTTTGTATTTATCCTTTGATCTTCTTCGGATATTTGTTTTTGAGTCCGACTACTGTTATACAGGGTGAAGTTTCAATATTCTGTTTGACAAATAGGAAGTTGAGTTTGAGTTTTGGTATGCGAAAAAAAGAAAATGCGACATGTCCTGTTGGGGGGGGGGGGATAAACGGGGCAATGTATTTCCGGGAGGAATGCACATTATACGCGGGTAACAAAAATAGATCAATAGTGTAATTTTGCGGCATTACCATTTTGATGTATACGAGGTGGGTCGATAGATTGAAAAAAAAAATTGAAGTGAAACTTTTTCGAATACCGGGTTGAATTAAATTTTATTTATTTTTTTCTCTTTCAATATGAAATATTCAAATATATAGGGTGATTGAGATAGCTCAATTGGAGCTTACCTGGTTTATATTTTTTTTTTGAACTCAAATCAGGGATGTTCTTACGTTGACCAGCTGTAATATCGACCTTCAGATCGATAATTGTAAAAAAAAATATAATTTTTTTTGTTAATTTCAAAACTGTTTATTTAGAGACACTAAATAATGAGAGCTTTCCTGATAATATTTTTTTTGGTTTTATTAAGGGTTTTTTTGGTACGGCTATCCCTTGGGGCGACCACTTTGAACTTGCCTCCGGAAATAATCGAGCTCAGCGGGGACACTTGGAGGACTCGCGGGTTCTGAGACGTCAGCTCGGACTAGGAGACACGCAAGTACCCTTGACCATTCAGAAAGTGAATCGGCGAGTGTAGACCCACTATTGTAGATGTCAATATAATTTTTATTTTTTTTATCCATTGAATAGTAATTCTCGTAGAGATAATGTACGGTGGAAATTGAGTAGCATTATTTTATGACTGTTTTGAATGAAAACTATTTCCTGCGTCTGCGCTCTGGGCCCAAAGTACAAGACATTTTTTTGTTGATAATGATTGTTGATTGTTTTCTTGCGGTATCAATTCCCACCACTGAACAAGAGTGAACTCATCTGAGTGTTGCCTCATCTCGAGACTCCTAATTTATTTTGGACTATTTTATTCGGATAGTTACTCCCTGTATCTCTCACTCAATACCGCGTGATCTACTAAGTGTGCTTTCCGCGTATGGACTTGTAAATTCAGAATATATATTTATACTGGGTGTTTGAACTTGTCTCTTATTTTATTTTTTTTCCCTTGTGGTAAATTTGGGGGGGGAATAGTTAATTTTGGCAATCTACATTGGCATAAAAATTTACCTGGCGCCCATTTAATGTTATAAACTACTATTTTGAACCCATCCCATCTTCACTGGGTGAGCCGGTAGATGCCTGTTTTAGTTATCGGGGCATCAAACACGATCAACTGAAATTGGACGTGACAGAATTCTTAAGAGTTATTGGTAGTGTACCGAAATACGGTAAATATATCAATGACACTGTAATCATAGTTTCAGATTCAAACTAAATTCCAATTCAAGATTCAGCGCATGTAAACAATGATCAGAGCTTGATCACCTTGTGCCTGCTGGAATCTGCAATGCTATTGTTCAAACGACCATGAATTGCTTCGAACGCTTTTCACTGTTTTGATGCAGATGCGTACTCAGATTCGGTGCAAATTATGTTGTTTGAATTGCATCTTTCAGAATCCATTCATTTTAGTTTGAGAAGTGTGTTTTATTCAAATACTTTCGAAATAAGTATATCAGTTAAAAGTGTTTTTGCTCCTTTATCTTACAATAAAATTTTGTCCTCATTGCGGCTCTGATAGAATATTACGTGCACACGATTTTGTTTACATCTACTGAACATTGGATTGGAATGAACTGTAGTAAATTTCGTCCGCCGATACAATCCTGTTCGCCAAACTCTCGCCAAATGCAAATGTGTTTGTAGATCTCACACGACTCGACCTGCTTTTTCGATTATATATGAAAATTTTATTTCAGAATAACCAGTTTACGAAGTAAGTTTTCATTTTCATCGATAAACAGGGCGACAGTGACAAGTTTTTCAGAATTTTTTTACGGTCAGCCTTAAGGAGATAGAAGCAAAAACAAATGGTTACCTGAAAAAAAAAGTTAGGCGCTACAGGGTACTTCATTTGAAACCCAGAATTTGACTTCGTTTTACTGGCTGCGGCCTTGCATCTATTACACATGAATACATCGCTCAAACTACAAAAATAATAAAGTATAATGGTTGGCTTTCGCAGCTGAGGTTTTCAGTATCACTACTTTTGTTCGAATTTGAGGGCCGTCGTTTATGGAATTTCTTTCTGATGTTCCGCTGGCTAGCTTCTTGAGAGGCTCATACATGTTGAGTTTGACTCCGATGACTAGGTGTTACGACTTCTCAAGGTATACTACCTGTCGTTATGATATTTGTTGTGTTTTATCTTCTTAATATGGGATTCCATATTCGGTTGGGATTCACAGCTTCTTCTTCCCTGTTGCAATCATCCGTATGTTTGTGGATCTCTATTGCCTTATAGTCGAAAGTGACTAAAGACAAAAGAGACCCACTGTCAGCAGCAGGGGTTTATCGCGTACCGTGCACCTGTGGGAAGGTATACATCGGTACCACCAGAAGATCTATGGGAACTAGTCTAAAAGACCATGAAAGAAACTGCAGACTAGGACATACTGACAAGTCAGCTGAGGCGAAACACGCACTCAGTAGGGGAAACCACAGGATTCTGTTTGAAAACGCGGAACTCATTGCCCCCAACCAGGGATATCATACTAGAGTGTTTCGTGAGGCAATAGAGATCCACAAACATAATATGAATATTTTCAACAGAAAAGCAGAAGCTGTAAACCCCAATCCAATATGGAATCCCATTTTGAGAATATCAAAAATAACAAATATCATGACGACAGTTAGTGCTGCAATTAATAATGATAATACTTCTCCGAATCAAGATAAAGTGATTACAGCAATCAATATTAATAAAAATTATCCGAATGTAGATAAAGAAATTAGCACTCCAAACTACCTGAATCCATATAAATATGTTTTACGTAGTCGTAACACCCAGGCAACTTAAGATGTATGAGCCTGTCAAGATGCTAGCTACTCGCGCCAGCGAAACGTCAGAAAGAAATTCCAAAAAAGGGCGACCTTCAAACCCGAAAAAAATTAGTGATACTGAATCATAAAGCATACTTTTTCAAATGGAATGAAGTGACAACTCGCTCGAGTGTTTTGCGAAAACGTCTGATGAAAACCAACTTTCCACCAATCGCCAATTACAATTTGCAATAGTACTGAGGAAATCAACATTTCTGAATGTTTGTTCCAAATTCGAATTAATTTTCTGTCATTTCAATCTTCATCAGAATCCCTAATCAGAAAACTTCCATTCTCTTCTCACACCTCGAATAAAGTAAGTCTTGCCTCGAAACATTTCAAAATCTAAAATTTACGTGCACCACTTTTTCGTCTGTCAAAACTAAGATTCTTCTATAATGGAAGTGTCTCGAGGAAATGTTATTCTCCATTTAATTTTGAATAATTGAGTTAAGTATCAGGCCAGAAGGAAAACGACAAAAATTAATATTTATGGCAGAGCATTACGCTGAATGTTGAATTATATTCTCCATATATTTTTCGTTCTTTTTGCCGACAACTTCGTTCTCTACAAGTATTTATTGAAACGATTTGTGCTACGTCGAGCTGAGACTCTTGAGATTGTTCTCGGAAGGTATATTACCGAACATGTTCAAGATGAACATTAACATTGATCCTGATACTGAACTTTTGAAAAGTAAACAAATAGCAATAGATCAGTAATTCCCTCTCCTGAAGATGCCAGTTTGATAGGTGAAATGTATTTAGTGACTTATTGTTTTCCATGTCATTTTCAAACCAAACGCCATCGACTCCGATCGAAGTCCTTCAGCAAGTAGGCCTTGTTACTAACTCCCTACGCCATATCTTGGGAGTAGCATGTTTAGTCGCGGACCCGTCATGGAGTAGAATCCATGACCTCTAGATCATGAGCCGGGCACGGAACCCTAGCGCCAAAAGTCCCTCGCGTAAAATGTATATTTCGTGGTTGTAGTGAATTTACCTCTTCAGTTTGGGTCTCCGGATCACAACCGATTGCATTAAAAACTTCAACTAGAAAAAATCGCATGTGAAAACTTAATGTGATGAATAGTACCGGAGCACCATTCAATCAGGAAACTTAGAATATAGTAGGTTATTGTATTTCAACTATATGTGGATCAAAATTAATGTACAATGTTCCATTGAGATATAAAGTTGTTGAATGGATTTCAGTCAGTGAGTACAGTAGAAAAATTCATTTACAAAAAAGCTCAAAAATGTTTTTTTTCATGAACCAATACGCGACATTGCATTTGAAGGAGTTTATACCTGTGAAACAATTATGCTTCTCGTTCACATCGAATTGGCAAATAGAAGATCCGGATATCGTCAGTCATGCACCGGTTTATGATTTGTTCATATTGAGAATATGCATTGTGAATGAATTCAAGTTTTGATAGTATACTTTGTTTATGCATTCGAATACAAAATACCGAAATCGTATGAAAAGGTTGGAGCGGAAAGTGTACGGCTAACATTCCACCACTCAAAACACCTTGGAACCAGCTTGATCAGTAGCAACGGATGCGATAATGATGCATTTACTTAGTAGTGCCTTACTAGAGGCACGCTGTCAAGTAAAACTGAAGGCTCTCAAGTCACATATTTGTGAGTCCCACCTGAAATGGAATTGCAATACAAATAATCAAGTGACCAAGATGTACGTGCCAGGAACCTTTCTATTAGAACTTGAACACACGTGACAGAAAGAGTTCTGTCGCTGGTGTTTCAAACAAAAGAAGAGGTTTATTTCCCCATCGCCAGAGAAATCTGAGCTGCTTCTGAGGTTGAAAACAGATGACCTTAAGCTAAAACCATTCTGACGCTTGAGAACTGAAGCCGAATTCAGGTTTGCTATTGCAGTCATTCGCTTTAGAAATTCATACGGATATGCCTAGCTTTTCATTTTTGAATCATGACTACCTCGAAATCACAATTCCAGTTCAATAATCAACTATATTTTTTTTTGAATGTGAACCATTTGTGGTAATAATATTATCTGATATCTTCTGTTGAGCATTTAATTTTCACCATTCATTCACACTAATAATCATAAATATATCCATTTTGTATCATTATAGATAATGCTTCATATTAAATTCCACTGAATTATCACATATCAAATATTAGCGAATATAATCAGCAGCCATATGTTCGAAAGCTTTCATCTATAATTATAATTCGTGGTATACCACGAAATGGAAAGAACTCAATGCCATTGTATATACAGGGTGTGAAAGGTATAGTATTGGTGGTTGTACGGAATTATACAAGACTTTTGAGAGAATTGTATTTCGAATTATTCCGAAAATCATAGGTATGAAATATGAATGATTACCTATATCGTAGGAAATGTTTCCGCATATCAATATTCAAGCTTTTTAGGGAACATGAACAAATTTTAAATGTTACTATGAGATCCACCAAATGAATATACGATGAAAAAAGTACTGATAATCTAAAAATATTCGACTTGAACGGACTCAAGGTCAAACAAAGTTGATGTTAATTTTTTTTTTCGAAAAGGATCCATTGCTTTCTTTGTATGGAAGATTTTCTGAATTTCCATTTAGATAATGGAACGCATTTGAACATTCCTCTATGAGCTCCCCAGTGAACTAAAGTTGGGTATCTATAATTGACGTATCTTCAGAAAAATGATCGAAGGGTGTCATATTAGGCAAACTATCTAGCCATTTCGAGGGACGTCTAACCATCATTCACCGGAGTGAGGCCTAAAAGAACAATAAACTATTTATTTTCGTAACGAAATCGATGAGAAATGTTCTCCTCATTCAACTTCAATCCTTCTGTTCTCTAGAGATTTCAAGAAGTCACTTTGGTCGATTTCTGAAGAGCACCCGAGAGTATTCGCCTAATATTTTAAAATCTCCGACATATTCACTAACAAAGATGCCTGTCAGGAGGAATTTCAACGGTAAAACGCCGAGGGAATTTTAAGGATGACGTTGAAATGCTTTCTCTATACCAACGACAATATGGAGTAGTAATTTCGTAAAAGCTGGAGGATGCCAATGCTTAAGTGATAAAGAGTTCTAGTGGATCGCTCTGAATATTGTAATGTTCCAGAAAACATTACTCGGTCCTCATTGTAGATTGATTGCACTCACCTTTTCGAAACAATGGGATGTATTATAAGCAATGAAAGACGATTAACCGTTAACGTGAACTTGACGAAAATTTTAGAATTGCGTTCCAACGGCGTGATAGAATTGAGTATACGTAGGACACAATTTTTTTTTTACAAAATTCAACAGGGACTTGGCTCATATATCAAAGGGTTACTACCCAAATCTTCTTATCACGCCCAAGGAAGCAAAAAACGTCTCGTGATTTTGTAAACCAAGAACAATACGCAAAGTCGGTGATATACAAAATCAGTTCAATCAAAAAATATATCGGTCGAAGCCAATGGAGCAAAGAAACTAATTTCGAAGAACATCGCACTCACTTCTGATATAAGAGATCACAATAAACTACTGAAACTCACCATGCCCTTGATAAAAATCACAAACATTAGTAAAACATGCATCGAAATTGATTATAGATTAACATGGCAATGAGCTTCTTGATGATAGTATTGCAATATTAATAATGATGTAGTGACGATTGCATTCAGATCATTTTCAGTCTGATTTCCGGAGTTCCCTGGGTCAATCAAACTTTTGACTAGGGGAAAGTTATATATCCTGAAGAAGAATAATCTACTGCTTCCATTGAATCCGATCAGGAAGTTTTTAGATAGTTCCTAATATCAAGCAGGTGAGAACCTCTTCGATGATTCTGATAGTTCAATACATTGGTTACTACTGGACCATCCGTCGTTTTTCACCAGGATCAAGGTAATTCTCTCAACGTCATCGTCACCAGGAGATCCGCCCTTATTCGAAGTGTCGCTCGTGGAAATTGAAATACATAAAACGGCTCTTTCCGTGATACTGTTTGATATATCTTTATTGTCCCTTCACTGAGATACAGTATCGATAACCTTCGTCACTTTTCCAGTCTGTTGACACACCCAGTTTATCTGGTAGATACTTTTATCGTTATCTCGAAGGAATATCTTGAAGATTTGAGTCGCTGTGAATATTTCAGGCACTGATTAGATAGCACATACGCGTACAGTGTGTCCTAGTTTGAAGTGGACTAACAATTGCATAGATACATTTTATTCTATATTTGAGGCACTGATTAGATAGTACATAAGCGTACAGCGTGTCCTAGTTTGAAGTGTACTAACAATTGCATAGATCCATTTTATTCTTACTAGAACTTCAGAATAGTGCTCTTCAGATAATCATCAATGGCCGGATAGCTCTGGGCTCACTTACCTCCATTTGTCAAAAATCTTGTCCAGATAACAATAAAACATAGACTAGCTTATCTTCGATGTGATTGGAATAGTTGGCCCCTATACAAAGAATTGAAAAAGAAATATTTTATTCATCTTTTCAACTGTTCCACAACAGACAGAACAGGTCCAACAGAATCACATGACATAGTTTGTAAATATTCAACACCACTGAAATATCAGAAGAATATTCAAACATTGAAGTCAATCATGCTTTCAAGATTTTCCTCAGTGGCGAAAGTGTTTGCATTTGACTCGGCAACGTCTACGAATAGCATTCTCCTTTTATCATTTCATTTGTTGATTCAGTGTGTTTCAGTTTCTTTGCAAAAGACTCTTCTCGTCCTTCGAATCTGATCATGAACATTTCACAGAGAGTGACAGTGAATGAAGTATGCAAGATATATGATTCATGATAAAATATAAGTAGGTGAATTTTTCAACGTTGTTTGTTTGTTCGTAGAGGTAATCTTCGGAACTAGTGGTTCGATAATGAAAATTCTTTCACTGACAGAAAGATACACTATTCAGGAGTGATATAACCTATATTTAATTATATCTTGTTTGAATGTTATTTGAGGAGGTGAAATTGTCCTGGAAACCATTTTTTGCTTTTCTCTTCTCTGGAAAGAAAAAGCTTTAAATTGTGTTTATAGTATCCCATGTGGGTGCGCTGCGTAACACCCACATTCCGTAACACCCACAGTGCATAACACCCAAAGTGCGTAACACCCAAATGTCATAACACCCAAATTTCGTTATGCCCACACTCTCCGAACATACCCGAATGATGCACTGTTGCAAAATTTACCGGATATTCTGCAATTTCCTGTTAACCCAATCTAACTTAACCTAACTAACCTAACCTAAAAGAAGGATGAATTTGGCAACAGCGCATCATTCGGGTATGTTCGGTTAGTGTGGGCATAACGAAATTTGGGTGTTATGACATTTGGGTGTTACGCACTTTGGGTGTTATGCACTGTGGGTGTTACGAAATGTGGGTAGAACGAGATGCTCCCTCCCATGTGTATGTGGCAGTGTTCATATTGGTGAAACATCAAGACCATAAAGACCAATAAGAACAGCTGAACATAAAAACAACTTGGGAAAACGGGAAATAGATAAGTCGAAATGAGCTGAACACGTATTATCGACAAATGGTACACACATGGTCGAATGGAATAACATTGATTTACTTATGGCAGAACGGAATGAAACAAAAAGGAAACTAAAAGAGACTACTTACATCTTATTGAACGGGAATGAAGAGATTGCTATTTGTTCACTGAACATGTATCAATTTTGCTGAAGAATGAATTCGAGGAGGGTTGAATCAGGATCAACACTTGATACAGCTATTGTGAATCAGTCATGTGACTGTCACATTTTAACACTACTGCTTCTTCGAAACATTGCAGTTACGTACCGGGGCAAATATACCAATTTGCCCCAGAAACGGATAGTATAAGAAGTTTTTTTTTCCAGGGAAAAGAAAACCCAGAAAATTCAGTTTATTATGATAGAACAAAAATTCAGTGGAAAATAATAGTATATGTATGTCAAGTCGGAAAAAAGCAGGCGAGATGTGATGCGTTACCGGCGTGCGCTGACTAAACGGTTCGGTTCGACTGATATTCGAACAAAGTCGCGGGCAACAGCTAGTGATTTATAAAGGACAGGGAATAAAATCCTATGAGAACGGCTTTCAGCAAATTTTAATAATATTCTGATATTTTGTTTTGTTTAATACTCAATTTTGGTAAGTTATGAGAGGATCGTATGATTAGGAGAGCCGCTAGAGAGCAACAGAGTTGGATAATTTAAAATTCATTGTTCAGTATTTTTCATAGAAAAATAGTAGTTTATTTGATTGCTTTACATTTTCTGTGGAAATCTTATCGAATCGGATGTCATATTCAAAAGTATACAGGGAGCACCAAAACTCGAGAATTCAAATAACTACAATTTAAGCAGTGAAGTGGGTGAAATGAAAAAAAAAGGTTTTGTATCAAAACAATCAAATCAATAACATAACTCAATAATTTTCATAACATGAATGAAAATACAACAGACTGAGCACTTGAATACAGAGTTTCCGGATGCTAATGATTCAAACATCGGAAATTCTCTCATGGAGTATGCATAAGCATGGATTACAAAAAATGTTAGATCCATTATTATACAGGGTATCTTACGCCAAAAAAAAATATTTCGAAATAGAAAACCCAACTTGGACCCCTGTACTTATTTCTGTGAGAGTAGCCCAACTATCGATACTATTAACATCTTCATTCGGGTATATGAAATGGAGTCTATTACTTAAAATCTGTGGGATATCGGCTCGTGCCTATTTCAGCATCAAATATAGACTGCAGAAATAAATGACTTTTATAGACTCCGTTTCATATACTCGAATAAAAAAAAGTTTTTTCATTTAAACAAAATATTGTCGAAAGCTGGGCTACACTCACAGCGAGAAGAACAGGTTTTCGAGTTGGGTTTTCTATTTCAAAATATTTTTTCGATGTTGGATATCCTGTATAATAATGGATATAACTTTTCTTGTTACTCGTTACAAAAATACATAGTATATTTTTCCACTTCTTATCACTTTCAAATATTAACTTAACTGTTGTATTTTCATTCATGTCATTGCAATTTTTGAGTCATGTTATTGATTTGAAAGTTTTGATTCCGAACCTTTTTTGTATCATTTCACCAACTTCACTGCAGTTATTCAAATAATTGAGTTTTGCTGCTGCACACTTATAAAAATAATTACCTTATTCGATGAGATTTCCACAAATATGAATAGCAATCATATAAATTACGATTGTCTTTGTCGCCCTCTAGCGGCTCTCCTCATCATAACCAAAATTCTGTCGGGTCTTGAACCAAACAAAATATCAAAATATCATCAGAATTTCCTGAAAGCCATTTCCATAGGGTTTTGTTTCCTGTCCATTGCCAAGATTTCAAAAGTTAGGTAGATCTAAAAGTATTATTGTTGCTAGGAAGGTTCGAAGGAAAATTGAATATTATGTCACATTTTCCTCTTAATGGTCTGGCAATGAGTAATACGGCAGCCAATATAATCTACTGTTTCTATGAAAAATCAGTACTGTCTGCTCATAATGGGAACACTGGTAATTATGCAACTTACTGTATACATCTTTATGCTTGAACATCTCACTAGTATGTGAATTCCTTGTGCTAAGGAAAATATGTTTTCTGAGTACAGGTGAGCAAAACATTATACCTGTGAGATGGTTTCCCAAGTGGGGCAGCTATACCAATCATAGTCTCGAATCCTTGCATTCTGTTCATTTCAGAAAAAACCGCTTTCGTATCGATCACCAATCACTTCCATTATCAATCTGTGAGATATACGAATGGATTTGCTACTCGACAAGAGATTCACTCAAATCAACATAAAAAATTAGCATTCCATGAATAGTAATCGAGAGATCCGTTGAAAGATGAACTCTCGTCGAACAAATAATTCAACACGGCCTCTGTGGCTCGGATAATATTCGTAAAACAATCCGGCTGACGTTACAAGCTGATTTTCGCCAGCCTGGGCTAACTATGATGTGTATGGCAGCGCTCACAATTCCATGAACGGTCCTGAAATTATTCAGAGGGGATCAAATGTTAGCTGTGGATATGGTATTACTTCGATCAGATGTTGATTATGCGTGTGTGAGTTTGTTTGTTGCGTGCGCGCGTATGCATGCGCGTTTGTGACAAAGATATCCGATGCCTCACATGCATTTCCAATTCATACGCATAGCTAAATGTGCAAGAGAAGTTGAGAATTCCGAGTTATCAATTATGAAATATCCATTATGAGTTATGTGCTACGAAGTCCGTGATCCAGCACATTGAAAAACAAATAACAATCCTTGAAATATTTAAAAACATAGTGTGATAAAAACTTGTGAACGCTTTCTTCGATTTACTATTTTGTATTGTGTGGGTAAGAATTTCGATTCACAAAAGTCGAATTTTGAACAAGCTGAATATAAACAAATTCTCACTTTTCAATTTGTGATCCTAGGAAGGGAAAGAATAAGTAATGAAAGTCTGTCCTAGTTCGCTCACCTTTCAATATCATAGCCGCTCAGAACCACGCTTGTTCTAAAATTGTTTGTTCCATCAACCAGCTAACGAACGTCAAATCTCAGAAGTCGAATTTTGTGCGAGCAATGGATTAACGAGGCCTCACCTTTTAACGTGCGATTACCCAGCACGATGGCCTAGCCTCAGATGCTCGACAGAACTTGAGCAAATCCACTAGCCTTAATGTGTTTAAGAACGCAAACCAGAGGCCAGAGATAATCGACTATTGCTCTAAAGATGACTTTATGAACGTCGAAACGTCATGAACTTTATGGTTGATTGGTTTTAATTTTTGGACCGAATTTGCACTATTACTCTGCTGGGTGAACTTCTGGGAAAAACGAGTTTCACACTCCCTAGTTCACTCCTCGTAACTTATGAGGTCTGGAGGCAATTACCCTCGTACCCCCCAGACGGCTGTGATTAGGTGTATGGCAGCCCTGTGCTCGGAAAGCTCGACGGGGCGAGTGGGACGAAGAATTCTTTCACGGTCTGTGCGATTCTCGACTCGAGACCCACTTGTTTGCTCAAATTAACTGTGTTTGTCGAGAATTAACCCCGAATTAGTTTGTGCAAAGCGACAGTTCGCGATGCGATAGTTTGATCAGGAGTTCTGGGATTCTGGTGCATGAAAGCGACTATATTTCAGTTTTTCGGGTACGAATAAAAGTAATAAAACGTATTCTCCGACTTTTTTCTTCTCCGATTTTAAAAAGTAATAGAAAATTACAATACTTCCACTCCATTTATTTTTCATTTGTTTTCTGAATCGAGAAGACAAAAAGCAAAAAAATAGTTCCTCATAAACCATTCTTTCCACAAAAATACCCAAGTTCCCAGAAAGAATACGATTTGTATATCAAAGGATTGTCGATGTGAAGGAAAAACGTACGCCAGAATCAAAAACGATATATTGCTTGTTTTCGTGATCTTAATGGTGTTGACTATTTTCGATATTTTTGAAGTTTGATGTCGCGTTTTTGTAAAAATGAAGGGAGAAAGCGAAATTTTTATATTGTACCGGCATAGTGAAGAAGTTTGAGAAAGCTTATCGTAAATAATAGTGTTTTCTTATTTCTATGTCATGAACTTCATACATGAAGACAGTATTCAAGGTCACATTCATATATTTATTTATTTGTTTATTCTCATATAGGAGTAGCCTATTCACCAGAGAAATTATTTGTAATAGATTATGTGTCACAGCAAGTATATTCAGTGGTAATAAAATATTTTATTATATAGAGAAAAATACAAATGAAACTATCAACCCAATGATTGAGGCTGTCGATATAGTTTCTCAATTTGGCAATGAATTTCCTAGGGGGCTTAAAGAACTGACTTCGAACATTAGCAATACATTATTTGAAACTATCACCATCGTTACTATTAGGGTACTCCGTATAGCAGTAACTAAGGGAATTTTAAAAAGGTAATGAAACTTTAAGCAGGTTTCTTTTCATCAAGGGAATTCGTAACTGGATGTTCTTTAGATGGCCATTATGAATTTTGTAGCACTTTCTCATAATAACATGTAGGTCTTTATTATCTAGATTCGAAATTCCAAATTATTTCCTGAGATCGGCAGTTTGTACAAAATTATAGTCTGGATAGACTCCATACTCCTTGGAATGTCAATGTGTCGAAGTAACCCATTTTGTACGTAAATTATTTTTCCGCCTAACTCTATCAAAAGTATATATTTCCTGGCCTCCTTATAGGGAACAAAGTCGTACTTTTCCTTCCTAGGGAGGAATAATAAAAGTGAGGTACGTCATCAATGAAATATCTTACACGGCATTGACGACCTAAACTATATTTTATTATATAACTATAAATTGTACCTTTTATTTATAGAACACACAGTAGTTTGCAAAATGGTAGAAATCAGTGGAAGGTGAAAGATTTCCAACAAGAAAATATATCAAGAAAATAAAATCAAACCTCAAATATTGTAATAGAGCTACGCGTCGGGCAGTAAACTCCATCCTCGGGAGGGAAAGTACCACTTTGCTACAAATAGCTATTATCGATATGTAGTGATGTGGATGCCGAGTTACTGCACACTTTGTACCTCAAAACAAATCCCAAACTAGTTGGATTCGGTAGAGTAATGTAACAATGTACCTGTTGAAAGATTGATCATATCGTATACCCGATCGTTCCCGGTAGTGTAGAGGTTAGCACATTCGTATTTCAAGCGGAAGACAGGGGTTCGATTCCCCGCCGAGCCACCGTGCTGGGTAATCGCACGTTAAAAGGTAAGGCCTCGTTGATCCATTGCTCACACAAGTTTCGACTTGAGGGTTGACGTTCGTCAGCTGGTTAACGGAAACGAACACTTCATAGAACACTCAAGTCTTTTATGTCACTCACTTGTGTCCTACATTTCATATACATACTCAATGGTAACATAATTTCCAGGCTCCATTGATGAACATTTCTGCGATCGAGAAAATAATCCATTCGAGAATTGATCCGTGTGCAGAATTTTGAACTGTTTTCGACGTTTTGACTCTCATACTGGAGTCATTTTCAAGAAATCGCAGACATTTTTCTATCCATAACGCATTCAAACTAATCAACTCCCCTACGGATTGACCATCCAAATCACAATAGTAACTTCGACTTCATCTTTCGCCTTCAGGTCACTGATATATAAAATACTCCTTTCACAATTATGTCCGACAGCTGATCCCTCCCCTTCCTGCCCGTTCAGGCACTGTTATTGTGATACTGAATCCAGCACGGAAGTCGAAATGTTGAACAGTTCCGATTCTGCACACGGATTGATACCCAAAAGGACTATTTTCTATATTCCAGTGTTCGTGAAAAAAAAAACGTTCAATCATTTTTGATATCTCTCTGTACCTTCATACAATCTAGAACTGAATGTAAATTTTTATAAAATTCAAAGTTCCCTGCGAAGAGTTGATAGTTTAAAAATTCAATTTTTGAAGGTGAATAATTGATGGAGACAAGCAACACTATCGCTCCTGATAAAACGTTTTCTGGTGATGTACGATCGTATTTGAGAAGGTTCATGCTTACGTTTCTCTAGCACTGAATTCCAGCCAGTTCTCAGAACATCATTTACAATATCCTGCCACAATCATATCCACAGCTTCCACATAATATAAAAGTTGAATGTTAAAACTTTTTATTTCAAAGAGAAATTGATATATTTTCCACGATACATAATAGCGATAATAGCAATATGACTAAATTTGCATGATAGATTTGCAATTATGAATATTCACAAAATATATCCCCCTTGGCAACGTTTCTAGACGTAGTCTGCTCCCTCTTTCAGGCTTTCAAAAATGAACTGGCTCTACTGATGAAATTCATATGGACGTAATGAAACTAATATGGTACGTTGGCTTGAATTTGGTTGGTAATATTGACAAAAAAATTGAATAGTTCACAGAATAGAAGATCCACTACCAGTGAGATATCACGACATTGTGTGATTGTAACTGAATTTTCACCATTTTCATTTATATAACCATACCCAAATAATATAGAAAAGAAGACCACACGCATATCTGATGAAATAAATAGGCCAAACGTTGATTACAGACTTCGAACCTCAAACAAATATTTGGCGAGAACAACACAAAAAATAACCGTTTTAATAACGAATAATGTTTGCAGTAGATAAGATAAACGAGGTCTGGTGCTGCTGTGATACCTCGTGTTTAATTTCGAAGTGATGAAACACCTCTGTATTTGATATTGCGTTGAGTTATATCACTTTTCACGCTTTTTGATTACTTACACGTTTAGAGGGCGGGTTTTGATGAGTTCATACCGGCTTGCCACCCAGCTGGGAAAAAACGTTTCACTTTCTCTTTCTCATTATAGTGAATATGCATACAATTCAAATTTGTCTCAAATACTTTTTTCTCTAATCTTCTTCATCTATAATCAGAAGGGAGTTTTGTTATTTCATGTTTTTCAAAAGAATAGAAATTAGGTATGTGACAGTGAAAAATTAGGGAGAGAAATTCAAACCCACCAAACGCGTAACCACTGATTGAAAAGGAATGACAGGTCAGAGAAGACAAAATGATAGCATATTTTGCATCAAATCGCGATTTCACGTCAGAAGAGATCGGAAGAGGAAAAGATGGAAGGTATCTATGTTATATGACATATTTCAGTCTATAATATAGTTTTGCATTATAAATGTACGCAGCAGTTTATAAATATAAACACATAACGTATACAGAAATTTTACAACTTTTGCATAATAATTGCATAATATTATATTTTTGAGGATCACTCAAGAATGATGAGTTTATTCACTTTTTGTGAATATCATATAGATATGAAATGACTTAATGTATATTGTAAGTCGATATGACATAGGTTAGTTTCAAATCGAATTCTCTACTGCTGAATATCTAATGCAAAACTTACTCTTGACTAGTTGACACTAAGCTGTATATGAATGTAGCACACTCACATCAACATGGTCTTCATAACACTATAAACACGATATCTCACACCAAGTTTGACATTTGATTTGACATCTGGCACTATTTGGAGATGAGTTCAACCATTTTACCACATTCAATTCACTGTATGCTTTATCCCATTCATATTTTTCATCTTCGAGAATGTCTCTGTATGACGTCGGATTAAAATGGCCCTGGGGTACATTCTGCCTGTTGTGAAAGGTGACTAAAAGAATAACCTAAATGGAAGATGGTCTTACCATCGCCCGGTGAGATACCACCATACCAACTATATGTGCTGTAAAGTGTTAATTCACGAATAAAACAAATATTCATGGGGATGCTTGAAGACTGGCTTTGAATCAAATATTCTAAAAATGAACAATTTGTTCAGGCCAGCCTCAACTCACCTACACTGTAGGTTGACGGACTAACACCTATTAGAAAACAACTACTCCCCTGGTTAATACCACGAAGGGCATTGGATTATATCCAACAGGTGTTAGTGTGGGATTCTTCACAGAAGAAATTCCACATATGCTCTTGGCGATACACCACCAGAATTGATTTTCAATTATTGGGACGGGACACACTTGCAGACCGGTTTCGGGCTATTTGGCCTGCCGTCAGAGCAAGGCAGTGCCATCAGCAACATAAGTCGATTACTTCCCATAATTAAAAATCATACTCGAGTAGAGCATCTTCCCTAGACCTAGGCTGATACAGACATCTAGCAAAATAGCCGTTGCTGCGCCATCTGCCCGTAGACTACTAACCAAGAGCATATCCACATTGGCCCCAATTCCTAGTACAAGGAAAATACGAATAAAACAAATATTCATGGGGATGCTTGAAGACTGGCTTTGAATCAAATATTCTAAAAATGAACAATTTGTTCAGGCCCGCCTCAACTCACCTACACTGTAGGTTGACGGACTAACACCTATTAGAAAACAACTACTCCCCTGGGTAATACCACGAAGGGCATTGGATTACATCCAACAGGTGTTAGTGTGGGATTCTTCACAGGAGCAATTCCACATATGTTCTTGGCGATACACCACCAGAATTGATTTTCAATTATTGGGACGGGACACACTTGCAGACCGGTTTCGGGCTATTTGGCCTCTCGTCAGTGCAAGGCAGTGCCATCATCAACATAAGTCGATGACTTCCCATAATTAAAAATCATACTCGAGTAGAGCATCTTTCCTAGACCTAGGCTGATACAGACAACTAGCAAAATAGCCGTTGCTGCGCCATCTGGACGTAGACTTTTTGTAATGGAAATGTTAATGTGGAATATCTGGAAAAATAAGCAGAATCTCGGACTATTAGAACCGACATAGCAAAAAACGATCATATTCTGACAGTTCCATGTTCTTTGAGAACAGGAAGAAACACTTTACATTTTCCTTTTGATCGATAAGGTGTACATTCGATCAGTTCTCTAATAATCCTACTGTCAATCACTATTTACTCATACGAATATCTGTATGGTCATTGCCAAGCTAAAATATCATTGATGCCTACACTTTTGGAAATCCTTTTTCTGATCTATATCTCTAGACTCTCAAGATGCTCCCAGTGTGATTTTTCTTTCATGTAATTGCCGTAGAATGGACATAATTGATAGTATTGAAACAATCGATATAATCCGAACAGAATTGAGGCAGCTTTCCAGTAGTTGAAAGAAGCTACATTTTCCATCAAGTGATATGGAAATAATCAAGGTTACCAATGCAAATTACTCCAATATTTTTGGCGAATCGTCGTATATATACGAAACACGTACCCCAATAATGCGATATGTATTCAAAATATGTATTCAGACAGTTCATCCCCAGGCCAACGATTAAAACTCAACAGGTCTAAATGTGACGCTCTCGACGCTTCGCAATCGTCGCTGTGAAACCGCTGGGGCGGAGGAAAATCGCTTTTCCCCGGGGAAATGAAGGGGTGATTAATTTATTCTTGGGTTTTTCATTACTCTGCGAATTATAAAAGTATCAAGGCTAAGTGCTTCATGAGACGTTTGTAACGAGTTCATGGATTATTTTCGAAACGACCAAATACGAAATATTTGCGAGGTCGGAAGAAGTTGGTTACTTATCTGAGGAATATCTGAGAATGAATGTTTCCTTGATATCAGAGGATGAAAATCAACGATTATCTACAAAAATTGAATATATGTTACCATGATATACTTTCATGTTTTTAAACACACAAAAACGTTATGAGTTTTTATCGAATATACCAGTAAGCAGCTATCGATAAAGAACAGAAATCGCCAAGCTATTTTGATATTTACAGAAAATATTCTTGCTTGCGAGATCAGAATGATCCAAAGCGGTTTCTTTATATTATAAATAAAAGTGTACGAGACAGGTTATTGGAAAAATACATTCGGTCAGATACCATTCAGAATAACCACTTACCTAGGTCTTTCTAATGCGAAAGAATATACTGGTCACTACTTCAGACGTTCCTCAGCAACTATCGTAGAAGATGCAGGCAAGGACAGGATCAACATTAAAAGACATGCTGGGTGGAAGTCGACGACTGTTGCAGAAGGTTATATCGAAAATGCGGTTGTTAATAAGCTGAAGATTGCTAAGAAAATTGTAGAGAATGAAGAGCCTTCTACTAGCCATTGTAGACAACCTGAAAATATTGCTCACTTCTTTGAACTACCAGAAAATAACATGCATTCTCCTCAGACTTCTAGTAATAAGGAATCAGTTAAAATCAGTAACTATCTGCAACAACAGAAAACAACAAATCCAAATATTTCCATAAATGAATTTTCTAATGGAATTGTCAATTTTGAAATATAATTAATTTTTTGAACTGAATATGTTCATTGTTTTCGTTATTATTGTTAATAAAGTTTTGGGTTTGTTCATATGATTTTGCAAAGCAGAAATATTGGGAAAATTGTAATATTCAGATAAACCATCACAATTATTGAAACATAGATGCCCTGAATTATACAGGAAGGCATCTTATGAATTACCTGTAAGTAAAATAGATATATTGATATTCTGATGATGATGATGGTGGTTGATGGTTTCTCGATTTGTAATGTGCACTTCTATATAATTTAGATATATGTTTCAATAATTTGCGTTTATTGAAACCATGGAATATAAGTTTCTATCGATATGAGATTGGAATTCACTTTGTCTCCTGCTCAACGATAAAGTAGTCCGCGGGCGCTAAAGTGCTACTTTACGGCCGGTCGTGCATAAACAGTTTTTATCACTTATCCCCCATTCTTCCGGTGGAGAAATTCATGTCAAATGCAATTTATCTTGTTATAATGCGGTAGATATAAAATTGTATGACAGCAATTCTTGTTTTATGCTAAAGCTTATCGTTCATTAAATGCCAAATTCATATCCCACTTTGATAATAATTTCATTGCGCATGGCGCACACGGCACACGAGAACCACCACTTGCCTTAATGAATATGCCCAAGACGCATTCATTTGAGCACCATGAACCAGTTCACAAGCAATTACGTGATCGTTTTGTACGCAGCATAACCCATGGAAAACTGCTAGTTCTTGAATTTTGTGATTATTGAAGAGATCAACAATGTACAAGCAGTTTTACTCGAAATAAAATGAAGATTCTAGGAATACATTGTTCTTCAACATGGTATAATAACATACTAGGTGTTTCATTTGAAAATATCAAGTTTTCGATAATGGTTCTGTGAAAAATGTCCTCTTTGGGGAATGTAACTTTCAGTCCATACCAACATTTCAGCCCACACTTGGTGTTGCATGTCTCAAATATTTCTGTTAAATTCACTTCAAAAAGTTTTTAAGGTGGTATTCACGGTGGTCTGTTTTCCGAAAATTTTCTTTCTTTCAGCAATAACTTGAAAACGCCGCAAAATGTTCGAAAAAATTAAATACCTCCTTATGTAAAACATTTTGCTCAGTTCAACGGTGAAAAAATTCACAGAGGGGTCTATTTTGAAAATGATGATTTTTATTGCCATGCTTCAAAGGAACACTGTATATTCCAAAATATTTTCGAAATAAGCAACAAAGTAAACCATATAACTTTTTTCTGAAACATTTTAGGCGATATAATGTGCTTCCTCACACCAATGGATCGCCATGTATAATTACTAGCAGCACTAATTTCAAATATGAGTTTTTTCGAATTTCCTGCATTTATTCTCTGATTCTGGTCCTGCTGTATTAAAATATAAATATATCACATTCAAATTTTCTGAACTGATATTGAAGGTAGCTGAATTTTCAAAATCTTATGATAGAATCCACTAATGGAGTGGCCCTAAGAGAGAGAGGACTACAGAGTGAGCATGATAGAATACGTCAAGTATAACCTCTAAGCAAATTCCTTTCTCAATGTAGCAGATAAAGGGAGGTTGGGAAGGATAGAGTATTTCAAGTATAGAATTATCATTCTGTCCTTCACAATATCACTTCAATGTGCATATCATTTCTCTCTCTATTGTATTCTGTATCTTGTTATATGGAAAACTGTCATAAAGACCAGTCCATCAGTTATAATATCTATGTGTGACTCATAAAACAATTGATAATCTCAGAAAAACTCAGTCGTTCTTCAAACACAGAAAATATCTGATAATTAATCGTCACATTCAACAATCGCATATTGGTGGAACCGAAAAATGGTACTGAATGGGAAAAAGGATGTCAAGCGAAACAAATTCTATGAAACGATAAATAAACGAGTTCGTGTCTACATTGGTATCGAATCATCGTGATGTGTAAATCAAACCTATTATTTTAACAATTCAATCCCAAATTTATTGTTCGAATATTCATCTCTCCACTGTGATTCTAACCCTAATTCATGATGTGATGACTAATAATATGGGACGTGACCATTTATTCAATTCTGTCAGAGTTTAGAATTATTTTCGATGTCTGTACAATTTCGAATGCAACAGACAGACACTTTTCGTGGGTATTTATGGCAAGAACCTATTTATTACCTGTTAGAAAAGTCATTTATCCACTGACAACATAGTGCCAAAGTTCGTTGTTGTTTCTGCAACTTCAAGTTCAAAGGAAAGAAGAAATTTCATCAATAAAGGTGTGTGATGAATGAAATGTTGTCCCCAGGTAAATGTATGCAAGATGGTCTTCAGAGGTTTTTTATCCGTTTGTCTTTCGAATTGTTCGACGTTTCGACTTCCATTTCTAAGTCATTTTCAAGAACTGTCAGATGAATATCTGTCCATACCGTCCTGGCCAATTGAGCAAGACAAAGCAAAGGCTTCAATTGTCTGTTCAACAAAGATACTGGTATTCATAATATGTCTCCTGAAATTTTATCGGACTCTTGAATCAATTACGAGAAAACTAGTACAATACTATTGATGATTATATCACTCAACACTCCCTAAGACAATTGAAGTATTTATATACATTATAAGCATAATCAAAGACAACAATCATACTTGGAATGTTGAATAGAATCACGTAACAAATTATGAAAGAATTATTGATATTATAGCAGAAATTGAAATCGAAACGAAAATCGGGAACACTAGAAGTTATTATAGATCTCACAATCTGCATCTCTTAGATATATTCTCTATCTTGAAAGTTATCCCAAAACGATTGCACTGTCGCGTTGATTATTTTCTATTTCATATTATAGAGGAAAATCAGTCAAAATCCCAATTTGGTTCAGAACCAAATCCACCACATTTCCATTATCATCGATGTAGAAGACAAAAAGAGTCTGCCCCTCTTTTTCCAGGATTCAGATTTGATACCACGAATAGCTTTATACAGGGTGGGCCAGTGAAAACAAAACATGGTCGATCATCAGAATTGGCAAGACAATTAAATTTTCGAGCATGTCGGATTTTATTTCGAAGGGAAAAACGCACGATAATTATAAACATTTCATAATATGTCAAAGTCATGATAGGATAGTCTCTCATGAACCTGGGTATTCATCAATACCATACCAGGTAGCAATGGTGTATAAAACAGTACTTTCGTCAAAGTATGAAGCTCATTTTTTAATAGGTTTTTCGGAATGATATTATAAATTACATCATCTATTGCCAGACACTTACTCTGGTTTCAACCCCATGCCAGACACCCCGAAACTTCATTAAATTATTAATTATACTTACGTTTGACAGTATTTGAAGCGTTTGTGTGACGCCATCTACCCTATAATGTCGATATATCCGTCTACTTGACAATGTAAGACAAAGTTATCTTCTCTTATGCTTCTCTGAAGGGTAAAGTCGGTGCAGATATTTGTCAGTTTGGCACAATGGTTTGACTGAAATATTGACAGAAAGATGATGAAGCTTCACAGCAGTTTTGACAATAGAAGTTTATACAGAAAATAAGAGTTTCAGCCTGAAAATAGTCATAAAAATATGAATGATCTACGATATTGATGAAATATTCCAGGTATGTTTCTGAATTGATTGCCATCTTTTGTCATTAGGTATAAGTAATCAAGAAAATGTGAGCTTGAAGCTACGACATCCGTAAGAAATATATAAGAAAACACATGACTTGGGAAAGAATCTTTGCTGCCTGTTTCCTGACTAAGTTACCAAGATCCAAACTCCATAGTCGCTGATTGTACTTACCTTCAGCTTTTTTCAAATAACAAAATTCTGACGGTAGCGGGCTCTTAGGCTAAAAGAACCGTCAAGCAGGAATACTTCCAGGCTTTGCTTGAAAATACTTTCTACGTTTTTCATTTTTATTCTATCTGAAAAACGATTAAGGAGCTTTGTTCCCACATAGGACGGACAGTTCTTATACAAAGTAGTTGATTCAGTTTTTTTCCAACCTGATAAATGGGGATATGTATGAAGTTACGAAGACATGTTGTCACCTACGTAAGTGCAATTAAATTTTGTACTGTCTGACGAATAGACAACCCGTTCACCTATAAGGGTGCCATCCTATAATCCCGCTATGTTCAAATGAGTATTTTTCAGCAGTCTTGGCGGAAGCAAATAATGCACTACTAGTCTTGAAAGCGAAACATTCATTATTAGATTTTTCTACTTCAAATGTTTTTTCTCAGTATCTACAGCATCGAATTCAGAGTATACAAAGTAATGAAAAGAGGAATTTACGATCTTTCAAACGAGGTATTGATGGACCCGTTGACCCCAATTTCATTCAAGATTGAATGGTCGACAAGGGGGTGAAAGTGTCAAGGTTGACAATATGTTTGAGGAATGTTATTACCAATGCCAATTATGCGAAATAGACCTTGTTTTGTTTTCATTGACCCACCCTGTATAATCGAATCTCTGAATTGTACGCATAATTAATTCCCTCAGACTCAAGAATATTTTTCTTTATTGAATACTTTGTACGTTTGGCAATGAATAATAGTATTTATAGTCTCTGCCTTAATTCCCTCTTGTAGTCCTATAACAAAATTTCTCGAATTGAATATTACCATGGAAATCCTTATAACCAAACTCCAAAGTGTCAGTACAAACGCGTAGGTAGTGTTTGTGTTTTTGTATTGAGGTGAATGAAATTGAAGAATAATTTATTTATGATAAATAAATTAATCGTAAATAAAGTAGACTATACTACTCGCAATTATGACTATTATTCTTGACTCATGGTATAATATACTATTATCTATCGCCCATATCTCATACCCAATATCATTGTTTGACTATAACGTCAGCAAAACGACACCAATCGACGACGGGCGAAAGAAAATGCCATATATCACTGTATATGACAGAAAAAAGGTCTTCCGGGTAGATTACTTCCAACAGCAGAAAACCTCAATGAACAACGGCCCTCTGATATAAAAAGTATCATGGTTTACGTTATAGCCGTGTTCCCACACTTACTGCAAAAACTCTCCCATCCAACAAAACGCTGCGTAAGTTTTATGTTCCAACTAATTCACGTCGTTTTCATGGAAAAAGACAAAGCTTGGTCGCTTTTATATAGTGGGTGATTCTACGATGTTACAGCTACATATATAATAAGTATATCTAACATCTCGTCTTTTCAATCTGAAACCAATTCATTTGTGTCATTAAATTTTTTTATGTTGAGTGTCTTTAATAACGCAGTGATAACATGCAATATGTGGAATTCAACGTCACGACTAGATTCTTTCTGAAATTACTGCCTCGATAGTATCAGAATTTGAATTTCAGTTTTAGTTGAAAAATATAACTGGTGAAATTTTCGAATATCAATTAATTATCAAACTAACGATTGAGAGAAAGTTTTCCGTCGTTCTATGGAATATTATGATTGTTATCGTTATTAAATCTCCATGTTGTGCTACACATAATTTTCGGATATCAATCTTTGGGTCCTGATTGTCGAGAGCTGAACGTATACACGCTCGTGATGTCCTATCGGAGTTCGACACGGACATTCCACGTATGGACTCGAGAATTGGGCCCCCAATTGAAACTCTGATCAATGAAAATTTTCCCCTCACATTTTCAGCAAACAACCGTAGTTCATTCAAGACACACAAAAACCCAACTGAATAGAACAAGTTATAACCTGTAATGTCATTACCTTAAGTAACGACTTCATTAACGAAATTGAGAAACTTTTGGGAAATTTAACATCGATTTTCTGGAGTGCTCTCTTTCACCGATTCGTACGAGATTTGTTTTCCGGTTTCTCCTCTCATTCGCTGATGAATATTTCAAGAAGTTGCAGAGATGGTGTTGAATCGATAATGGAACTTGGATGCCTCACAATAGAATACGTAAAAGGATCCTTAATTGAATAACGGAAATATCATTTGATATTGATAGCTACTCGTATTGCCTCGATTGATAAAAAGGTATTTTGTATTCTATCCGAATTGAACGTGATATTTATTTTCAAATGTGGAAAACGCAAATCTATGCGATTTCAAAGCAAATTTGGAAACGTCACTTCTACTGCCTAGGTAGAACGAATAATTACTTTCAGTGCCGGCGGCATTAAAAGTAGAAGGTAAATTTGATATAAATACGTCAACTTCTATTGAAAATGTCGGTCACAACACGTCACACAAATTTGACGTTCAAAGAAAGGTAATGTATTGTGACATTAGACGATCCGTATAAGTCCAGTCTATAACCATTTTCCCGTGTATTTATGCCATAGATCACCGATTTGCATGAAAATTTGGATTTAGGTTTTACATACTCTCTATTTAAAAATCTACCCTAAGCCGAGGGTTGCTTTTCTCCTAGGTGTGGATGCCACCCCTTCTAAAGGGTGAAATTTTTGAAAATAAGTGCGGAAATCGATAGATTGATCAATTCTAAGCAACTTTTGTTCCATGAAGTTTTTTTCTGAAAGGCAATACTTTTCGACTTATTTGGAAGTGAAATTGGGGTTTCAGCACAGGTTTTTCGATCAAATGCATTTTCTTCCAGTTATTCGCGAAAAAGAATCTGAAAATGTGTTTTTTAGGCTGAAAACCCCCAATTTCACTCGCAAATAAGTCGAAAAGTATTGCCTTTCAGAAAAAACTTCACGGAACAAAAGTTGCTTAGAATTAGTCAATTCATCGAGTTCCGCACTTATTTTCAAAGAAAAATTTTCTACCCCCAAGAAGGGGTGGTATTCACCCCCAGGGAAAGACCACCCTCGGTAAAACCTGAATCAAAATTTTCATGCAAATTGTTTACACTTTTTTTCACCGTCATAGACTGTAGTATATAGACCATGCAGGAGATGGTGACAGGTGACGGTGACAGGTGACGTTCTCCCATTTTACACTACATGCCTCTTTAAGGCAACCCTAAATTATGAAAAATAGACAGGTTCCTGGCATCACCGAGTGTGCACTTCATAAGGAAAAATTGGCATGCGCCCCTTCGTCTGACCAACGATGGAAAATTTTGGGAAAACACTCTTAAAATTTTTTAAATTTCAATACAGGTTTCCGTGATTCCAAACTACTCCTAATAATGATGAATAATAACTTTATAACGAAGTCATTCTCTAATACAAATGGCATGCATATCGAATAAGACCTTTGTATTATAAATATTAATAAAAGTTTCACAAAATATTAGTGATATTTCTGTGTTTTTGATTTGCATGCCGTTTTGCATTTCATTAATATACATCATTTTAAGTTATTGACGTAAATGGCACGCATGTAGCTAGAGCCCAACATACAAAAATTGGGAAAAAATTTAATAAAGATCATTTTTCATATTCGAGCAAACATTTGAAAAATTCCGTGACTTTTTCTTACACGCCGCTTTACATTGTATAAGTAAATATTATTTCAAGCTCAAATAGTAAATGGCATGTTTGCTTGCTTTACAAAAATTGGTTAAATGAACAAAAGAAGATGGTCAGATTTTATATTTTCTTTCTCAAAATTATTTGACAAAAAATGTATGTAGCAAAATTATGACAAAAATGGCATGTATTGATGAATGATAATAAGAGCTTGAAACATTTTTCATTCACATATTTCGTTTTGTATTTCATGAAAAAATAGTATTTTGAGTTCATGGCTAGATTGACAGAGATGAAAATACGAAAAACAAATTTTACAGTTGAAATGAAAGAAATTGCGAGGTCATTTTCTTTAGAAAAAAAGAATATTCTTCGATTCACTCTGCACATTGAACACCCACTGTTGTCATAAAAAATTATTATATTCTGCTCGCGGGAAATCTCCATTTCTTGCCTCGATCACTCCGTTCTCGACAGATCTCCGTAATATTTAATTTCGTACGCACAGCCCCCGTACACAATATCAATCAAACTCATCCAAACCAAACCCGGACAAACAACAAAGTACTTGTCTCAAGCACAAATCGCTTGATTTCTTCCACGAAATGTACATCTGAGCAATAAGCTTTCGAGTAGTAGTTTCTCCCTTTCCGGCAACCCTCCACCCTGCGAGCGAACGCCGTTCAAAGCGAGCCCCGAGTCCCCATTTCCGGTTATTTGGCGCTATGGTCGGGATAGGATTGGGAAATCGGGGGAAGTGGTGCTGTTCTGGGCGCAGCGGGAGAGAATGTGCCCCAAGGGGTGACGATGGCCGGTCGTATCGGGGCTGGAATCGGTTTTTAGAGAAAACTTGTGGTGTTGTCATGAATGTAGGGGTTCTGATTATTGAGCACTGCGGATGATTAGACGCTGTCAGGAAACTACATCTTATATTATTACCTCCATTTCATACTCAAAGCACTGGTGGGCCAAAAGTTTGAAGACCGTTGATAAGGTAGACCACATAACATAATATCAAAGAAGGCAAACTAATGAAAATCCTAACCCATAAGTGCATGATTTTCTTTGTTTAAAAAATATTTTTTAATACACAATGATCAGTGGAACATTGTGAAAGTACTGAAAAAAATTGTATGTGCATATTTCTTTCATATTTGTTGTTAGAGAAATGCAAAATTGTGCAAAAATACATATATGTTTCATGATGGTCACTGCTCAAATCTGTTTCACTTGATGTATACTCTGGGTCAGCAACACTGTGTCCATTCCAATCCATCGTCGCTATCTGACCAATTCTCCTAAATATCAGCCAGTCCTGTGTCAGTAAAGGTTTTCTTCGATTCGTACTAATTATAAGTTATACCCATAAATGCACAGTGTTGCAATTCTGCAACAACAATTTTTAATCTCAATTATTCCTATCAATATACTATATATGTGACATTTGAAAGTATATCATAACTTGTACTTACTTACCTTATTGTACATAAACACATTTCTCACAATTTTTTCTGCAAGAACACTGTATTTATTGTTCCGTTTACTGCACATATACTGTAACCACCAAATGTCAACTGGTAGCAGAAGTCCAATATCGTAAATACAGCACCATGTGTGATCGAAATATCCATCTGTATATTTCGAATGGTATCATCGTAAATATGCAACACTGTGCTATGCCACTGTACAATACCTAGTTAGCATTTGAAAGCCAGATGAAATTATTTGTTGCAAAATTGCAACAATATGCATTCAAGGGTTGATGAAAAAAGTAAAATTATAGGACAACTATATTTAGAAATTTTATAATCGAATGGACATTACGAATAAACAAAAATGTTTTTTTCCAAATATTTGACAGCTTTTGTATATCTATGACGTGAATCACGGGGAAAAATATCTGAATAAAAGTGTATGCCCGTTGATTACGATCTTGCGGGAAATTTGTTTCCTCTCGTCAGGGAAAATAATTGTTCACACTAATAGGTACTTCTCTAAAATAAGCTCAACTGTTCATTCCTAGATTCAAAATTCACTCAAAGAATGTCCGAAATAAGTCCACTCTGACCATGCCTCAGCATAGAACTGCGATGTTCCAGAAATCCTTTGTATTGAATGCTATTCGTATGTATATCCAATTGCCTGATGAATTCAAAAAATTCAACATCAATAAATTCAAATATAAATTGAAAAATCATTTATTTGAAGCACAACGATAACATCTTAACCTTTCAATCGTTTATCAATATCAATAATTATAATGTATGCACTCCTTCATTTCCCTCAGTTTTTGTACAAAATATCTAGCAAACGATGCCAACAACTAAATGTCCCATGTGACTCTACTGTATGTATTTATCATTTTAATAAATGACTATTATTCATTATCCTGGGCAATTGCCCGCTGTTGGTTGAGTAGAATAGCTCAAGCTAGACTTCGCCAACAGTCTCATTAAGCTGTAATGTTTTTTTTTCTATTGGCAATAAAAGACGTTTATTATTATTATTATTTATCTTCAAAAAACACAGTCTGTTTTAAAATCGTTTTCCGCAAAAGCAAACAGTGCTTCACACATATCATAGTTATTTACGAGCGTATTTCATTCAATGAATCAGAGGATTGTATTTCTCCAGCGCTCAGCCTTACTTGAAAAGTTCGAAAACTCCCTAGGAATGAAAAAAAAATGTTGAATTGAAGGGGAGACAGAGGGTAAACGAATGGGATTGAGAAGAAAAGAAATATAAATGGTAGGCAATAAAATGAAGTACGTGATGAAAAAACCCAAGGGGACCACTGCCGTACTATTGCTATTACTCATCTGATTTACACTGTCAGATGCCTATATGATAACAGTTTTGTTTCTTCAAAACATCGAAGCCAACAAAGCATCCTTTGTAAATCATTGAAGGTAGATTTGAACATAACTATTATTTCACTGATTGGAAAAACATACCCTGAAATAATTCGATAATCCATAGAAAATGTATATTTTATGCATTGAATTAAATAACAAACGAATCAAATGGAATGCTGCTGGTTACTTCGATCGTCCTATATAAATACTCGTCGATATTGAATCAGCTATTGAGCGCTGTCAATACCCCCCTCCTTCGAGTCATTTTTTTCTTTCCGTGCCAGAAATCTCACAAAGTTCCTTTTTACAAAAACTCATGCGCACAAGGATCTTTCATTGGGAATTAGTTTCTCATTCCGTCGTTTGATATACAGGTCTGTCGATCGCCGGGAGTTCATTTGACCACACGGTCAATTCGTTCGGGTGAAATTCCATCTTTCGCGAGTGATATCATTTCCAACCACCATCCATCATGCTGGATATACCATTTTTCTTCAAGCCGGAAATGAAACTAGAGTTCTTTGATGATGAGTAAGTGTTATCTAGTCAAAATCAGTTAGTAGATCGAAAGAGAACGTTTGACATTTAGACAAGCGTATCGAATGCTTTGGAGACCGATGCCTACTATACAAAAAATCGTCAATACGTTTTTTGGTTCATGGGTATGGGAGACCGCTTTTTCGTTAACGTCCAGCTGAGAATGGCGCAAAAAATTATGAAATTGACGATTATCCCAAACATATTTCAAAATCATTGATCATATGATCATTTGGGTAGCTTGTTAACGTTCAATAATGTTTGTGTACTGATCCCAAACCCTTTTGAGTTTGACATCTTGCAAGAGCTGCTACATTCCTTCATGTTCACCCGTATTCAATTGAGTTCTCTACTCATTTATGCAAAGTGAATCTTTGTAAATTCGTTGAATTTCATCATCATGAAAGTGCATATTTTTCAATCCTTCAAATGTAGCAGATTGGGAATATTGAAGGGTTTTATCATTTCTCACAATACTTCTGCAAGACGTAACTCCAGGGAATTCATGAATATAAGCTCAAAATAGGTAGAAGATAAATAATACTTGATTGTCACATTGATACAGTGAAGGTTTTCACGGATGGTTGAATATGTGAAGTTGTTTTTCTGGGAGTTTATCCGTTGATTTGTCGTGATTGGGTTTTGACATCCCAGTTGACATTTTCATTGATGTTACTGCTCCTACTGTCGTTTGATAGACTTCTGCCAGTCTTTGAATAGGTTGTTATCCGTAAATATCTACTGAAATGTTGGCGAAAAGTCGATAACCAAATACGACAAATCATCAGGTAAACTGGGTGACCCAGAGTTTTTTCAACAAGCCATATCTCGGTCATTGGGAGAAATAGTAAAAAAAAGTGGCATCATGTCAAATATCGAATAAGCATTCACATCAGTATCGGATCCACGGGGGGGGTTTCGGGTCCGGACCCCCCGCATTGGAAAAATAAGAGATTTTTTTTCAATTTTTATCAGCTCCTAATTTTAAAATTTTGTTAGAAAACGAAAAAATGTCACATGAGCAAGCCAAAAAAAATAAAATAGAATAATTTTTTTGCTTTAAAATTGAAGAACTTTAATAATTATTATTACATTCCATTGAAAACTAAAGAGCAGGCTACATTTAAACATTAGTAAATTTTCGAGGTTTTTTGAAATCCAATTCCTGAAAAAATAATTCTCAAGAATTAAAAATAGTACAAACAAGATCTGGATTGAATGTTACCCAAACAAACAAACAAATTTCGCTTGAAATTTTTGGACTCACCGATTGTTCTTTCCTTTTTTTTCTGGTTCAGTCGGTTCAGACGCTGGATCAAGCCGAGTGAAATATGAAATTAGAGTCCTCTTTATGTTGTAGGTTCAAAATAAAATTCTTTTTTTTAAATATCAAACTGCAATATTTCTCGATGACACTTTAAAGAAAATTGACACTTTGTCAGGCTTATCGAGCAAAAGTTCGAAAAATTTCTGACAGTAGTGACAGTGCTGCCATTGGATCCTTTTTGGCGCAGTATTTTAAAAATTAGACTTGTTACATTTGTGATGAGTATTGTGTATGCCGGTAAGGATTTGAATATACTATGTATGAGTAGAATATGCTGTTGATTAGGTTAAATCAACTCGATTCGATTTGAAAAAAGTAAAGTTTCGAACCTCCTGGCTACACCTTCAAATTTTGCTCATGTCAATCTCTTTCACCTTTTTTTTGGATCTTGACTACTTAGTTGTTGCTATACGGTAGCTCATAATTTTCTGTTATTTATATATATATATATATATATATATATATATATATATATATATATATATATATATATATATTATATATATATATAGATATATATATATATATATATATAGATATATATATATATATAGATATATATAATTTTGAGTTATAGACCCCCCCTTGACCTGATCCTGGATCCGCCACTGATTCACATAATACACTCCAGAAGCCTCATTCCTCGGATGTACCCCAGAAAAGTCACCCACACCCCTTTGTTCTCAAATGAAACATCCAAATTATTTTTGCCAAAATAAAATCAACACATCATTGCTTATCTGGCGACAAAGTTATTTTGGATATTCAAAACTAGCTTGTTGTTTTTCAAAAACTTTTTTCGTTATTGCACTTATCGTTTGCATGAAACGAATGTTTTCAAAAAGACATCTCATTCTTTTCCTTATATTGAAAAAAAACTGAACCCAAATTCTATTTTATAATGATCAAGAAATACTGAAAAGTCAAGCTATCAATGTTATGAGCATTCTTTGCTATGGAGCTAAATGAAAAGAAAAGTTTGATTTTGCATATTGTGATAAACTTTATGCAGGGAGTAGCATATGATTTACCAGGTAGGAACAGCCTAACATTCCTGGATGACAGTGAAGATTGCTAAGTCGAGGCGCAAGAGTCCAGGATAGTGGTTTTTCCTACGAGCTAAACATAATATTTTTCGCAAATAGTTTGAAATTCGACATAATCATATCAATTAATTTTGAAAAAAATCGCGAATGATTTCATTCACAAGTAAATGCTTTTTGAACTTCGCAATGAAATTACTAGGGTTACTATGGAAACTGTATTCAATCATTTATGAAGAACACCAAAAACTGTAAGGAAATATCATCTTCCCCCAATTGTGATCAATTTATATGTAATATTTGTTTTCAAATTTTAATTTACGGTGAATTTTGAAAAAATTGTTGATCCCTTATAAAAATATGAAAATAAATTGACCTCTGACCTGAATGAATGCCTCTTGGAGTGGTTGTTGGTAATTATTATTATTAGGGTTATTTTGGTTATATTATGGAAGCTGATTCGGAATCGTTCCGAATAGATACCGAATTATTCGCAGAAGACTATGAGACTATGGTTCTGAGACATTTTTGACACAGCTCTCAATAATAATTATGAAATACCAAAAAAAATAAAATTAAAACTGACGTGGTAACCTGGTTTTCTTTGAAACATTTGTGTATTTCAGTCTGATATCTATATCTTCTATATACAATTTGAGACATCGAGAGGACTCGAGAGAGGACTTTAATTTCTGTTGCAAAATTATGTTGTTTGCATTAGTTTGTGTTTGGCTTTGAAATTGAGTTGAAGTGATTGAAAAACTACCATTATTTGGATAAACCTCTGGAAAAACATTGTTTTTTATACATGCACACACTTTTCATAAGTTTCATCAATTGTGTGACTCGAAGCAGAGTTCAAATATATATCTGAAAAAAATTCAGTTTCTATTAAATCGGATCGGATACTTCAATACACAGTGTATCACTGCTGATTTAAAAATAACTTCGATAGTATCCTATCCATTCTAAAATATGTAGTACTGAAATGGAAAATAGTAGGCATGCTCTTGAGTTTCAGATGTTACAGCTTCTAGAATTTCTGTTTCAAAGCACGAGAGATGTACCTATTAGCAACACGAAAGCTGTTCGACGGTTTTTCATGAATTTTCACAGGACTTGATTGAGTAAGCATTATGTTTCGTAAGATATAAGTGTATCATCGTGTTTTGATCATATTACTGCAAATTTTCTCTAAGGAAAGTGGAATTTTCTCATGTTTCCTACAAGATTTCCGACAAAAAACTATTCAACGTCTCATCATAATCTTCTATGGTAGAGAATATTGAATTGGAAACAAATATTTGAAGACTCATCAACATATTTCACCTCAATAAGGCCAAAATGACTTGAAATTGTTGATGAAACCGATAAAACATATAGAACGTTCGGTTATGAATCTAAAACAGGTGGAAAAAGTGCTTCAACGTTAGAACTGATAATCACAGCCCTGAAATAGTTCAGAATTTGATTCTGAGAAACCAGAACACGTTAGGGACGAATCTCAAGCAGTTTTAAGTTAGAGTATTTGAAATTATTTTTGACAACTCACCTCTTCATGAAGTGAAGAATCATAAAGAATTTGCATTGGTTTGTTTAAAATTAACTGTAGGTTCCTGGTGATCTACCTTGAACATAACTTCAATGTTCAAAGTTTTCAATGGCTCAGCATATTTTTCAATGAGTGGTATTGGTACGGGCTTCCATTGTCTACATAATCATTTTTTTGAAAACTGTTCCAAAAAACAGTTATGAAAAACTCAAATCAAATAAAGCAATCAAATTCAAAAAAAGACTTGATATAGATTTTTCTAGTCGAAGAATGAAAATTAAATGTTTGATCAAAAAAAAATATTTTGACAAAACATTTGAATATTGAATATGAAAAGCGAATTGAAAAAATGGTCATGAGCCAATCGCTGAAACACTGCGCCAACTTTGTTCTCTTTCATTTGTATTTCATTTGAATTTAATTATTCTTATTTCACAATCGTTTTCAAATAATCTCAATCTATGTTCTCTAATTTGATTTCTCTTTCCCCAATAAATCTCCACAATATTCTATTTCAATTTTTCATTTTTATAGAGTACTTCCATTGCCTTCTTTTAAATCAATTGGTTTCTTCACGGGTTTCAAAAGGGTTGAGTAATATAGACAATGGAAGTTCGAACCACTATACATATATCTCAGGAATCCCATTGTTAATAATAATATTTTTCACTACCTTGATCCTCATTTCAAATCGTTATCGAAACATTTTCAGATAAAACACCGGAATATTCCAATAGATGATTGTACCTATGTACATTGTCGTATGAGTAGTGCCTCAAATTCCATACCCTGAGAACAGTTACCTAAGGGTCAATATTCTTAAGTGCGAAAGCCATTCGTAAGTCCACCTCGGTTTGTAGTCACCCAATCACCACTCCCCATTACTTTTTTATATGGTAATATACCGTGGGTCCTATATCCACCCAAACATTTCTCTTGGCTGGATCTATTTCAACATTTCTAAATCATTGATGAATTTTGAAAAACAAAGCAATTTTGAACTTTCGAAAGAATATTATTTTATTCCTTTCAGAAAGTGTTTAATTGAGTTGAAACTTCCACTGCCTAGACGAAAAAGTAAATAATTTTAGTGCCCCGACAGTAAATATGAATCTTATCTCGAAAAAAAATACATTCAAACGATTTTTATCCCTCAGGCAAAAGGCAACCAAAAATCATGTAGAGGAAAGTGATTTGTAAATTGATTCAAAAAACCCTTCACAAACTGAGCATTAGAACAGGGGTGAATTAAAGCCACACTTGTTTGTATGCTTTGCTACTTGAGAAATTTTCTGGTGTGACGTTAATATTATCACCACGTTTTTGTTGGTGCTCATGCAGTTGTATGAAAAATTCCCCAACTTCATATCGGAAAAGATGCAATGCTTTCTAAAGAAACTCTGCAAAACCTATAAGATAAAACTTGAAATATTAGGAATTTGTTAGGACAAACTTTTTGAGAATTCTTAGGTATTTACATTAGCCAACCCAAATCATTAATGACTTGAGAAACAATGGACTGAGTTTTGATTTCTTCGCATAATTGAATAAAGAATGAATTCCCTGACAGTCCGACCTATCACTCGAAATCTCGTTCTTTTCTAATTTTTCAAAAAGTTTGTTTCTTGCAAAGAATGAAATTTGGAATGCACTAATATAATATAAAAATAAACATCACCAAAAGCGATAATTGTCCAGTGCCTGCGTCAATAGATTTGAAATTATCCTGATAACCAGTTATATAAGGAAGGGTCTCCACAATTATTTCTAGGCTCGCTTTTTGGCTAATCCTGAAACTTTCGGTATTTACTAGATGACCAAAGGCTCAAACTCCTTGTATGCTAATTGGGGAAGAACTTCTATAGTGAGCACATAATATGGCTAAGCCGTAACGAATGACCCGCCGCGAACGAGAATCGTCTCCGCTCTACTTGCAGAGAAGGCTGCAACTCCGACCGTTAACAGAATTTTGATTTTCGAAATGATTGCATTCACTTATATATATATATATATATATATATATATATATATATATATATATATATATATATATATATATATTTATAAATATACTTGTAAATAATCTTGACTGGCTGTATAGTAACTGGAAAAGCTTTAGCAGACACAATTGTTAGGGCGTCAAAGAAGACTCTTTGTTTTCGTCAAACTCTCGGTAGTTTATTGCTACCTTCCTCAGAACAACTGTTATATATATTAAAATACAATATGTTGGTATAAACGACACTATGAACACTTACAAACGTGAGGTTATCTAATAAAATTGGAATTTCTAACATAAAAAATTTTGAAATGTGGAAATGAATGACAGTGACAATTTTTTATTTTCATTTTTTCAAGGAGGAAAATTTCGAATTTTGATTACAGGGTGGTGTTAATTTTGTTTTCTGATATTTGAGGAGGTAGGAATATATCTTACTGAGATTATTCAGGTCTGTTCTTTTATTCATCGACTTTTTCATTGTTTATGTGAACCATCTCAAGAAAAACTCTCTTTTCAGTATTAGTTTCTGGACATAATATTGAAGTATTGTCATAGTCCATTCGATGATCATTACTATTAACATGTTCAGATAATGCAATCACTTTTGTGTGATATAATACGGCTATTTAGAGTTCTTGATGTCTGTAGCTTGTTTTTGTTGAATATTGAAAAAAGCGACTCAAAAAACTGATTTCCATCATAGCTTTGAAAACTTGTATATCAAAGTGGTCACAGATTTTTCATATCGGAATGAATTAAAATAAAATACATATTATTCTTATTTATTATTGAATGCAGGTCATGATTTCGAAAACTCTCAATGGAAATGAAGTACTCTGACACGAAACTGATATCACTTGCACTCAACGCGCATTTTGCAATATAAAGTTCAGAGGGAATAAAATTTTCCGAATTCACAAAAAAGGTTTCATTTTGATATTTAATCAACAGCCGGAACGAATGAAAATTTCAGTAAAATTTAATTTAATGTACTCGATGAAATAATCCAGATGTGCCCTTTGAGAATATTCATAGAAGTAGCTTCATTTCGAAAACCATCGACGTTTTGTCCAAATGTATATATATATATATATATATATATATATATATATATATATATATATATATATATATATATAGAGAGAGAGAGAGAGAGAGAAGGGTAGTCTCTTGACTGGACTAGTTGAAAAAACCGTCTAAATTTGGAAAATCCCCATGCAATGAAAATTGACCTTGAGGTTGCAGTCATAAATTGAGTTTGGCCTGATATAGTGAAACTCTTTATCAAATTGTCGAGCTTTCGAAAAATTTTATTTTCTTTCTCAAGACATCTGAAAAACAGTGTTTATTGTAACATATAACACACAAACATGTTAGAAATTGAACTTACTAATGTGAGATTAGGTATAAAACAGCAGATGAAAAATCCTTGTCCTGTTTGTGATGTGAAATATCAAATCGGTGTTGGGTGACATTATTCCTTTTTTTCCATATTATCCCATGTTCTTGGTGGTGTTAGTGTAGTTTCCGAGAATGGCCTGTGTTGAGGAATTGCAATTACTCGAAAAATATCTCCTCATTCCGCAGTAGTTCGCGAATTATATCAAAGTAGCATCCAACCATCGATTACAATATATGTATTTCTGAAATAATCATCCATAAGGTAAATTCAATTTCTATTTTCTCACCCTGTTTATATATTCCGTTCCTGTATCACAATATATCTGAGTTACAAAACAGTTATAGTCGCGTTCCAAACATCAATTCAAATTTACATTCGTTCACATTTTAATACCGTGCAGAACATCAGGTTTGCATTTTTGGCGCACTACTGCATGTCGTTCCATTTATTTCAGTTGAACGTTGTCATCCACTTATTTCTTGTCCCGAACAAAATAAAGATTCAATAAAATTCGCCGCCGAGTCATATTTTATGACCGCGAAATTATTAGCTTTCATTTTTATGTCGCCGATCGTGACCGAATTTATCGATGTATTTTGGCAGTTCGTTCTCCAATTCATTCGAAAATTCCGGCAGGAGAGATTTGATTGGAATTTCGAACGCGATGAATAAATTCATGTCGTGAGGTAACGTATATTGAGTTTTGAGATTGTTGTCTGTAGAGAAGATTAATACTTTGTTTTTCCCTTTCAAATATTTGGTAACCCTAAAAAGTTTCATTATGCGGAGTGGGGACTGAAAATAACGTGGATTTTTCTTGATATTCACTATTAGATAGACTTCCTCAACAGAGAAAGAATTGTTGTCATCTTCTTGTCATCGTTATAATTCTGGGCCAAGTATTTCCATGACATAACATATATTCACCTATTGGTGCTTCCCTTTAGATAGACTCCACGAATGCAATCTTCCTACCTGCTGGTTGTCAATTCAGAATACTAACAAACATCTTCTCGAATTTAACTTCATGAAAATCTATATTTGACACAAAATACCTCAATTTCTTGATTCTCACTAACAGTAAGTTTATAAAACCGCGACGCGTATTTCGATAAGAAGTACTCTCTCTTTCGAAATTTTATATAGTTTGATTATATCTACCCAGAGTCCTCATCTAGGTGGAATTTACTGCTCAAGCATTTCCACTTGATATTAACAATTTACTTACGAGATATCGACGCCCCAATATTATCGTTATTCAACAATATTGATATTATCGAAAAGCACTCATCGGAATCTCTTGCCATCTGGTAGTTTTGGAAGGATTCTGTTCTGAGGTTCAAATGAAAATCTACCAAAGCTCACCGATTTTAGTGTGAAGCCGCGTGAAGTTTCTACTGAGCAGGAAGTCTGAACCTTCCGGCTATGCTATTGGTTGCCACATCCATGGCAAATGGCGCTTTGACGGTTTATTTGCTTGTTTTCTGCTTCATCCTTTGTATATATCTCGGTATATATATGATAGGTACTCGCTCCGGAGAAATTTTAAATTTTATATGAAACCAACGACTCTCTTAACTCTTGTTAATTGAAAACTACATTGCACTGACGAGGGAGCAATGACTCGGAAACCGATTTATACTAGTGGTATGCCACAAACTGAAAATTAATCACAGAGGTTAATAACCGAAGACACGTGCTGGAATTTCTCTGCACTGAAATCTATGGGATATTATTCAATTATCTTTGTGATATTTGCAGGAAAGTATTTTCTGAGAGATATAATCTACAAATGATATACAGTTGCTTGTAAGATGTTCACATATTAGGGTTCACTAAACCGTGACTCGTGTTTCGCTATACAATAGCTTTCTTTTTTTGGATTGAGGTGGCCTTTACTTGATGGAAATCCATAGTTATTACGCTATAAGGTAGACACGATTAAATTTCCATTTCAGTGTTTAGAAACATTCGCTTGATAAAGATACAGTGTATCGAAACATGTCGCGAAGACAATAAATTTGTGGAAATTCAATCGTGTCTACCTTATAGCGTAACAATAGCTTTCTCAAGCAGAAACTTTAAACGCTTGTCGCGGTTTAGTAAACCCCACTATGTGAAAGTCTTACAGGCAACTGTATATTATTTGTTTAATATAGATTCTCATCAAGTAACGGCCACTTACAATCAGATATAATCTAATTATCCTACTGTACAGGTAGTTGACACTGGTTTGAACGTATCGTTCAAAATGGATTATCGCCAATTTTCAAGTACGCTCACCAGCTATATCGTGAAAACTAGACAGGAATCTTGAATATTACCTGCGTTGTAACAAGTTAATAAAGGCGTCAAGATTGTACAGATGTGGCCAATTGTTTGGCGCCTCAATTGATTAGATTGGTGGCATTAGACATTGAGCGGTAACTCGGGTGACGGTTTTATTGACACGTCAAAGGGTTTGAGTAGTTTGAGTCCTCTGGTTTTATTGCGTTAAATCTATGTTAGCTACTTACGTCAGCGTCAATTGATGCGCATTTCAACACAGGCGTTAACAGTAACGATAACGCAGGTGGAGCTGGAGCAGGATACGAAACCGCAGCTCATATCGAATCATCGTTCTTCGAGTCGCAGATGGTTACCTGACTGATATTCATAGTTCAATTTGGTTTATTTTTTGTCGAGAAAATCTCCTTTATGGAGTATAGTATTTTTTACAGTAAATGGTATTGGCTTATTAACTGCAATAAACTACCCGATTTAATCCCATTGTGTAGAAAATCATCTGGTAAAAGATGCAAATGTGCTACAGGGTCGAACTCAATAAATTTGAATTTTGCATAATGTAGGAGATATACAAGTAATTCATTCAAATGTTACAATTCTATTCTATATTTAGTTCAGTGTCGCTTTCGCTATCCTCATCTAAATTAATTATAATTGGCGCAATTGATTTTACAGAAAGGTACGAGTTTCCAACATTTATCACTGTATGTCCCAATTCTTCTGCAATTGTATCACAAACATACGTTTTTTTTAAGTAAATGACTGCAGCACTTGTAAAAGTTCTTTTTTTGTATAATTTTTCTCAGAATATATGTCATTTGCAGCCATGAAGTTTTGAATCTCCAATTTCGTATTCTTTGAGCCAGGAATTTTTTGCAATTGTCGACTATGATAGCTTGCGTTGTCCATTACTATAACGCTGTTTAGCGGAATGTTGGGTAACAGACAATTTTCAAACCAATCTTAAAAAAGCTCTGCTGTCGTATCTTCGTGATAATCAACACAAGAGTCCTTAATATTTTTGGAAGAAGGCCACATAGCGTTTGGGATCCAACCATTTTCTGATCCTGCGTGTAATATTGTGATTCTCTTCCCTTTATTTGATGGTGCTTTTGTTTCACACTTATCAGAGGAATAAGACCATCCTTTGAAAGGGGTGTCATGCGTGTCAAACCACGTCTCGTCGAGGTAGAGTATTGGCCGATTTTCAGACCGGTATTTTCTTACTGACGTTATATATTCAGAACGCCAGTTTATTGAACGTGTGGATTCCATTATTACTTGTCTCTTGTCAATTTTTCGATATTTAAAGCCCATTGCAGACAGAGCTCGCCAAAGAGTAGTGGGGCCACAGTTGATGTGAGTTTCGTCATTGATGAGCCGCTGTTTCAGACTTTTGATTGTAGGGACACGCTGCTCATCGTACATAGTGTAGATTTTTCGCCTTATCAAATCTTTTTCCCAGTCGTCTAGACTTTTTGTGACACCGGAATCTTTACGCTCTTTTCTTGATTCCATGGAATTTTCAACAATTCGTCTAAGTGAAGTAAGAGGCACCTTCGTCAAATTACTGGTTACTTCTGCTGCAGCACCCGCGTTATATCCTTGCTGAAGTAAGGAACTATACACATTTTTTATAATGATTTTCGCGTCACAAGATAAGTGATTCTTCTTTAACGAACCACTGGAAGAAGCACCATTACTTTTTATCCACGGACGCCACATACTGCCTCTTCTGTACATTGGGGTATAAAATCTTTGCTATTAATGTCTCTAATAACAAATAAATGTTATAAAATTATTGCACGCCGTAACACAAGTGAACACTTCCAATGAAATACAAAGACTAAAATGAACAAGAAGTGTAAGCTGTAATCCTCTACAATCCCTCTCTGAGAAACAAAATTACCTGAATCCGGTCCTTTTACATTTACGATGTGCATCTCGGATTTTACAACTTAAGGGTCTAATTGGTTTCATTATAATCCTTCAGTCAATACCATTTATTGTGAAAACTACTATACAACATTGAATCACCCGAAACTGAAGTCACTACTTATGTTTCGTACAGTATATTCGACTCACTCACTCTCTCCGACTTCTATAACTGTGCCAATATGCAGTGGTGAAATTGGATACTCTGCGAAAAAAGATCCAACGGAACAAGCGGTTCATATGTTTGTATACTGTCACCATTCCATTAATACCGGGAATTCTGTCAGTATCTGAGAGATGAACCAGAAACGTATAAGTTTTCAGATACATCCACTCCCCTGTATCAATTACTCTCGGTCAACAACGTCGGGTATTGTTTTTCTTTCATTGTCCATATCTCTAATACTCTAATAGAATTGGCTGAGTCTAATGGCTGCTGACCACAATACAGCAAAGGTTCGTTCAATTATTTTTATTGGAGGCACCAATATTAGCTGTACGTACTATTATGCCGTCGGTGAGAGGTTTATAAATTGGACGGGATTATTGTCATTGGGGAATGTTGTGGTGAACCTATGGGGATGTTTCTGCAGAGAAATAAAGGGAAACACACATGTTAATGTTGTTAATCTCTTCTAGGAGTACAAAGGGAAGGTTCTGTAGATCTATTATGGAGAAAGGCTTCTATATGTTATGATTCTTAACATGTAGAATTGTCTGTGGTAGAAGTCCATTGTATCTCAAAGTGGAGTGTAGTAGTTTAACGATGCAGAAAAACTCGAAGTCGTCTCCACAATTTGATATTTGAAAGATGTCAGTACGGTAATTCAGTACATGTTTCGAACCTACATAGGTTCATCATCAGCTGAATTTACATTGAATTATAGAGATGGAAAAAATAGGAAATTCAAGTTCAAAAGGACATAATTCTTTTTTGTAGTGAAAAATTGTGATTAATTTGATATTGGGGGAATTTGGGACCATTTCCTACTCAATTCAATCTGTGAACGGTAGTGTTTTTCCAAAGTTTTTCTTTAATGTGGATTTTTCTAATATTGCATATTGGGCATGAGGGCTCCAAGCCTCCCAATCTTTAATGTATTTATGGTGTTAGGGATGTCCCAAATTCCCGTAATATCAAATTAATCACAATTTTTCACTACAAAAAAAAATGTATGTCCTTTTGAACTTCATGTGAATTTCCAATTTTTTTCATCTCCATAATTCAAGGTAAATTCAGCTGATGATGAACCTTTGTAGGTTCGAAACATGTACTGAATTACCGTACTGACATCTTTCAAATATTAAATTGTGGAGACGACTTTGAGTTTTTCTGCATCGTAAATGTAGAATTGCCATAATGAAAATTTTCATATTTGAAGGCAGCGATTCTCGAGAACAGAGACCTTTGTTCCAAGATATTGTAGGTCTCTCGAGATGATTCAACATTATGACCGTGTTGCAATAAACGGATTGTTGTTCACTTTGAATAAGAAAATTCGCATCATGAATATTGAAAAAATTTTGGAGATCACGACTATATCCATTTTGTGTTATTTCGATGGCAACAATGTAATATATTTAGTCAATTGGAGAAAGGCATATAGACAGTGGTGCATCGCATGTGATGAAAGAGGACATTCCGCAAATATATTTACCGTCTTTCAAAGCTGATTGAGCACGAAAACATCACGGCTACTGTTGGCTAATGAACCACAGAAATTTTAAAAAAATTCCATGAAATAATTATTAATTATGGCATACCTGATTGTTATTGAACTTATATTTCTTGAACTTTCTGTAGTTCATTATCCATCAGTAGCAGAAATGTATAAAACACAAACTGTAGACACATCATACAATGCAGAAAATACTTTTTTTCAAATTTCGTGGTGCAATTATTATACCTCGATGATTTTGCTAATGTTGAATTATTTGGTGTTAGTTGTGTATCTTGTGCAGTCTAAACCATTCAGCCCTAGTTCGTGTGGTTGAAATACTCTTGGTCAAAATTCGTATTTATTTTATGTATTTTTCAAGACATGGCCCTTCAAAGTACGATATTTCGTACTTTATTACAGCACAGTGCATTTACTTGTATTTGAGTATGTGTGCTGTACGGAATTATACAATAATAGTAATGAAAATGCTATTCACACTTCAAAACTTAACGAAAATTATTCAGTAATAAAGTGCACAGTGGATAATGGACTTTTGACTCTTGAAATGAAGATATAATTATTTCTGAGTGAAGTTCAAACACAACATCACATTTAAATTACATAATGCATTGTTACACAAATATTCCACACCGTATAGACTTTTTTGCATAAAACTCAATATTCACTTTACAGTAAGTTGCTTTTTGATAAATGAATGCAAATAAGCCCCTATTCAAGTGCTACGTACCATGCTGAATCCGTCAAATTTGAAATTTTTCAGTGTTTTTCCTTTTGAATAATCGAGTTATCGTTTAAAATTTGGAAAAATGCCACATATTTTCAATATTATGATCTAATCGAATAACAATTCTTTACAACTTCTATGAATTTCATTGGTTTTGTTTTGGTGATTAGCAAATCAAGAAGTTTCTTCAGTTATTTCCAAAGTAGTGTCAAAAAAAAATTGGTTGTCAATTTCAATATTGTTCCGTGAACGGTATATAATTGAATCGAATCTATGCTAAGTTTGATTTGAACTTTGTGACTTAAGTATGTTGAGTTCATTCAATTAAAAATTATTCATTCTGAGAAGAAAGATCATGTAATAATTTTTCATTTTATAACATAACGAAAAGTGTTTGTGTTAAAACGTATTTTTTAGTTAATTATCGGTTTATGATAAATATATGATAAATACTGTTTAACTGTGTGTGATTCTTCATCTCCAAATTATTTTGACAAGAAAGTTCATTTGGTTTTGAAAGATTTTTGTTACTTTTTTAGCAGGAAATGTGTACTGAAAAGTAATTTCAGTTCGTTATCAGTTCTTGAGAACTAGACTATTATACTGTATGCGATTTTTATTTTTCAATTGGTTATTCTGAGAAGAATATCTTTATTCAGTTATAGTTTTTCAGTTTGTCATTAATCTGTAATGATAGTGATTTCAGTTAATAATTAGTTCATGAGAACAAGACTTTTCAACTGCTTGACTGATTGCACAATTAAGGTGGATTCAAGCAGGCCACCTTTACTTATAACATAACTCATCAACTTACAAAAATGAATCACCAGTATTGAATTAAGGGCATTCAGACAAGTTCCTGACTTAACTTAAATCTTATGTTGTATCTTTCGCTCAGGAAGAGTTAAGTTATTTATTATTTAAGTTGGCTACCTTGAATCAGCCGTAAGTTAAGGGGACTTTCGTAATGAAATGGAACGTAATTATGAAAACACATATATTTATAAATTGCAAATACCCGGGTATACAAGGGTTATGAAAAAATAATACTTGATACCCAAGTTTTAAAAGATGTCGGGTACGCGAAAACCCTAGTCAATATACGAACTGGATTCATAAGAAGTCATAAAACAAGCATTTGTATGCTTAGGTGAACTTTTGTTGTGAGTAATTTTTTGTTGCCCTGCAGAAGACTCACATACGTTGCTTCTTTGGAGAATTTCACACAATTTCAAGTGTTTCACAGATATAATTCAAACCACTTATTAGTATCATTGTTTATAAGGAACTATAGGTAAATAACATTTTTCTTATAGAAGTCTAAACTCCCATTTCCAGTATTGAGATCTATGGGACACTATTTTGAAGTAAACGATGAGATTGGTGTGAAAGTTAAAACTTTTCCTAGAGATCAATTACTCTAACACCAAACTGAGATTTTTGCACTCGACGCGCGTTTCGCTAACAAGGTTATCAACTAATCAACTAGTAAATTGAATATCAATTTACTTCTCCTGAAGATTCTAACCTTGTTAGCGAAACGCGCGTCTAGTGCAAACATATCAGTTTGTTGTAAGGGTAATTGATCTCTAGGAAAAGTTCAACTATTTTGGAGTTTCAGCTGCTTTCTGGCAACATTTCACTCTAACAAACAAAAGTCTGCGTTCAGAAAAGAACATTGAATTGAGACGATTTCTATAAGCAAATTTTAGTCTTTGAGCAGCGCCGTGAGATAAAAGCAATCAAGAAGTATAATACCGTGAAACTGGTTCCTCAATTTCGAGCAACCACTGGCGGAATGGGTCTCCGTCGCCAAGAATGACACAACATGTTGCGGCCTCCCCCTAATCGATTATTCCGGTATCGGCCTGCCGCCGTGTAATCCGATCTTCCTAGATTCTAGATGAACGTGTTGCCTGCATTCGAACGCTTTCTGTCGGTTTTACTCTTTTATTGCGAGTTTGGATAACTGGATTTTCACCAAAATCGATACTAAGTTCGTTGAGGAAATCAGCGGAAACTTTGAGAACGTAATAAGAATTGTTCTGGAACTCGGTTGGGAAATTCTCGAATTATCGAAAATCCTATTTGACGAAGCCCTAATATGTTACTGGAAACCAGACTCTTTTCCCTCCCCTCCGTATTCTCGGTTGTAAAGAAATATATGTTACTACTGAATATGTGAGAAAAATTCAATTGGTAAACGACCTATTTCATCGGGGATATACCCAAGTAAAAGAGTACCTATGTCTCATTATTCAATTGAAAAAGCAAAGTTTTGAATTTTTGAATATGACACAGTTCATCAGTGGTTATTTGAAACAATAGAATAGGAGAACACGAGAGTATATTCCAGTGCTTCTTCTTCAGACATATGAACGACTAACTAGATTTTTCATTATCATATTTATCTTCACACCCCAAACCTATTTCAGAGAATGATATAAATCTATAAATATAATATTTCGACACACAAAGGAATGGACAATAATTATCCTAAATAGATATGGTCATGAATAATTAAGATCCTTCAGTTTTATTCATTTTTTTCGTCAATTATCAGATTTCTGGGAACGTAGGTTCGTTTCTGTATATTATATCAACTGTTTAGATACATATTTTAACATGAATATGTCACGGCATCCTCCCTGAAAAAAAAAGGTTTTGAAATGTCTTTTTCATTACGCAGATTTTCTTATACGACATCCTACTAACATGAGTCGAAACTTATGCGAGTTGAGGTTCGACGAGGTACTTCACCAATTGAAAGTATAAAAAATGTCGAACAATTTCTGAAAACAGGTTAGGACAGAAAGTGATAATTTGTTAACTCTCTGTTACTTAATATATTAAATCTGATAGGGTCATTGTACGTAAATAGTTTCATTGTGCACTATCTGGCATTCCTACTATCTTGCATAAATGGCAAACTCTTCCCAAGCTGGGTTTTAGTAGCTAAAAACACATTTTTTCTCAACACAGACAGAGCAACAGGGGACTAGAGACCTCGTACGCATTTGGGCCAAAGGAGGTAAAACATATATATATGTCTGCAGCTAATTTTTCTGGTTAGTAGTCTCGATATGTTTCAAATCTGCATCAAGTTATTGCTGAAAAGTTATATATGAAAATCGCAGCATTTTTATATCACTTTAGAATTAGCATGTTTTTATAAGATTTTTTCATTATTTTTGAAGTTTTGGGGTAGACATACTAGTGTTTTATGCCTCTGAAAATGCGATTCGACATATAGTTGTTTCATAAAATCAAAAAGATACACCTGTCACATTTGACATGTTGATGTTTAATACGAAAAAAATATAGATCATCCAATCCATCTTGGCAAAAAACTAATGACGTATATGCCCAGTAATCTCTGTGAAGTAAAGTAAGATGAAGGAGCACCTATGTGTTCACTATGTTGAAATTTATTCCTAGAAGGTGTTTTTCCTATCGTCATGGTCTTCACTACCACTGTGCAACTAGAAAATTCAAACAGTCTGTTGCAATTTTTGAAATTTTGCAGTTACATGTTTTGCACAGTAACTTTACTACAAGTTTGTCTTACCAACTCGATAAAACTGTTTGTTGCTAGTCCCATGGTGTTATGCTTCTTTTTCTTTTTTCTATTTATTAATTCATGTATAAAGTTAGTCCCCATGTGAGTGTTCCTCTTAGACAGGAACTTCTTTGTTATGGTCATCACAATGTCCAGGTTATGAAAAATATTGTAAAAATCTTTTAGAACAACATTGAGTCCACATGGTGTTCAATTCTTTCTTCAAGCGACCGAGGAGTGAGGGTTATTGAGATTTGTGTGTTTATATATACAAGGGTCACGAGTCGGTCCATCGACAGAAGTTACGGTCTGATGAGTACTCTGGTCAGGGGTAGGCAAGGTATAACTGAACAGAAGTGATTTCCAGGTATTGGAAAGTCTTTGTGAATCGTTGTTTGTTATGACAATTAGGACGTTTTTCAATTTCGATGGCTCCACGAGTAATTATGGTCTGAAGGGTTCTGGCCGTGGCAATGGTTTTTGCGTTATTGAAAGCTATTTTGTGGCTTGTTCCTAGATGATGTTGGAATAATAGTGAAGTTGTGTCGGAATCGCGGACTGCTAGTTCATGTTCATATGCTGAAATGGACACTAATGGACACTCGTCGGTTTGTCTGACCGATGTACGTTCAGAGATAGTAGACAATATATATATATATATATATATATATATATATATATATATATATATATATATATATATATCTATATATATATATATATATTCATGAAATCAATTGATTACTTATATTATTGATAATATCTGTTTTTTTCAATCCACGTGTTCACAAAATGCCTGAATAATCTTTGATTGGAATGCAAAATGTACTATTTTCTATAGTTAAGCGACCAATTACGTTAAAAGTCCATATACCGCAATAAGTATGGGAGGAAGTATTAGGTTGAGACCCGATTTCATAATCAAAGGTGTGATGATGAAACTATATGTCAAGAAGTAAGTACTTGTTTGTAATGAAAACTAATTGCACTCGTGATTTTTTATTTGAATAAACAGTTCATATTTTTTATTATTATGTAAAGATCCTCCATATTTCATCAGTATGTAATTCGTATTTGAATATAATTTCCACAAAAACACGATTCACTAAAGAGAATACCAAGCAATGCTCGATAATAATACAGAAATTGCAAAAAATGGATACAAGTAGTATTCTTCATTTCTGAGGTACATGGACAACCAATTTTAGGCCCAGATGGATATGAGTCGCATCCCGTAATCTACGAAGCTCTGGAAGGGACACCCAAAATAAAAATTTCGCCATTTCTAAATTCCGAGTTATAAGTCGGAATTTTACATCAAAATTCCGACTTATAACTCGGAATTTTAAAATTCCGAGTTGTAACACGGAATTTTACATCAAAATTCCGAGTTGTAACACGGAATTTTACATCAAAATTCCGAGTTTTAACTCGGAATTTCAGAGATTCCTCATTCATTGCCACTTGTGCTGTGCTGTTGCGTTGGTGTAATTATATTATTTAGAATGCACCTAGCTGGAAGTGAATAACAAGCCCTGGTACAAAAATCAAAATCGCTTTATTTCTATCAGACAATATACATTTTATCAGAATTGTCAATATTTTTTATTATTAATATCAAATGTACCCACCAGGACAACACGAAAAGTGTTATATTCATAAAATCTGCTGAATAAGTAAATTCATTCGTATACAGATTTCAATGTAACTTGGTTGCAAGCAATATGCAACTGGTGCGCAAAACAACGAATCCTTTTACCATAAGCTTTTTGCAGAAACTCTTCAATTTTCAGACCAATTTCAGACTGTAATATGCTGACTTAATGAAATGAGTAATTTGAGATATAAAAATATTTTTTTTATTGGCCGCAAAAGAAGCTGAAAGTTGTAGTTGTTATTTGAAATAGCTCTGCAAGCAAACAAGTTCTTGAAAAAAGTTATAACTCTAAAATTATTTCAAATATCCTATTGGAGAATATAGGATGAATATTTATGATCTTACTAGACCCTTTCATCTAATTCAAGTTGTGAATATCACAGTTCTGAAACACATCAGTAAATTTTTGAAGGCTTTATATATTATTGAGTTTCAAATTGCTCACTGAAACAGTGGTTGGAAAAATTGCCTGATTGAATAAATGAAAAGAATTTATTGAAGGAAGAGATAAAACGATTCCTAGTAGCATGGCATGACCTATATAGACATGGTTTCAGAAAACTAATCATAGTTGTATACCTACGATACAAATCCAATTCCGTTGACCTGATAGTCATCACGAATAAAATATGACTTCAGAACCGTTGAGGTAGAAGTTGAGACTTTTTCCAGGAAACGTCTCAACTTTCCTACTAAAGGTTTCAATTTCATCTTTTATGGAATGATGGAACAAAAACCATTCTGAACAATATCAATTATTCCAGCGTCTGTGAAAATGTTCCCCTTTAGTAATATCAATTAGAGAAATCTGAAATGATGACTAACACGAAACAACAGCTTTCCCCCACTATTTATAGTGTATAGTATTGAAATATATCTAAATAATCTTTACTTTCAACCTGAAAATTCTTATTATGAAAATTTTTATTTTCACCCAATATTTTTTGATTGAGAAACATTTCATTCAGACTTAAAAGTTGAAGTTGATACCCCGAAGATCCGACTATCAAATCTAGATTCTAAAATTCCGAGTTACAACTCGGAATTTTAAAATTCCGTATTACAACTCGGAATTTTAAAATTCCGAGTTAAAACTCGGAATTTTGATGTAAAATTCCGTGTTACAACTCGGAATTTTAAAATTCCGAGTTATAAGTCGGAATTTTGATGTAAAATTCCGTGTTACAACTCGGAATTTTAAAATTCCGAGTTATAAGTCGGAATTTTGATGTAAAATTCCGTGTTACAACTCGGAATTTTAAAATTCCGAGTTATAAGTCGGAATTTTGATGTAAAATTCCGACTTATAACTCGGAATTTTAGAAATGGCGAAATTTTTATTTTGGGTGTCCCTTCCAGAGCTTCGTAGTAATCAACCTGCATTAACCCGTACTGTAAATAGGATTGTTGGGAGTGTTATTATAATAGTATATTATGCAACGATCATGTAATGATGGTTGTTAATACACGAGCATCAACCGGGATACGAAACGAGCCGAAGGTGAGTTTCGTATGGTTGATGCGAGTGTATTAATAACCATTACATGAGAGTTGCATTCGCTATTTTATCTACACACAATAATACTAATTAAACGCATTTCTTTGAAATATTCTACAAAACTGTAATCCATGGTATTACTTCGAGAAATAAAACGATGAGAAATGAAGAGAAGATCAAAAATTAAAAAAAAAAAGATTACTCGAGGTTGGAATCGATCCCATGTCTCTTGCAACGAGCTAGTGTAACTTCGGCGCCTTAGACCGATCGTCTACGGAAAGCTCACAAAATTTGATTGAAAAAATAAAGAGATAAATCATGCATTTGTCAAATGGAAAATTCAATCATTCTAACTGTATTTCTGCCGGTGAAGGTGTCGAAGGTGATGAAGTTTGGCTATATTCTTCAAAAATTCAATACTTATACTGATTTTGACTTGACAAACGTCAAATACAGAGCATGCACATCATGCTCGATTGAAAAATAATGGGTTTCTATTGGTTGAAAATCTGTATCGTAATGGATTTCATTATAAAACGGGTTGTGAGCATATAAGTGTGTTACGAGCTTATTTATATATTTATTACAAACGAGTTGTCATTTTCCTCCTTTTCAAAATCTTTACCAGTGTGCTGAGAAGGCTGAGCTTGATGCGGGAAAGGGACAGCTGATGTTCTGGTTTGCCGTCATACTGATTTTTGGGTGTAGTATTTGCTCTTCCAACACTACGGAAACCCAGAAAAACATAGTAGTTCCCAACGAGACGGCCCAAAAACTAGGTGCCATTTTATTACTCTAGAGACCGTGTAAAAAGTATGGGGAACGACGTAACTAAGACTTTTGGACCACTGCCGTCAATTTCTGGTGGCCCGATTTTCCGCCATAATTAAATAAATATTGCATCTGGAAACGTCATTTTGTATAAAATTATTACTGACGGCATACTGTTTATATTAACAGTAGTAGTTAAAAATTAAATTTAAACTTATTGCCGTCAAAAAAAAATGGCACCGGAAGTCAGGAAAAATTTTGAAAATTTGAAAGTTGAGTATCCATTTTAGTATCAAATCATTAGTGACGGCAATAGCATAATTTATTATACTTTGTGATGTTATTTCGTGTTTTATTAATGCCGTCAAAATTTACTGGCACCGGGGTTGAAAAAAGGGGGTGGTAACCCCTTACGTTGAATAGGGTTTTAGTATTATTTCATTACAAACAATTTTTCAATATTATTAAACTACTTGAGAATACAATATTATAAATTATTGTGCCGTCAATTTTTAATGGCACCGACGGCTATTAAAATTAAGAAAAGTTTGTAGCGTACAAGACGTGATACGCCGTCAAAAATATTTTTATGGCACTTGAAATATTTAAAAGAAAAGTTATAAAAAACAGAAACCACATGTTTAGGACAGAAATTAAACTATTTTTTAATAATTAACAGTATCGTTAAAAAAAAATAAAAATTTTGATGTTTTTGAAAAAAAAAAAAACCTATAAATGGATTTATGTGTAGAAAAAGTTTTGTAGGTGCTGAAAAAAAATTCTCTCCATGTAGAGATTTGAAAAAGATGTTGAGAATGCTAGGGTCTCAAATAAAAGGGGGAATGATGGAAAGAGAGAGAGAGAGGAGTAGAATGGAGAAGGCAGCTGTCCGAGTGGCCGCAGTACACCGTAGTACCACGCTTGCTACCAGTTGCTACGCACATCTTTAGTTAGGAAGGTTCAGATACATTAGCCTGACGCTAAATTGATAGATAGATTGCACATTAGTTTAATGAACAATTTTAAAAGCTAGTAATCATTTTTATCATAGAATGTGTGAATTGTTTTTTACGAATCGATTTAACCGCGTTCAACTTGGGACGTGACACGTTTTTTTACATGAATTATTTTGCATATTAAATATGATAGATACATTTAATTCGTGCCAATATTTAATATTGTTGCTGGTTAAAACAGATAAACTGTATGCTAAAAAAATAAAGTGTTTTCCTAAAATTTTTGACTTTGAAACGTTTGAGTTTTTTACTTTTCACTTTTAGAAGACGAAGTTCGAGTATCTTTGACGTCAGGCTATTTGTAAACAAAAGCATTTATTAATGCTGGATTGATGGCATTTTCAGAAGAGATCAAATTGGAAGAGTAAACTTGTTGAAGTCTGCAGATTAAAAATGAAAAAAAAAAATTGTAAAAAAAATTATTTTTGTTAGAATTAGTTTATTTATAAATAATAGCACCCCTCGGTAGGTGTTCAGATTCCTAGATTCTTAATCCACGCAATTTCTTCAACTAATTTACTTAGAAAAAGGCCGTCTTCCTGACTTTTTCGTTTTTTCCGAATTTTTAGTTTAATATTTTAGGCTGCAAGCACCAAAGGCGGCCGTCCACCCCCTTTTCTCAACCCCTGGGCCACCAAATTTTGACGGCGATGATAAAAAATCAAATAACATGATAAAATAAAATAAATTTTACAACTGCCGTCAATAATAATTTGATACAAAAATAGTAGGTACCTCTACTAGACGTAAATAAACAATTTTTCTGACTTCGTTTACTTTTTTTTTTGACGGCTCCAACTTCAAATCGTTTTTTTATTGATTTTGATGTGAAATATAATTTTTTTGTAAGTGCCAAACACTATGCAAAAATTCTGCACCCAGGGTGCCCGAGGTTGGGGTGACCACCCTTTTTTTCAACCCCGGTGCCAGTAAATTTTGACGGCATTAATAAAACACGAAATAACATCAAAAAGTATAATGAATTATGCTATTGCCGTCAATAATGATTTGATACTAAAATGGATACTCAACTTTCAAATTTTCAAAATTTTTCTTGACTTCCGGTGCCATTTTTTTTTTGACGGCAATAAGTTTAAATTTAATTTTTAACTACTACTGTTAATATAAACAGTATGCCGTCAGTAATAATTTTATACAAAATGACGTTTCCAGATGCAATGTTCATTTAATTATGGCGGAAAATCGGGCCACCAGAAATTGACGGCAGTGGTCCAAAAGTCTTAGTTACGTCGTTCCCCATACTTTTTACACGGTCTCTAGAGTAATAAAATGGCACCTAGTTTTTGGGCCGTCTCGTTGGGAACTATAGTAGAGTGCTACCGAAAAAATTGTTAATACAAGGATGCAAAGAGTTTTCCTAAAACGATTTCCAAGTGAGAGAGAGAGACACTTAGAGAGGATGAGAAGAGAGAAATAAGATATAAACTCGTTGTTCCAACCTAATAATAAAATATAGGGGAAAGTGTTCACCATTCGTACGCGAGGCATATTCGTACAGTTAGTAAAACAGAAAAACTAAACGGCTCACAAATACGCCTTTGCTGGTGTGCATAGACACACCGGCCGCCATGTTGCTAGTGGAGTGTCGAGCCAGTCGCACGATGGTACATCAGCTGACAAGACGTATCGTGTTTTTGCGCGCACTGAGTAAATTTTTTATCTAAGTTTAGTTCGTTTTTGTGAGTAGGATAGTTAAGTTTTTAACAACATAGAGATGGTTGATTAATGTTAACATTGTTGAATTTGAGCTTTAATTCTTATTTTTCTCAAACTAAATTAGAATTTGTATAAATTTTAATTTTAATTTTGTGCAAAGGCATGAGGTACATTCGGACAGCCAAGCAGGGGGTACATTAGTACGCGTACGAATGCTCCCCTTTATATTTCATTAAACACCAGTATATCAAAATTAGATTTTCATAAATCAAAATGAAGTATCAACTTTTTGATCTATCGTCCAGACAGCACAATAACATAATTTTCTTTTTATGAAATATTTTAATTTTAACAAAATGAAATTAAGTCAACCTTATAATTAAGTTTTCATCACAGAATCATGGTGCGAAAATATAAAGGAAGGTACGCGGACTCAATAAGTGGATGAAGAGTCCGTGAATTTAGCAATTGATGATGTAATGAAAAGACTGTTGTGGTATAGGAAAGCCGCGTTAAAATCCAACATTGAGTCATCAACTTTGGCAAGCAGAGTTAGGAAATTTAAAAGCTCTAAGGCCGATGGAACCGAGTTCTTATCTTAACATAACACCAGAAGTCATAAGACCTCATCCTACAGCTGTTAGAAACAGAAAAAACAATAAAGGGAGAAAACCAGGTAATTAGAGACAGACAGAAATAATTGAAAAAGAAATATAACAGGAAAGGAGGACTAGAACCAAAGCGATGAAACATAGTTTGAGGGAACTTAATTCAAGCCAAAGGAGGGTAAGAAAATAGAAAGTGATAAAGATCCAGAGGAATCTAAAGGATCGCAATTTAGCTCGCAGGAGTGTTTAATATCTCTGGTTGATTTAGAAACGGACGAAGAGACTGATAATCCTAGTATCAATGATAAATCAAATGTGACACCTAAGAAAATCAAAGATAATTGTTATATTTTGGTAAAGTTTGAAAAAAGACTTCTGCTGTTCATTACGTCGGCAAAGTTCTCAGTAATCATTCGGAGGTGAAAATATCTTATCTTCGGAAGAAACCAGGATTATCGTGATAATTCTTTTTCCCTGATATAGAAGACATACAAACTCTGTATATCGGCGATGTTGCCATGATCCTTCCTGATCCTCAACCACGAACGGGCTTTACAGCTAGAATGGCTAGACTTTTTACTTTTGCAGTTTATTTAAATAATTATAATGTGGAATAAGTTCGAAAGTAATAACCAAATGTATAATTACTTACTTTAAGTTCATATTGTCAAAGACTGTACAAAGATGTCATTCAGAATGATTATTTATACTGATTGTGATGTTTAGAATCATCAATATGTAAACTAAAAAGGAACGATTTCATTTTTTGTTATTTTTCTAAAGAATAATTTATCAACTATGACTCAAGTCACATATTACCAAGTTAGTTCTTTGATGAATATTTTTCTTTATAATAACTAATAAAAAACTTACGACTTTAATTAGCTTTTCAATTAACCTGTATGAATCCACCCCATGGCGTACGAAAGTACTCCACCTACTGTACTAACGTACTCCATACGAAGAGTAGGTTCGTTCAAATATATTATCGTAGAAAAATGGCAATAAACTTTCAATCTTTTCACATAATAGTTTCGGACTTTTCCGTAACAAACTACAATATATTTGTCACACTTAGGTACATAAACTTGATAAATTCGACAATTGATCATTAAGTAAAAAAATAATATCTAAAAAGTGTACGAAGGGTAACCACTTTCCCCTAAGTTTTGGTTTTTTATGCCTAACTATAAAACAGTTTCATGTAATGAACCCGTTCAACTTTAAAACATACACAAGGGACATGACCTTTTATAGAAACTGAAAGATACTGAATCTGGTTTTCCATATGCGAACATTTCAGAAGAATTCCCAGCAAAGAGCAAACGTGCAAGGCTTGATATCAAGTACCTCTACGCTTTTGATAAAGGGGCCTTGCTTGTTGATGGCATCCAATGCACTCGATATTTCATTTGATCTTGGGCTTTCCCCTGATATCAATAACGCATTTATCTACCCCCGTACTATTATAATAGACTTATATGCTCAGAACTCGTTTTATAATGAAATCCATTACGATACAGATTTTCATTACGATACAGATTTTCAACCAATAGAAACCCATTATTTTTCAATCAAGCATGATGTGCAAGCTTTGCATTTTGACGTTTGTCAAGTCAAAATCGGTAGGTATTTAATTTTCGATAATCGTATGAAATTGTCTTATAGCAGTGATATAGAAGAATTACCAGCGACTACTCCACAGATGTCTCAGACAAGAAAAAAATACAATCGATAGGATTATATTTTTCATTCGACGAATGAAACTATTATTTTTTCTATTTTCGACCAAACCAAATGAGCTCCCATGGCCGAGTGGTCAATGGCGCCAGCAGTGATCAGATACGTCCGGTTTCATATCCTAACCTCGGCAGAATTTTTTTTTCATTTTTTTTCTTCTCTTCGTTTCTCATTGTTGTATTTTCCGTGGTTATACCATTAATTATAATTTTGTAGAATTTTTCCAAGGAATACGATCGATTACCTACTATTATTGTGTTCAATATAAATACCTAATAATATAATGTTCATAGTTCTTCATTATTCATTGGGTGTAGATAAAATAGCGTATGCAACTCTCATGTAATGGTTATTAATACACTCGCATAAACAATTCGGCTCGTTTCGTATCCCGGTTAATGCTCATGTATTAATAACCATCATTACACGATCGTTGCATAATATACTATTATTGGTGTTCTCTGCTGGAACTGGATATTCGTTACCAAGATTTCGTAACCCAACAGAATAACTCGATTGTGTTCACTGTGTGGGAATTAAATTTCTGAGGCTTTAAATTATGAAGATTTCATTACAAACAACTTTATTTTTATGTATGGTACACATTGCTTGATATATGTTCTCACCTGAAAAATAAATCGAATCAGATTCAAATGAAAGTATTTTTCCATTCTGCTATAATTTCCACTTCCGTCAAAAGTTAGTATCGTATACCCAGATTCTCCTCTAGAATCTAATCTACGTAGAAAATCTACATTTCCAACGGATTATCTCCGCAGGATGAAAACGTAATCTCACTTCCACTCTTTTATGTCTGAAACAGAAAGTCAATCATTATTATTCTCATCTCGAGACTCCGAATTTTTTCATCGATTCAGTTAGAAATTGAATCCCGAATTGAATTACTCTTTCAGCAAGAGAAAAGCCCAAGTTTCTGACTGGCAAATCGCTTTTTCTTCGTCCTCCCGTGGGGATTTCTATCTTATCGTCGCGCACGGCAAAATCATGGGAAAAGTTGGCCGCAATTTGTTTTTCATTAATGGGATTAGGAGATATATACAGCCGGTTAACCTTGCGCGAAACCTTCTATTTGTGAGCCGGAAAAAACGAACTACACCAAAGTTTGTTGCAGCGATTTATTGACCAATAATTGTTTACTCCCAACAGGAGAGGTAGTTTTGTGTGTTGTGAAAACAGCGAGAAAAAAGCTTGGAACTATATACGGTTTGTGTTCAATTTGGGAGCCACCTATTCCATATATTTCTCGACAGAAAGTGTGAGAATATCTGAAATCTTGTTTTCCTCGATATGTCTAGGAGATTATAAGATGAAATATGTTCTAATATTTTCAATGAGACAATAGAATTATCGTAACAACCCACCTTTTTTTAAGGGACTGGTCGTTACAATAGTTGGAATCTAATGAGGTTATGGTACCTAAAATGAGAATTCAGACTTCTGAATAATCAGTTGAAAGACTGTTTTTGAGTGATCTTCCTTAATCTGAGCATTCCTAGAGAAATTATCGATGTTAATAACTTCGAAATGAATGATAGGGATATTTGTCAAAGTGAGACATGATAGCTATTAGATTTCAAATGTCCAGTGATAAGTTATTAATGTATCGAGGACATAATGAAATGTATACAGTGTGTAACAACGAAAACTTAACAGAGCCGTTGTTGAATATAAAAAGTAAGATTTTTAAAAAAAGCTCGGACACGTCGATTTCTAATTAAAGGGGGACACCCTTTCAGACTTATCAAGATTCCAAGGAGAACTGCTCGAAATTCTTTTTATTTAGGCAAGTTACCGAGTGGTCTGTCTGTCTAATGTATTATTAACATGGCAATTTTCACTTCAAAATCTTGAAAACTAATCCTTACTAAAATTTTCTCTCAACAGAGTTTTAAAGGTATTCGAAAGACCTTCAAAACAAGGTGCCACTCGACCTACTTTTACTATCTAAATAGGGGGCGTCGGACGCACCCCTCCGAGGGGGTGCGTACTGATTAGTCTGAAAGATGTCCCCCTTTAATTAGGAATCGACGTGCCCGAGCTTTTTTTAAAACACTTACTTTTTATATACAAAAACGGCTCTGTTAAGTTTCCGTTGTTACACACTGTATATTCGAGGGCAGCGATTCATGAGGTCGAAGGACTCCGGCCTGAGATATTGTAGTTTGTCAGAGGTAAACAAACATGAAGATATGATCGTGATGCAAACAACAGTTTGTTGTAAACTTTAAATAGGAAAATTATCATCATATTATTTAACATATTTGGTCGATTCATTTAAGGCCTAAATATGTGAAATGTTGCATCTTGTGATAAAAGAGATGAATATAATACCTGAATAGAATTTCAAATTGCATTGAATTCTGACAATTAAGGGATAACAAATCTAGGTTATCTAGTTAGAGAATCAACCAGCCAGATTTACGAACCGAAAAAGTGAAAAATCCGTGCAATACTCGAAATTGTATTGAGATATTATCAGGAATAACATAGGTACTTTACATATTGTTAAACAGGTGATGCAATCATTATTCTCAGGTTATTTTGATAATATGAATTCATTCTGTGCTATTTGTTCTGTATCTTTTGAAGTGTGAATCATTCAGCTCAGGTTCGCTATGGTCAAAATAATCTATGCGAAAGTCGATATTGGATTGTTTGTTTGTGTTTATGATACGAGATCATTTATCACGATGACATTATAATAAGAACAACTAATAAATTATTTGAAACGTCACGGTGGGAGTTTGGATAGAAAAACATATCAAAGAACAAAAGTATCTCCGGCCATGAGAGCTCAGTACATTTACTTTCTGGATATGCTTTGTAGATCACATCGTTGCCTTCGGAATAATACGAAATAAATAGGGAAAGCGCCGTTATCTGATATGATGGTTAGGAGTTCAGTGAATTTTTATAAGAGTCTCCACCTTTTCGGTATGCTGTATATCTTTATATCGAATAAAGGCATATTATTATTATTAAGAATTTTGCTACTGAAAGTAAACAATAAACCCTTGTATGCATCACGAGTATCATCGAATGCATAGTTATTTCGGGTAACTCACAATATGGAGACCCTCGACCTTGTGATTTCTTACCTTCAAATATTTTCATTATGACCTTGGTACATAAATAACTATTCTGAAATCATTTTGATTAATCTGACTCTGTGAAAGTGTGTTCAACAAATTATTGTCCAATCTATAGAAAAAATGATAAAAATTTATGCAAGATTCAGAAGTGATCTGGAGCTATTGCTCCCCTCTAAAATAATATACCGTCACAAAACTGATGTTTCTTATTGATTCGCCAAACCTCCGAATTTGGTCTAATTCACTGACATTTTCAAATGGATTCACACGAGACACTGTATATCCTCATAGATTTTGTGGTGATGCCACCAACGAATACGATTTTATGGAGTGGTTCCCGGCACAGCCAGTGATATGTAGTTGTAGAAATGTTCGTCATCCTGAATACACATGGGAAATCTTACCACACTGTTTCTGTTTTATAATCGCACCTCCGTGAAATAGCCAGCATGCAGCAGATATAATCAACTCGAGTTCATCCGAATTGCTTGACTGGTCACAGTGGTCTGGTTTCTGAAGTTGGACATCTCTTCGCATTTCATTCCCACTTGCCATCTCGGAGAATTATATTATTCCTCTTGATTCCATACGCCTAGAAATCGTTCATTTTCCATTTCAGACTGGAAATTTGAAGGCCATCAAGATATCACTCGGTTCATTCGAAAGTTTGATTCAAAGTAGATGGCAATGTTCCTTGTTGAATGGTCTTATTATATACTCCTTTCAAAAAAACTTACACCTGTGAAACCCTGATACTTAGTCTTTTGAGTGATATTCGGTGTCCTCTTTCCCTAATTTAATAATCGGAATCGTTGGCGTCGAGGTAAACACTTTCGAGAATGATCAATGTCATCGGCATCACTAGACGCTTGTTTCGTTTACCAAGTTACCGTTTTCAGGAGAAGGCTCTGAAACTGTGTACGAATTCATATCAATTTCTTCTCCTGGTGTTAGGGTGATTGATATAAACGATGAGATTGGAACCTTTGGTGTTGAAGATGAAACTTTTCCTAGAGATTACCCTAATAGTTCAGGAAATGAAGCATTTTGGCTCGCAATTTTTTCGTCCACCATGGATTTACCTGAAATTATCACAGAAGGTAGGAAATAGCTCAAGGATCATTTTCTATATCATAACGCTGTACGCTAGAGCCTTGGGGGTAGTTGCCACCCCATCACGGGGGTGGAAATTCTTTATTACGTTTCAACTGTAGGAATCGACGGAAGAAGTAATTCTAAGAAAAAATGTTCCATACGTTGTTTTCGTAAAAGTAATATTTTTTGAGTTATTCGAAGTTGAAAGTAACAGTTTTTTGACGGAAAAATCCACTTTTTCAAATGGTTTTTTGCAAATAACTCCAAAACTATGCATTTTATCAAAAAGGTGTGAGGAGGCAAATTGTAGCTTTTGGAAAAACAAAAACAATGCTCTTGATAATTTTCTTACGACACATACGAACTGAGATACAGCAAATTAATGCTTATCTTTTCTTGTCAAATGAATAAATTGGAAGATTTAAAGCGAAATAACGAGAAAAATTTGCATTTTTGCAATCAGAGCTTTCAAACAAATAGAAAAATGTCTTCCTAGCATGAAAATTGACCGACTTATGATCAAAATAAGATCGTTACCCGCTTTTTTCTATGGAAAAAATCTGTGAAAACAACCCCCAAAGTACCCCCTAACTTAAATCGATCGCCACCCTTCTGTGATTTTCTTTATATATACACTTTCGATACATCCACGAAGTGTAACCAATTTGAAATGCCTATTTTCAGAAAAATTGGAGTTTTCTTATAAATATCTCTCAGAATACTGAAGATATGAAAAAAACGATACAGTACTAAATTGAAGCTTTTTCAATGACAAAAATTTCCCTATGTGTAGTTTTTGTAAAGTGAATATTCGGCGAGATATAGCCGTTTAACACTTACATTTACGATCGAACATAATCTTAGTCAAGAGCTTTGAACTCTCCCCATTTAAAAATTAAGGGATCTTGAGTAATTTTATTCACATAGTCTTATAGTTCTTGAAAATCTCTAGAAAATCGTTCGTGGAAAAAAAATTCTATCACCTAAAATGAAGGAGCTTTGCTTAAAAAACGATCAAATTTTTTTTTTTGAAAAATTTGAATTACCCTCTTCGGAGCGTAGTAATCTACATAACCGGTATACTCGGCCGTTACGTTATATGTACCAGTTTTTCCATTCAAATTGGAAGACAGAGAAGAAGAAAAATCTGCTCGCGTGTGTGGGTGTATATTTCGTTGATTTCTCACCAGTGTATTCTAAAGTTCGAAAACATATCATAAAAATTTCAATGTTTTCAAGGGTAGTTTATAGCAAGGTTAGGTTGAAAGATTATGAAATTGTATCCATAAGAATGAAACAATCATTATTCAACTATTTTTACCCATATTCAGGTTTTTAATGTTATTTCATAATTTTTGACAATTAGGGGTAGTTTTTACCCCTAAAAAACAAAAAGCGTACAACGGCACAATATAGAAAATGAACTAGAGGGTGCTATAAGCCTAATCCCGAATTTTTGTACAAGTCGGTGCTAGACGAAAAAATTGCGAGGTTTTACCATTTTTTTAGCTTCATTTTCTGAACTATAATACTAAACCGATATTTTGAGTCTTGTGTTCCGCCAGTAGATGACGTTAACACTATCTTCGTAGGAAGCAGACAGTCCGAAATGGTTCGTGTTTGCAAACCCTTGAGACCTAACATCGAAATTGTGATTGATGAATAACTGTTGAAAAATGATATTTTTTCTCAGAGATAGTCGGAAACCATGTCAAAAATCTCTTGGACTATCATATGACTAATACCAAGAAAATCAAGGAAGAAGACTCTGGGAATATTGGGCCAACTATTCAACGTCATCCACTATCCGGTATATGTGTGAAACGATCGTGTATGATAAATCATGGAATGAACTTCAGCAACACTCGAATACATCAATCAATAAATATTTTTCCATTCTGAATGCTGCGAATTCCGACAATTTTCCAAACCCGATAAAACCACTCGTCTAGTCGAAACCACTCATCATTTTAAGGATTTCCTTGCCGTTTCATCACTGTCGGCATTCAAGTATTCAATAAAAGGCCCATCCACAAAATGGCATCGCCTCTGCCTGAATTTTTATCAGTATAGAGACATTAAAATAATAAACTGCAGTTTCGGATATAATAGAAAATTTTTGGCCATTGTGCCAGACATGTATTGCGATTTATCTGGAATTCGAAATCGTACTTAAAATGTTATTCCATCTATAAAGGGGATCGTGCAGCGACTGGAATTTACGATGGAGTTTCGCTACAGGGCGGAAGGTATTTTTCAAATGAACGCAATGGTTTTTTTAGTGCCGTTATCTGCCGGACGTTCCTCAGTCGTCGAATGGGAATGATTTCGTGAATAAAATAATTCAGGTTGGGTTTGGCTGAGATGAATAAGCGTACCACAGATCATTTGAAGAATAGTGGCAATTAATTAACAGGAGATTGGTTTCAGATTGACATTTAACGATAACGTTTGTTGTATCTAGTGAAAAAATTCCTCAATCGATCCATAGATTCATTGAGGAATTTTTTTATACCCATACTATAATAATTCATCATATGTCCATAATCGTTTTCATATTGGAATCCTTTATGATACAGAATTTTCATAACGACACAGATTCATAATCTGTTTCATAATGAGTTACATTATGATACAGATTTATCATAGTTATACAGATTTTTGATTAATTGGAAACACATTTGAGTGGCGCAGGGCTACATTGAAAATTCGGTTCAAAATATAATCAGCATTTCCAATACAACATTGAACTCTATTGTGACTAGCAATGATGATATGAATGTTAATATTCCTTCCACTTACCTACCTTAATGTAATATTTATAGTTCTTCATTATTTATCGGGTGTGGAAAAAATATCGCATGCATTTCTCATGTGATGGTTACTGGGTTGCATGATATACTATTGGATGAGAGTTTTCTCTGAAAGAAACAAGCATGCCTAGATTTTTGAAAATGAATTTCCATCCTGAGGACTAAACGATAAGATTGGAAACTTTATTGTATGAGTTGTAACTTTTTCGAGAGATCAACTATCCTAACACCAAACTGATATTTTTCACTCGACGCGTGTTCCTAACAAGCAAGGTTGGGATCTTCAGGAGAAGAAAATTAATAAGGTTGGATCGAGTAAATGTTTGAAAAATGTTGATGTCTGCTTACAGAGTTACATTCCATCATTGTGATGTGACCACTAGATTTCGGTGCAAATTTGTTTTTAAAAATCAGAACCTTGGATCACAATTTCCCATATTATGGGGCAAGTGTGAATGCGATTATTCTCTGTAGAGGTCTTCATCGAGAGTATCGAGAATTGATTAATGTAACATTCGTGGAATGAATAAAAATATCAATGATGTGCTTCACCATATTCAAACCAAAAAACCTGACGTTCTTATTCCAACTGAAACTCAGGTCAATTCATATAAGAATAATGTACACATGCTTTGTCCAAGTTATGAATTCTATTCTCTCTTTCGTTTCAAAGGTGGTGTTTGTCCCTAGGAATGATTTACCGTGCCAGCGCGAAGAAGAGCTGGAACCGAAAGATTTTGACGTGATATGGTTTGAGCTTGTCGATCATCAACAAACTTAATTTGTCTCTTGTCTTCATTTATCACCTAAAAATGACTCTTTTGACAGACTCTTCAAATTTCTATCGGAAAAAATCGACTTCATCAAAAAAAAACATCCAACTGCTGAGGTCACCATTATGGTGATTTTAATGTACATAATTCTTCATGACTTAAATTCTCGAAAAGAACAGATGAAAGAGGACGACAGGCAGAGGCATTTGCTATTACTAATGATCTGGAAGGACTCATCGATCAACCCCCTCGTATTTCTGATACGAATAACCAATTTGCCAATACACTGGACTTATTTCTCACTATCATCCTGATATTTATCAGATCAAAATTCACTCCCCCTTGGGTAATTCTGATCAAACTTTGGATTCAACAACTTGTTCGTATTTGGCTGCAATGAGTGGAACAGCTGAGCTTTGGAACTCCTTACCGAAAGAGGTCTTTCCTGAGGCTTACAAACTTCAAATATTCAAAGTGAATGTTAATCCGTATCTCTTGTCCCTTGATTCACGCGGTGTTCTTTGAACATTACAGGGCTTCCCTTTCGTGTGAATCTCCATATAAAAAAAACCTTGCACCATGAAAAGTGAACAAGAAGAGACTTTCAAAGATGTTTTGGTCGACTGAGTCTGAGTCTTCGATTTCTGACCATGAGAATTCATATTTTCCATGTTTCAGAATTATTTTGCTAATTATTTGCTTGGTAAATGCTCATTTTCACCCTTTTTATTTCTTCTACTACATGGTCGAGGTCCGTTTGAGAATAATTCGAGGTCCTTGACGATAATTTAGCGCCATTCCGCATCTGGAACCAGAGTGTGAACGTGTACTCGATAATGAGTTCACACTTACTCCAACCCATCCGGTCACACTCATCCCAAAGTTCATTTTTATCGAGGTGAGTGTGGCATATATCATAAAATTGTTTCGAATGAAATAATCATTGAATATAAAGAATCCAAACTAAACTAGGATCCGAATGATACATATGCACATATAGACATCAGAACTTACCGTCAATTCAACAGAGATTTTGATATTTTCTAAAGAATACTAATTCACTTATCGAGGGTCAAGTCGGAAGAAGCAGACAACTTTCCTGAATGAATCTGTTGAATTCCAGTATGCAGAGTAGCTTTCAACGTGAATAGGTCAAACAAAAATTTGTACATGTTCATGGCAGATTCCGCTGCAATTGGTTCATTGGCTGCCAAATGAATGCGATTGTTCACAATTTCCCCGAATTCACACTTACCCGAGCTGACTATACTGAAAGTATCAATTTTCTTCTCCTGAAGATGCTAACCTTATTAGCGCGTCAAGTGCAAAAATATCAGTTTGGTGTTAGGATAATTGATCTCTAGAAAAGTTCCATCCTGGAGAGTAGAGGTTTATTACGAACTACCCTCTATTTTCCATTTATTACGTAGAAATTTCCTCTGAATGCTACCTATTTCATTCAAATTCCGAAGTGGTGGAAGCTGTTGTAGATATACTCTTTTCTTCTCGAGAGATAGTTTTCTCTGAATGAATGAAGCTTGACTGATCATTCGAGAATGATTTTTCATCCAGGTAAGTGGAATTGTAATACGATCTTCCTCTATAATCCCTTTGTTATGTAGAAATATCTTATAAAATCAAAAGTAGCTGTTTTCTTTCATTTTTGTGAATGAATCAAATGTCTATGTATAATATTAATATATTATCAGGGTGTTTGTTCATTTCTTGATATCTATTCTTCTATCAAAGTTTCGTAATCCCTTTTTCATCCAGAGAAGAAAAAGCCAACAAATTTTATTCCAAAACTTGTTTCTTCTCACAGAAATAATCATGTTCCTAAATACCCCCTCATATTTGGTTCGGTCATGTTTCCAATTATCAGAGTTTCCTTCCAAAAGGATACGATGTCGCGTTGATTAAAGAATAACAATTCGAGAATTTTGAAATTATGATCACACCAATCCCAATTACTCATACCTTTACCGTGTATTCTCAAATTCATGAATATATTTTTACTGTCTGGAATACATGCTATCACTAACACCTTTTTCGATCCATGATCAGTAACCACATTCAAATCAGACTGGCATTACTTTTTCAAGTTGGAGAATGTTCGTATGGTTGATTCGGATTCATATTATCAATAGGCAATCGTCAACTTCATGTTCGTTGTGACAATATTCAACAGAATTCTGAAATTTTGCAAATATTATCTTCAACAAACGAAATCGTCGAACTACAGATTCCCCAAATGCCCTTTTGTTTTTTCCATGGCTATTCGCGATATTTTTATATTCGTTCTAGTTTGAAGGATTTCAATGAATATGTTGAATACCAATCTTTCAATCCATAGTTTTCACTAATGAACATAATTATAGGAAGAGTATCCATAAAATTTTCGAATTCTGTTGATAGTAGTTATAGTTACAACAAACATACAGTTGACGGTTGCCTCAAACATTATAAATTCTGGTTACTTTCGAGAAAAGCTATGCCAAAGTGATTTCGTCATGACTAGTTTGAATGTATATTGAAACAGCATACTAGAAAATATCTGTAGTTTAAAATTTTCTAACAAATAATGGTATCTCTTGGCCTAATATAAATTTCGAGTAGTACTTTCGACAATTGCTCCCACTTGTTTTTTCAATAGGATGAAGATAATGGATAATGTCAGATTGCCTGTTTCCGAAAAAGGATGTTGTGTAAGGGATGTATTATGTCAGCCATGAATCCACCCAAGGTATGAGAACCGCGTTCCAAATCACGTGGCAAGTCTATATATCCATTTATTCATTATCTTTTTTCCCCTTGTCGAACAAAATCAGTCGGTTGGTGTGTCAACTCGAAGACATCTTCTGATAGGATTTGCATTTCGACAACCAATACTTCACATAGCGGCGTTTCATGTATGTTCGCCTTGATTGTAAGAACCGCAAATCGTTGCCTAGCCCGCACGACTAGCCAACTGGCTATATATTCGAACAATTCATTGTCCTCATTCTTTGGAATGATTTTTCACAAGCAGATATAGAACCCCCAGAAGACAAACTGTTAAACAGTGCAATCTTCGTCTTTGTCCCTGCGCTCCGAAGAAGTTTCTCTCAGCAAAAAATTCTACTGATTCAACGATTGTACCAAGGTGTCGCACGAAAACACATGGACAAATAGATAGAGATACAAAAAAATGTAGAATGGATCACTTAAATATATCAAGAAAAAATTGTATCAGTCACTTTCTTGAGGTTAAGCAACGGTGATCAGAGTAGGCTTGGAATGGATGACGAATAATTTGGATGGACTCTCAGTTTTCATCCTTGTTTGTGCTGGGAATTGCACTCCAAGAGTTAACATCTAATCAGTCTTAACTCCCGCGAGTTTCATCTTCTGAGGACTGTAGTTCATAGTTCATATGGGCTCATATAATACCTCAGATGATTAAACAATTACATAAATCTTTTCAAAGCTTCCACTCAAAATTATGATGGTATGCTCAAGTTATCATCATCAAACACTCCGTCCTGTAATCCAAGCCTTCGCATACACCATGCGAAATACACCGTGATGATTTTCACCAGCCAAATCACGTTTGAAGCGTAATTTTTTTCATGTCGAGTGCCAGGAACGTGTCTCACATGCATTTTGAATTTACAAGACCGTATTCGGGTGTTTCGGCATTAGTTTCACTGAAGGAAGAGGATACGAAGAAGCGGGATACGCAGAAGTGGAATATGCAGGAGTGTGACAGTGAAGTACAGAATGAGGAACTAATTGGAAAGCGATGACACGGCAGATCAAAACGTTTGAATAGGCGGCAAGATTGGAAATGCCAAAGTTCGATATATTCCGTTGTAGATACTTGGGAAATCACGTATGGATATCTCGCAATGCTCCATCGGAACTGAATAATCCTAATGCTAATATCTTGTTATTCGAGGTTTGTAGGATTATTCGACAGTGTTGCGGCTTTTTGAAATAGTGGTTTGTGCAACTGGAGTGGATATGATGGCTATATCGCACTCGAACTTGAATGACGTTTCAGAATGGTTTCTTGGCACCCATTATAATTGATCGTTTTTCGTGAATCACACTACCTTGAGTGAAATGAGATAGTATTGTTTGAAATCAGTTTCATGTCTATTTCCATTTCATGTTATCCCTATTAAATTATCTCACGAGTCCACCCAGCAGAAAAGGATGCTGATATTGACATAAGCCGTGGTGGTAGAAGCTGATTAACACATATTTTTTACAGTGCATCTGCATTATCAATTATGGGGTTCCATGGAATAATGAGCTTACCTCTTTGTCATATAGCGCATTCAATACACGCTATTTCTAGGATTTGCATCGGAGTGATCGATACAAAACATGTTGAGTGTATTTGAAAATCAAATGAATTGAGATCACTACTATGCGTAGTAGTTATTTTTGTTAATGCCTCAATCTCTGGTTCTTGAAAATTTTCACATTCACTTTTCATTCCCTATATTATGTCCATAGTCTATTTGAATTCGAATCGAATAAGAAATAGCATACTTTGATGTATTATTTTTGGTTTCTTTCTTCGAACCAAAAAATATAAATTACAACTTATATGAAAGATGTAAAATCATAAAAATTGTAATTTGTTTTTTTGTGATTCGGAGAAAAAAAAAGCCATTTCATCTCTATCCATAAAAAACAAGTTCCTAACATCGTACTTGTATACACAAGAAGTTATTGCGCCACATTGCTGTAGCGCATATTGATTCCAACTTAGAACAAAATTCGATGGGTAGAAAAAACTGTACAAACATCGAGTTGGGAGCAGATTTTCCATATTTGGATAGGTCAATTCGATACAAACCAAACAATAATACAAATCTCTCTCGCCACCTGAATTACAACAAATCTTGTTGTGACGTACCCTAAGACGACTTGTATGGCGCATTTCAAAAGAATTCATAATTTTCAATAACTTTTCAATAATGAAATGAGTGCGTTATGTAAGTCTTCTTTCAGTAAATGGCACCGTGCATTCGAAAGATGAGTGTATTTCGCATACAACTCGCAAACGACAACTCTTCCGCGCATTTTTGAGCAAAGCTTTCAAAATCGCATTCCAATGACAGATTGACGTCGAAGTCAATTGACACCAGTGGCGGATCCACGGGGGGGGGGTTTCGGGTCCGGACCCCCCCCATTGGGAAAATGAGAGATTTTTTTTCAATTTTTATCGGCTCCTAATTTCCAAATTTTGCTAGGGAACGGAAAAATGTCGCATGAGCAAGACAAAAAAATAAAATAGAATAAATTTTTTGGTTTAAATTTAAAGAACTTCAATAATTATTATTACATTCCATTGAAAACTACATTCAAATATTAGTAAATTTTCGAGGTTTTTTCAAAAATTCTACTAGAATTTCGTCCTCGTAAGTTCAATACCATTCAGTCGTTCCTATCCCATCGTATTTCTCAGGTATTTTTTGATCCTCCTTAAAGTCGAAAATAATCGTTCTGGAGTTGCTGTAGTCACAGGTAATAGTGCCGAGATTTGCAAGTTTCGAACCTACTTTACCTCCTGGCTACACCGTCAAATTTTGCTCATGTCAATCTCTTTCACCTTTTTTTGTATCTTGACTAGTTGTTGCTATACGGTAGCTCATAATTTTCTGTTTTATATATATATATATATATATATATGTTACAGTGAAGGTTTTCACGGATGCTTGAGTATGCGAAATTGGTATTCTGGGAGTTTATCCGTTGATTTGTCGGTATTGACTTTCGACGTTTCGCCAACATCTCAGTTGGCATTTTCGAGAATGTTACTGCTCCTCAGTTGCTAGCACCAAGTAGGAGCAGTAACATTCTTGAAAATGCCAACTGATATGTTGGCGAAACGTCGAAAGTCAATACCGACAAATCAACGGATAAACTCCCAGAATACCAATTTCGCATATATATATATATATATATATATATATATATATATATATATATATATATATATATATATATATATATATATATATAGTAGATAGGAAGTCTTTGCTGACTTGTTAGGAAACAAAAAGGAAGTTCTTGGGTAAAGCAGCAAGCAAAACGTGTACTCTTTCAACACTATATTTCCGATATTTCGACAGTGAATACTGTCATCTTCAGGGAAGCTACAAATGGTTAACGAAATTGTTTATCAAATATGAAACAAGAAAAAACAGTGCTACTTACTGTGTTATTGAGAATGGTTGCTAATGATGGAAAAAGAATGAATGATTTGAGAGTGAATTGTCAGATTTAACATTCTGTACATGGTAATGTCAATTATTTAAAATATGTGAGATAAAATGTGAATAAAATTCTCTAGTAAGAGTTATTTAAAACAGTTCGAAAATTAAAACGTGGTTTGAAGATTCTAAGGTTAGGAAACAGACAAATGACATGACAATTGAAAGGTTTGATCTGTGACTAATGACAAATGAGATTTTTGGTTTTGGTCGCTGCTTCTAGAGACATCAGCCAACTTACTATGTTCAAAAGAGAGAGTTATTAATTATGGAAGTATTAAAGTTATTTGAATTATTATTTTTATCAATCTGAAGTAAGAAAGAGTAAATTTCACTCAAGTGATTGAGATCTGTTCTCTTATTAAGGCAATGATCAGTGTTCGTGATGAAGGCCATCTCCATGAATAGCCTCTTGGTCAAGTTGCATTCCTTAGTTAGAATTTTAATGTTATTGTAATTCATGTTATGTCCTGTTTTATTTACGTGTTCCCCCAAAGCACAACGTTCCGGATGAAGTCTGGAGTCACTTTTATGTGATGTTATTCTATCTTTTAAATTTCTTGAAGTTTGTCCAATATAAATTTTGTTACAATTCGAACATGGAATGTGGTAGACCACTTGTGATTGTGACAGCAAGGGAGTTTTGTCTTTAAGTTTACTGAAAATTGAATTTATAGTAAGAACTGTTTTATTTGCAATTTTTATGTGTGGAAAAATTCTGAAGACTTGTGCAAGTCTGGAAGATATGTCAGTAATGTATGGTAATGAAGTGAAAAAACATGGGATTGGGGTCACATCTGCCCCACTGACAGTATTATTGGAAGAATTATGTGTTATATTATTTATGTTAATTGAATTATGGTTATCAATGGTTGAAGTACTGAAGATGATCTTTTTTAATAGTGCAGGAGGATAAGAATTATTTATGAATAAATTATATAAAATTTTGAGGTTTTTTTCATGGAAATTTGAATCAGAAATACAGAGTATCCTATGCTTCATCTGTTTGACCAAGTTTACTTTCATAGACTGTTTATGGTATGAGTGATAATTCATATATCTTCCACTGCTTATAGGTTTTCTATACCAGTCGATGATTACTTCATTATCCTCAGTACGGTGAAACTTTGTGTCTAGGAAGGGAACGCTATGTTCCTCGTCCTCACATTCTATTGTAAACTGTATAAATGGATCATAACTATTGAAGACATCTAACACTTCCGTAGTTCCGTCATATGGGAGAGCTATAATTAAGTCATCCACATATTTTTTGATAAAAAATAAATTAAAAGGTTAAACCTACAAGACCATGTCCAATATGTCATCCATGACATAACTCGCTAAGATGGGGCTAATTTTTGCACCCATGGGTGTTCCAAAATGTTGTTTATAGAAATTATTATTAAAGGAGAAATATGTATTATTAAATAAAAAGGTTATTAATTCAATGAAGCTATCTTTGGTAATACTGCAATGATTGCAGATGCGACTCCATCTCTTATCGATGGCTCTTAGACAAGCCTCTAAGTATACATTACTGAAGAGGGACACAACGTCCAAACTCGCCAGAACATAGTCCTCAGGAAGTTTCATCTTATTAAAAAGTTTTTTGACTTCAAAAGAGTCTTTAATATAATAATCGTTATCATAATCATATGATTTTGTCAGTATGTCTGTCAAGAATGATGCTAACATTTCTGTGGGGTTACCTACAGATGAAATGATTGGTCTTGCTGATAAGATGGGTTTATGAATTTTAGGCAATGCATAAAATTTTGGGCAAATGCCATTATATTTTGTAAGTTTCTTTTTTTTGAGTCTCATCTATTTCATTCGAATTGAATATTTTTTTAATGATTAGATTGCATTTATTCTGAATTTGTACTGTGGGGTCTCTGGGAAGTGGAGTATATGAATGATTATTTTCTATCAGTTGCAAAGAAAGTTCTATGTATTGTGATTTATCTAAAATAAATAAAATAAAATAAAAAAAAAAAATTAAAAAAAAAAAAAAATTTTTAAAAAATAATCCAAATCTGATAGTCACTAGGTCTGACAAGGGTAATGTTACCGTTATTTTAGAATCGAGGAGATAAAAAAGTTGGCGAAATTCAGGGATTGTCAAATGATTTGTTTGGTAAAAGTCATTAAAAGTTTCTTCACAGCATCTTCAGTCTCAGCTGGAATTGAATATCTGCCAACAGCGTCTTCGGTGGCTGAATCCGGCTGTTACATTTCTTAATTATTTATTATGTGGTTATTACCATCAGTTATTTTCTTTGATGAAGGATTCATGAGGAGTCCATTCTCAATGATGTTTCACAAAAACAAGACTTTTTTCGAGTAGATTTTATTTCACTCCTGAACTATGTACGATCATTAATTTGACCTATACTCTTGGATATTCTTCGTAGTACCGAACCAATTACATTTATTGAAGTTGTTAGTTTCCTTTCAGTAGAGGGCGATTCGTCTTGCATATGGAAAAATTGACAAAATGTATATATTGCAGATATTCCCACGGTTGTTGTCCATTCAAAATATAACCAATCATTGCACTCTCAGCAGATTCTTCGAGGTTAAACGGATGACTTCTTTTGAGTTGTTCATTGAGAATCACAATGTTTATTGAGGCTGTAAATCGCAGGCGATGCCTCACTCGAACATCGACTAACATCATTATCATTTCTTTACTGCTCAGTAAACAATAATCATATTTAGCAGAAATGACTTATTCGCACTCGACGACTTCGAGGGGCCTATTTCAAGAACGTACAAGTCTTGTAGCTACAAGAGAAACACAAAGAAAGACGATGATAAATTATTGTTTGCACTTGTTTTTTACCTGCACCTGCATTGTCTTTCTCTAGTAGCTACAAGACTTGTAATTTCATGAAACAGGGCCCTGGCGATTGCCGTGACTTGTGCCAAAGAACTTTTCGCAATCGTTGAAAAAATTAATATATTTAACATACTGATCGGCTACTGAGTATGAATACCGTATCATAAATAATATATTAGAGTTTTCCTATATATTTATCACTAATGAGTCTTTTCACACGAACATGACACGAACATAATTTCAAAACATAACAATTCTTTCTTTTTGTTTCAGGTAAGTGCCAAAACCATTTCAGTATCAGGGCCCGTATGAATATTCCAACAGTGAGTACTGAGAAAGCTGGATCCTGAAAATCATAATAGTTACACTTACGACTATAATATACACCACATAATAGCGAAAAGGAGAAAGGGTTTTTGTGTTATTTGCTTTAAGATGGCATTAAATTTATGACCGAATAGAATGTAAATTTTGTGAACGCCCGTCGGGTTGCGGAATAGCTTTGAAAGCAGGATGTGTGTAACTTTTTTAGGGGCCACTTTATGACTGAGAATTGGAAATGGGCAAGAGATAATGAACGAAAAACTCAATGTATTCCAGACAAGTAAACAGCTTGTCATAAAATGGAAACTTTCAGTGGAGAATCTCTGAGTGCAATATATCGGTTTGATTGCGTTGTAAACATTTCCATCAAACTTTCAACGTATCAGCAATCATTAGAGGCTAAAGTTTGATTTTTCCAGACTTATATCCTAATAAAAAGTATCTTGAGTTTACAGTAGGTTCAGAAGTTGTACCGGGTCACTCTTTAGTAATGAAGTTGATATCACTCTCAGATAAACTGAATGAAACTTTCTGCACCCACTTATTGGATGGTAGCCTCCTTGAGACATCATTATTCTCATGTCGTACTAGTTTATTGAAGTATTTTATTGCTCAGTTAACAACTGCATTATATGTACTCTATACCCGTGCAGACATATAATTCACATTATGGCCAAAGTGGTCCCTAGAGGTATAATCCTTTATGCATGGTAATTTTGTAAGATCGACGGTGTTTTTGGAGCAACAATAGTAGCTACTTTGATATAATGAAGATGATGAAATGGAAATGAAAGGTCTTTTTCCAATTTATATTGCGAATGCATTAACGAACTAGTTTGACATAATAGTATATCACGCAACGAGAAGGATAAGTAGCCTATAAGCGAAAATTGTGAGCACGATGCTTCAGTCGAGTGCGATAATTTCTGCTGGTGTAGTACCAATTTCTTCATTATCCCTCATTTTCAATGATCAACGAGACAGTGGATGACCGCAAGTAGGTAATACAATTGCTCGCTTCATGGATATAACAAGATATAGTACCAATCCAAAACTGTTAAACACAAATATACAAAAAATATCATTTTCAATTCAATTTTACATGGGATCAAATTTATCAGGTGAAATTTTATATATCCCATCATTTTGAAAATTCTGGAAGCAGCCATTAACTCATAATAAACGTGTACTCTAAACGAGCCAAATGGCAAAATCTGGATTGCTTGATTTTTGGTGAATGATTGAGCTTTTTGAGGTACAAGTGTCGTCCACATGCTCTTGTCAGTCTTGTCTGAAGCTAAATAATTGCACCAAGTGAAAATGTGCAGTCGGGTTCTTCCATTTTTATTAGATTGGCTAGTGAGAAGAGATCGCAACATGAATCAATAGATAAACACGATCAAAACATCTTACACATAAAAATTCCAAAGTGAAATGACAATGTGACAATTGACATGACACTCGACATCAAATTTGAAAAATGGGAACATAACGCCCTCTACCGAAAAATTGGGAAAACCTCAAAAATCATCGATTGATTTTCTCCGCCACAATAATCTAAATAAAATCTAGTTAGGGGAATCACCAGATTCCTTAGACATCTCAACCGAAGGTATGAAAAGCTGTGTAAGCGCTAGGGCTACTCACAAAACCTCAGGTCAGCGGCGCGGGCGCTGAGGGCATAATAAACATCTACTCAATTCCCTCCGTATGTTATCATATAACTATTCTGGAATCTAGTTTCAACTCCCTTTTATTGAAGTTATAGACAAACTTTTCAAACATGCTATGAATAAATTTTTTTTTAAATGAACCTACCAAGATAGCGATGTTATAGCGAGCATAACGAGAGGAGTATAACGGTTAATATTCAAAAAATCGATAACACCTAATGTCGAAAACAAAACTTGATCGCATTGATGGAAGCTATGAAGTTCATAAAAATTACGAATTTTTTTTTTCGGAACGTATTTAATATATTTTCACATCGCAAGTTTTCCGGGCTTGGGGGCCGAGTCCCACTATGACTAATGATCATAGTCATAGTTGACTCACAGGAAAGAGTTCAACCAAGACCACGTCGCTGAAGATGGCTGCCGCAGATGCAACCGAAAGCTCCGTATTTCAAAATTCCAGGACCCGGCCTTTAAGCCCAAAAACTTGCGACTTATAATATATTTTCAGTTTGACAGTATTCACGATACGCTATTTTTAAATAGACTCATGCTGTGCTTCCTATGTCAAATGTTTCAGAGATGACGTAAGTTTTTATTCCAGTGGTATATTCACCCCACTTTGAAAGTATGGACTCCTTATACAAAAGTCAATCATTTTTTGCTATCACTTAATGAATGATGAATCATTTTCGAAAGTCTCCAGAATATAATATACGATAAACTCAACTGTCGCTTAGGGTCAAAACAAATGGTCTGTCAGCTTGATTGAACTGTTTTTGTCAGTGATGGATAGATTGTTCATTACTCAATAGGTTATTGAGACAATATGTAGGTACCTATCAGAGGGAAGTTATAGTTAATGAATAGAAAATAAATGACCCTTAAGCATAAAAGGCAACTTAGTCTACTCCTCTCAGTTTATATTATCATATTTCAACATCTGCTGTAGAAAAAAAAACAATATATTATTAATACAATTTTCTGTGGGTAACAGGTATGGAAAAGGTTCCCAATACTTGAAGGTGCATATGAAAATGTAAACAAAAATCATCTGAAATAAGTTACTCATAGTAAATTCTAATGAAATGAAGGGAAGAAATGTGTACTTGTTATATATACAATTCATATCAAAACCTGGTTATACGAAAAACTCCTTGAGTTTGATCATTATCGAAAATTATGGCACAGATATCAACAAACGAATTTCAGTAAAAGTCGTGTGAAATTCTTAAATTCTTTCGAAAGGGTAGAGATATTTGGGATGTTTTTTTTGGATGTTTTTGTTGTGACACCTATGAGTTGAGCTGAAAATAAAATAGTGTATTGTATTATTATGAGAAACAGTGATGCTTTGTGTGGCAAGCATGGAGATTGACGATGCATCATCCTTGCAAGCCACACGTAGCACTTTCTTGGTACACATGTTATTGCTCAAACTCCGAAATCTCTGGGGAATATATCATCATCAATTAATCAATCTTGGTCTTCAGAGAAAAGTAAAAAAAGAAGAAAGCTTATAGAACCCCGCTCACTGCGAATTTTCACGATTTTCCTTCAAGTTCACACCACACCCTGGACTCCCGCTTCCACACTACGTTGATAAGAAAGCACTCTCCGTAAATCAACACCGGCTGCGGTATTAGTTGAGAGAGTCGGCGGCGTCTCATTCATAATTTTAATCAAGCTAACAACTAATCTCCCAAGAGTTAACTCATTTAGGGATTGTTTCGACTCCGGCTTGAGTATGTTATTGTTTATGCCGGCTTGTGGTTTTCTGTAAACTACTTATACAACATTTCCGCATTTCCGAAGAAACAATGATTTTATCTGAAGTTTACAGTAAAAATTTTAGGACTACAGGGCTGACCCACTCACTTTTTCATAACATCGTGGGAAAATCGGCGACTTATCTTGCTTCTATGGATTTTTTACGGTCGGTGTTCTTTCGAAATATTATCGATCCTTCCAGTTAATTCCATCGCGGTTGACTCGACGAAGACACTCTTTTTACCTCTTTGTTGTGAACCTAAAAACTTGTCTGCTCTCTTCACCCAAGTTTTTATACGTGACTAACAATTTTCAAAATCCACAGTAAAAGTTAATTTGTATGTTTTCTCTTGAATTGAAGCCTTTTTCTTTGAGCACTACAGGATTTGCCTTTTCTCGTGAATCTAATAATTCACGAATCTGTGCAATCGAGGGCTGTTTTGTTCTTACTGTCACGTTTTTTTTGACTTTTTCTCTTTCGAGGATGTCATTCAACAAAGTCATACCAGAGTAATGTTATTGAGTAATTTCAATGACCGTAATGATGCCTAGCTTGTAACGATCTCATTGTTTTTTATAAAATATAATAATACATAAATTACCAACACATTGACAAATTCATTTCAACACTATGTACATGAAATGAATCGTAACAACCGAACTGTCAATAGTGTCAACGCAAAATACTTTGAAAGTCTTGTTAATAACTCTGGGTTGATGATTGCTCACGAAACCCATACGTCAAAATGAGAATTTTCATCAGAAACATGAAAGCGTGAAAAATCAACATTATAAATACGGTACCAAATTCTGTCCAGAATTCTTCACATGTAAATAAAGCCTCTCTACTGGACCAAATCGCACATTGACGGTAGTCGCCTTCGTCTACTGCTGATGTGATGAATTCTGAACTCTACTTGTAATTTCCTACCTTGTCAGAATGACAATTATGATTTCTAGTGGTGAAAAATGTGAAAAGGACCGAACAAATAGAACAAAGGACTATCGGCATAAAAGTAAAAGATGAAAATATATCTATAAACTCAGTTGGAACATTCATCGACTGTAATTTAAATTTCAAGGAACACGTAGAGCATATTTGTAAAAAATTAAACAAAACATACTTTATGCTGCATTCTCTAAAAAAACGATATGTCAACAAAATCATTGATAGAAATCTACTACTCAAGTTCACTCAATTCTGAGTCAAAAGATCATCGTCTGGGGCCAGGCAACAGAATGCTCCCGAATATTTACAATGCAAAAACGCATACTCAGACTCATCTTTAATATGGGCTTCAGAGACAGTTGTTGTAACATATTTTGAAATCACAAGATTTTAACCCTATCGTCAATATATGTGTACAAACTTTTATCGTTCATTTTCGGAAAAACAAATATTTTATTGAAAAACAATGAAATACATGACCGTAACACTCGAAATGCCCAGAATATACGTCAACCTCAGTACAATCACGCAAACTATAAAAAAACACCAGTCTTTGCTGGTTCCTCGATCTATACTAAATTACCACCACACTTAAAAAATCACGAAACACCAAAAAGTTTCCAAACATGCTCAAAGCGATACTTGGGCAATAACGTCTTCTATTCAATAGACGAATTCATGGAACATGTCTCCAGTAACTGATAAATGGAATCTCTCTTGATATCTTATTTATATTATATTGTTATATTATTGTCATTTTTGTAATCTGTTGTATCGTATTACCCTGTACATATTTATCTCTTATTTATTCATTTCAACTCGCCGGGCCACCGTGCTGGGTAATCGCACGTTAAAAGGTAAGGCCTCGTTGATCCATTGCTCGCAAGTTTCGACTTCTGAGGGTTGACGTTCGTCAGCTGGTTGACGAAAACGAACAATTTTAAAACAATTTTAAGAACTCACCACGTGAACTGGCATACCTTATTCATATTTATATGGCAAACGAAGGTGAATAAAGATTATTATTATTATAATTATAACCAATTCTGGACCATATAATCAATGGGGAAAACTCATACCTGCATCATGTATGTGTCCAAGTTAGCATACAATTTCAATATCGTAATTCTCTACTGGCTGCTTTCCAATATTACTCCCAATGAATTTTCTAAATTTTCCAATGATGGATGAACGAAGCGTGTACTCGAATGGGGTGATATTTATTTGAATAATGATTCACTCGGTGTTCTTCGAACATTACAGGGTTTTCTTTTCGTGTGAATCTGCATATAAAAAAAATCCTTTCTCGTCATTCATCCTCGAAATGTCTACCTATTTATTATTTTCTTTGCTCTTTTGTTTTTTCGAGCAGCCTGTGTATGTATTTTTTGTTATAAGGTGTTGAAGTTTTCAACATAAATAAACCAAGAAGTCTTTGCAGGCTTCGATGTTCAAAAAAAAACAGATGGGGCGAAAGGATAATCCAAAACATCTTGCCTCCACATAGGTCCTGCTCATACCAGTGTTCTGCTGAAACTGTGACTGTGAGTGGAAGTTCCATGTCTAACTCTTCTATCCTATCCACGAAGGAATACGAGGATCTGGGCTCTACGTCCAAAGCAGACTAAGTATTTTGCTGATATATTGCTGATATCTACACTTTGCATTCATCAAGAAGAAAACACCTGAATATCACGTTTGTTGTTGATCAGATGCCCGAGATTTTCTGTTGCTAGCATCAATAAACCCGGCGGATCTGGTAGAAATTCAGCGATGGTTTCTTCAAGATTTGTTCTTCCAAACAAAGCCTCACACTTTGCGAGTAATGCGATTATTTGTATGACTTGGGGATATTACTTTAGATCTGAAAAACAGCTAGCTCCCAACTAAGCCTCACACTTTGCGATTAATACGACTTTTTGTATTACTTGGAGATCTTACTTTTGATCTGGAAACAGGTGGTATGTGGTATATATATATATATATATATATATATATATATATATATATATATATATATATATATTCTCAAAATGGAAAATAACCATAACCGCATTACTCTCTGAAAAAAATATCAGTCAATATCGAGCCTAGTTAGTTCAGTGTCATTTTCATCTCCTGAAAATGATTTTTTTTTTCTAATTCTCTAATAACTCTGTCGAAAGTTTGCAAAATCCAGCTCATTGAAAATTCTTGAAAAAAACAGGTATCATTTCCGATCCGTAATACAATTCCTATCACCAGAAGTCTACGTCATACCATCCTGCTCCGAAATACTGAAGGATGTTGGTCGTGGCACTTCTCAAAAGTGTTCGATCATATTCGATATCCTCACCAAACCACTATCATTTATCATTATTGCTCCAATAATCTTCTGAAAGATCAATCTATGTGCTTGCTGATTGAATTATTCAAAAATGAACAGATGCAGACACTATTAGTTTGTTACAATGCTCACAAAGAACCCTCGAATACATATATCTCAATTCAGATCCAATAGGGCACTGAATATACTAATTATTGATAAGTTAACCAATATCATGTCACATCATATTTTCGAAGCATTGAATTCATTCACATGATTCCCATTCAGCTTACAAAAAAGGTTGTCATTTTTTCCGCATGTGTTCATTACGTACATCAGCTTATGACCTCTCATTATTATGAGCAGTCACACGTCATATTTCCTGACTCAGCTGAAAATATACTTTAGTGGAGGTAAATTTCAACAAGAGATATCCGAAGTTTGAAAAGGCCTAGAGCCGATAGCAACTGACAGAAAGTCACGATTAAGAGCCTTGCTTCCGTCGCGTTACCCGGAATTCGCATGAAACGACGTCTTTAGCGAGCGCGTCCTCTGGAGGTTAGTAACCGTGATGGAGCATAAATTGTTCGCTCTGAGATTAACGCATACAAAAGGTTCCGTAATGAATGAGAAGCGTGATGGTGGACACACGTGAAAAAGACTTCAAAGAATCCATACTGTCGAAATTTCTGCCAACCTGAAGTCAAATTGGGCATACTCCCAGAGATTTATCATTTCCGAAGGCTCGGTTGCGTAGTCTTGTCAAGAAAATGATCATCGAAATGCCAAAATGCAGTAAATGTTCAGTGGAGAAGTTCTATGATTCAGCCAAATGCCTACTGATGTGTCTCTGAGCGAAACAACCGTGTCATTTCCTTGGAAACATCCCATAATAGTATATTATGCAACGATCATGTAATGTTGGTGATTAATACACGAGCGTTAACCGGGAAACTAAACGTGGCGAAGATGAGTTTCGTATGGTTTGTGACATTTTATTCATAACCATTATATAAGAGTTGCTTACGCTATTTTTCCTACACCCGATAAATGATAAAGAACTATAAATATTATATTTATATTGTAGGTCCCACTGATCTGGAAGTGGAAGCAATATTATTATTTATTTCATTATTGCTTGTCTCAATAAAGTTCAACATTGTATTAAAAAAGGCCGATTTTATTCTGAACCGAATTAAAAATGTAGTCTTCCGCCACTGAATTGGATTTCCACTTAATTGAAAATCTGTATCATAATGATACAGATGTTTCAACACGATACACATTTTCAATCCGTTTCATAATGATTCTCATTATGGAACAGTTGGAAAAGAAATCGATAAATGATTTTTTCAAACTTCGAATTGCCTTCCATATAACGCTCTCAAAATGATGTTTATGGTCATACCCCTGAAAATTCACCCTCATCCCCATTTTTTCAAATGACACTATCCATTTTTTTTCGCAGCAATATAATTTTTACATCATTGTTTATCTTGAGACAAACTTATTATGAACATTTATTACTCACTTATCGTTCTTTTAAAGTCGGTATCGGTGGGTACTTTTCAACCTAATTAACAGTCCGTTAAAATAATCGGTGCTTAGGCTGTGCTTTCACTCTAGCAAATGACAGGATGTTGTCTCCATTCTCAGCACCGATTATTTTAACGGACTCTCAATCAGGTTGTAAAGTACCCACCCTTAATGTATTTGGTAATACCGCAAGACCTCAAAATTTGTGTCGAGAAATTTCCATTTTCTAAGGAAAGCTCATTTAATTAGCAATAGATAAAACCACTCATCCTTCAGACTTGTACTTGTACCATGTTGGTTGCTCTAAGAGAGTTTGAGATTGAAAAAATGAATATTCATCTGGAAAACAATTTAGGTTGAGTGGTGTTCGTAAAAATTATTTCCTGGAATATTTTCAGCTGGATGCATCGATCTGAGAACCAAATGAAAAAACGAGAAATTCCAACATGAACATTTAATTGAAAATGAAACAATTATTGTAGGGTAGGTAACCAGCCAACTTGAATTTTTTAGTGGAATAATAGTTTTCTCTCAGGACTGATTTCAAGTATAACATGATTCCTTATGATCCACAAAATATATCAAATTTCTCGAACGTCGATTCAACAAAATATTCATTAATAAGCTATTTTCAGTATCAATTTGAAATAATAAATAAGAAGTGGTGTCGATCAGTGCAGTTAAGTTACGTAACATAACTTGGCTCATTCATACGAAGGATTTTCATCGTTGAAATCTGTTGTGTCTTGAAATGTCAACATTATCACCTTTGCTTGAATGTGGTTGACAATATTCCTTGCTGAATGGTATTTGGTTCGGACTTCAATTGTCTATATCATTAACTCTATTGAAACCTGTTGCAAAGAACGAAAGGATACAAAGGAATTAAAGGCATTGAAGGGAATAATTGACGATATCTTGAGATCTTGTATTACTTTCGATAATCTGTTGCCCAATATTATAGAGTGCCTGTTTGACAGTTCAAAAATGTCTCTTAGTGAGGTGATGCAACTAAATCACAATACTTCGCCTCAAGGGAAGTAATAATGGCACCCTAACAAGGTGCTCAGCAAAATTTGAAATTAGTTGTTAAAATATTTGTGGAAACGTTTCAGAATCCTGGATTGCGTCCAATTACCACAAAAATTTTGGAGAACATATAAAAAGGCTCAAGATGAATAAAAAAATAGAAAATTTGGCGCGGAAACCATGAAAAAGACATTTTTTCGAAAAGAAAATGTTTATAAGCACTCAATCCAGATACCGAAATTCTACTCTGAACTGTTATTTTGTCAGTGTACATACCCGATTTTCCGATAGAACATTATTTACACACACCATTCTTTGAATTTATTAAGAAAATGTGCCCATATATCCTCCAAGTAAAGATTTTTATTTTATTTTGAGGTGGTGAGAAACAGACAAAGCAATATAGTTTATAGTTTGTACCGTCATCTTGACAGCTCTAGACTGTTTCGAATCTCAAACAAAGTTGCCAAATTGAAAAATCAAGTACTTATATCTAATGTAGCCAAAACTACTGAACTCGCGTGAAACGTAATACTTTCATTAAATCTACCCAACCAAACCTAACTAACCTGACCCAACCTAACAACCTAACATATTCATCGTGGACCTATTAAGGAGGATGAATTTTGTAAAAGTTGAATCATTCGGGTATGTTCGGAGACTGTGGGTAGAACGAGATCGATTCTCGATATTCTAGATTGAAAATCAGTCGTATGATCTTTTTTTGAGTAATGAATAAGTATACGGCTACAAAAACTTTCTCGGAAAAACGTTTAAAAAAATCATGAAATCTATACTAACCATGAAGAGGTAGATTCCATTAATTGGAATTTAGAACCAACACCACGAAAGATCAATAAATAAACTGTAACAATCATTCAAATATGAAATTGTTGAATATAATTCACAATCTGACAACGTCGCTCCAATTCAATCGAAGCCGAAATTAATACAGCTAGTTGTCATTTCTATTAAAATTTTAATTGAAAATCTGCAAAGAATGAACTTTATAAATGAACATTCGGGTGATATTTCTTGCAGACAAATATAGTTAGATATGTTTTCTTACAGAAAATTTTTAATATAATGAGTAACCTAAAATTTGACCCTTTTTTCCTTTTGAAAGGAACTTGCTGTGATTTCCGCGCCGAATTTTTGTACTTTTCATTCATTTTTAGATATTCTGGAGCTCCCCTAACGATTTCATCGAAATCCGAGGCAATCCAGCATTCTGAAACTTCACCAATATTTGTTATCCCACAAATCTAATATTATACACATAGAAATGACCAACCTTTGAATTTCCACATTTTTGTATAATATGTCTATCCATTCCAATGACAGAAAAGTATCCATTCTACTTTGGTAAACAGTTAACTGCTATGCTTTGATCTATCATTTCACCCCTAGATCTTGGGAATATCCCTCGAGTTTCTAGAAAGTCATCCCGATGTTTACTTTTGAACGAAGTAATATATTAAGATCCAAAAAAGTTTGTATTGCTCAATTGTACCTTTATATTTTATTAACACTGGGCTAAACATCCGAGTTGGCAGTCGCAGATGTTCACCAGCTCTTAGACTACGACATCCCACCCTAAATTTTGCGAAACTGATGGTAATCTCAAAAAACAAACTCGTATCATGGTCTGTGATATACAATTTCCAAATTTATCATCAACCGGCTTATCGGACCATGTCTACGACCACATAAATTTCGTCTAATGCTATCAAATATTAATCACATCTGAAGCCCTTTATCCACTGTACAATCTGCGTAGAAATTATTCCATTGATTTGATTGGTTTTGGAGTTCAACCCCAAAACTTTAAGCTCTGAGTAAACATCAAGTGGAAAACGATTTCACCCCTAAACACTAAATTTCTGTTCAAACACTAATACAAAATTCATTGCAGGATTTGCGAAGCTAATGACTCGGAAAGTTTGTTTATTTTCGCGAAATTGGAACATTATTTGATGTTGTTTGTTGTCTCTTGTACTTATTTGTATAGTATATTGCGGAGTGAGCGGTTGTTCGAGTTCTGCATACTGAGAGAATTCAACAGGAAATGGAGTGACAATATACCACCATTTGTTTTGATATTGTCTCAGGATAGTTTTCTCTATGGTGATTTTGACAGTGCAGATTTTCGTTCGTACTCAGGACAGAAGTAGATGAGAAAAGTTTAATTATGTCATCACACTCTCTATTGAATGAAAGAAATTATACACGCCAATTTGACTCTGATTCAATTTCGTCAATGGAATCACAGAGAAATGTCCTCTGATCAAACATCGTAGAAAGAGTAAATCAAAAAATTATAAATGATGGTGGAAAGTCGAACATTAAAAGAATTGTATGACAAAATTCATCATGAAATATATGATAGATATCATGATGATATCACGATGTTGGTGTCCAAGAAATTCATGATTCGTTAAGGATTGTATTTCGTGGTCTCCAGATACCAACGAAGGCAATACAGCATTTACCGAAATTATCTCTTTTTCTACATCCATACTATAATAATTCACGTATATGCCCTCAATCTGTTTCATGAGATTTATTATGAAACGGATTGAAAATCTGTATCGTAATGAAAAATCAAATCTGTATCGAAATGAGCTTATTATGATACAAATTTTCAATCAATTGGAAATTCTATTCAGTGACGGAAAGCTACATTGCTAATTCAGTTCAGAATAGAATCAGCTTCTCGAATACGATATTGAATTCTATTGAGACTAACAATAATGAAAAAGGTGTTGATATTCCCTCCACTTCCAGATCAGTAGGAGCCACAATACAAATATAAATAAAACATTTATAATTCTTCATCGGGTTTGAAAAAATATCGTATGAAACTCTCATTTAATGGTTATCACGTGATCGTTGCATAATGTACTATGATTGATACAATGCTCACAAGAGGAGTTGTATCAATAGTCAATCAAAACAAAGTCTAAATCCACAGATTTCCTCGAGGAAACTTGTGTTCTGTATGAAGGAAAAATATCAATCTCGCACAAATCCAAAGGCAAAGTTGTTTCTCTGCCGAAAATCTCCTCAATGACACTCGGCTGCACTTGCGGACACAAAACGTGGTGGCGTTTCGTCTTAGAGGTTAACACCATTTGCACTAGTGAATTTACACCTCAAGATTACTATTTGAGAATGAAAATGATTAAAAATAGAATTGCTTTTTCAAAAGGTGGCAATATTTTTTTTTGTTTTAACTGTCAAATGGAAATTTTGTAATTGTATTCAGGAACACATGTTGCTCACTGTTGGGGTACCCTGAATAGCTAACTATCACAATGAATGAAATGTGTGAGGAATTCACACTTTCCAGAATCATGAGTGATTATTTGATTGGCAAGATAAATTTATTACTAGATAGAACCACTCCCACAGATGAGAATTAAACTGAAGTAATACTCAAAAATGCTTTCATTATACATTTGATATATTTCATTTACATTTCCTTAACCGAGGGTATTTTTCCGGTCTACTTTTAAGCAGACAATGACTTTTCAAGGTCGAAGAAAAATAGGAATCAGCTAATTTCTAACTATAGATGAATTGCATTGTTGCCAGTCTCTTCAATCATTTTTGCAAGAAAAATAAAATAGTTTCGAACTTTCTATTTCATTCCACCACGATGAGATTGTAACCTTAGGTGTAAAAGTTGTAATTTTTTGTAGAGATCACTTTCCTTTACACCAAACTGATATTATTTGAACTCGAAGCGCGAGGTTAGCATCTTCAGCATCATTAGTGAACTTCGATCTTATTAGTATCATGTGGAACGAAAGCTCATCGATAACCTCATGGAAAGATTCAAGTATTTTCTCCCTGTCATCATAATCATTGAGAAATTTCATTTCGGCTCTGCTTGGATGGTCACACGAATTACCTTTCAGATATATTGGCTATGTTTTAAAACCTTGGTCGTTTTGTTATTAATTGTAAGTACACGTGACATAATAATGATCAATATTCAAATCATATTCATTTTCGTGACGATCCAAACAATGACATGAAACTGAATAAGTTTTTGAAAATATTTTGAATTTGGTTCAATGCCAAAAAACCTTCGTTGTAGAAAAAACTGAAAGGAGTATATCGGAATTTTTATAATGATCAATTGAAAATTTTATCACTTTTCATCCGAGATGAAGGCTGTAAAGTACGACATATATCGATGTGTGGTCGAATCACATTGCCATTCCCCTCCCCATTCTTGAATTCAGTACTTGAGATGGAATTTCCACAGAGATATAATAAGCCCAGTATATGGCTTATTTTGTATTAGCTGAAGGGCTGCAATTTGTTTATTCAACAAATTATGTTTGTCTTCAAGATTACGGCTCAACATACCCCAGCTAGCGCTGATGTTGAAACTCAATTTCTCGTTGAAACGCAAGTGCTTTCGAAACACATAGGGCTTTCGTCAACATTGGAAATGGTGTAATTATTTTCAAGTAATTCAATTGGGTCTGGTTGAGAGAAAAACTCCACAATAATAATATCGATTGCTCCAGCGATAAAAACTTTTTACAGAGATCAGTTACTCAAGCTACCAAATTGATGTCACTCATACTCTACGCGCATTTCGATAACAAGGTTAGCATTTTCAGGAGGAGAAATGTGACACTGAATCTGAAGACAAAAGTTAGTTATTTATATATCTCACAGTCTGAGGAAGTGGGAATTTCTTGTATCCTTCTCACCTATCGGGATTTTTCTGCTCTGAAAAAAACATCGTCTTTTTATTATCGTAGCTAGTTTCTCAATATCAGATTGCTTAGCGGGCTAGATGGGATATGCTCGCTACCCCTACTAATTTTAATATACCACATTTTGTTATTTATAGACTTTCGAATGCATCGAGAAGATATTTTATTGAATGATCTTCGAAGAGAGATCCTCAATCGAGCATGTAACGAACGTGTTATCATCGATTTTAAATCCATGAAAAATCAGCAGGAATCGCTATGATATTCATTTTGTCAACGTAAACAATTTTTCAATGAATTTTGTGAATTTGAAAAAGTGCTGAAGTCGCAGGTGAGGAAGGGTGTTTCTGAAGATGCTATAACTCGGCTTCAGTTAAACAGATTGGGATGATATTTTTCAAAAGATGTAACAAAGCGGATTGAGCTCAATTTTTAGTATTGGCATTTCAACTATTGGCTGATCCTTTTGACAGTTTTCCACAAAGCATGAGACGGAATACATCAGAGAAGAGTCATTGTAAAGGAGATTGTGATGTCATACTTGAATTACTCTAACCTTCACATCATTTCTTCATGCAATCTTGATTTTTTTTGCAGTCTTCTCTCTTTGGGGGTAATCAATCAGTTGGAATGTCAATGATTTTCAGGATTCCATTGATCAAACAATCGATTTTTTTTATCAGAGTATCAATGACCACACTCTAACTGTCTGTGGCAACAATAACTAAACCCTCTGTCTGCGATATAATTGAAAATGAGGGAAATATACTGTCACCCAATGCATACTGCATGAGTATTATGATCTGCATCAATTATCACCATCATTGAACAATTCTAGATACCAAAAAATCCCTGAGGTTGATGATCAATTGAATTTCCTTCATTTTGCCACAACGATTTGAAACAAATCATTAAATTAGGAGCGATAAAACCAGAGACCCTGATACACTTTTGTTCCTGGCGACTCCACCAGTTTTTCTACTTTCCGAAATCCTATTCGAAGTTGTTCATAGTGGCAAAAATATAAGATATATAGCAATCTACGTTTCGTTGCGCCCATTTCAATATGAATTACTCTTGATCCACTCGCCCATTGATAAATGAATATCGGACTTGAATTGTAGCCCCGTAAATACATGAGTGAAATTTTTTCCACATCTTTATATGCAGCCACTCATCTTATATTCGACCATTGTTTCAGCTCCCTGGCCATGAATAATAACAACAACAACACGAACAACAACAATAACAGTAGTAACAACAACAATCTCCTGAACATCTCGCAACAAACGACGAAGATCGATCAGGAACAACCCGATAGCGATACCATAAAAATGTTCGTTGGTCAAGTGCCGCGTTCGATGGACGAGAACGATCTTCGGAGCATGTTCGAGGAGTACGGAAGGGTACATTCAATCAACGTCCTGAGGGATAAGGCGACTGGAGCAAGTAAAGGTAAGATTTCTCTTATGTATAGATGGTTTTTGGCAACTGAATTGACTGAGAACACCATCAGTCTCATTTTGAATCAGAAGGTATAGAAAATGGCGAAGGGAGTTTCACTTCGGAAATCTGGTGTACACAATTGACTAGAAAAATTGGTGAAATCTATGTTGAAATCCAGTAATCCCGTAATCCACTAGAAATCCTGAGTTGGTGTACACATTTTACGGAACTGAAGCACCCCTCGGGAAATGGAGAAAATAAGATCCATCTTACACAGGTATTACTGAACGAGACGCCATATCACAAAAACATACAGTATCTGCCGATCAAAACAAGCCATACTGAATGGCCTCTAGTACTTAGGTCAATTGACGTTTATATACTTTGGTATATATATATATATATATATATATATATATATATATATATATATATATATATATATACTTGTAAATAATCTTGACTGGCTGTATAGTAACTGGAAAAGCTTTAGCGGGGTTGCAGTCACAATCGATAGGGCGTCAAAGAAGACTCTATGGACTCTATGGACAGACAATCTTTACATTGTCTGTCCAACATTTCTACATTATTTTATATTCCTTTTTTGGTGCTAATCTCCACTATTTACTCAAGTTATTTGTCCTGAGGAAGGAAATAAATATTTTCCGAAAGCTTGACAAAATGACAAAGAGTTTACTTTAAGACCAGTACAAAACTGCAACTCCAAGATTTATTATTTTTATATATATATGTATATATATATATATATATATATATATTATTGATGTTTCCTTCTGGGTCTTTTGGGTGTCTTACCTACCGCATTCTGAAAAAATAAGGGGTCTAAACTTTCACACTTGTATTCCAATATCAATACTTGTTTTTTCAGATCGTGGTAGGTTCAAAACCCAGAGGACTACTAAGAAAAGATGTATCCAGCACAAAATGATTACTTTCAAACAATAGCTTTCAATGTAATTGATGTTGCTTCGATTCTCTCCATATTTGATATCCAACAGATGACAAATATAATTATATAGTGAGAGTTTTTTTGTGGTGAATACTTCTAATATAATCTCGAGATCAAGAATTGTGTTCTTTGGAACATTTCAGTTCCGATTATAATCAACGAACTTAGCTGGAAAATACCCTAACAGGTTGTACTAGAGAATTGTCGAGATTTGGGGGATTTTATTAATATTAATTTCGAAGAAAAAAAATGTCTCCACCATGATATACGACTATGAACAGGTGTGCATGAGGTTTGATTTATTATTTTCCCCATTTCTTTTCTTTGAACACTGCCTGATCTTAGCAATCCCGGGGTTTCCTGGCGCTCTGACAATGAATAAGTGTTTATCGAAGGTGCAAAACTCCTCTCTTAAAAATCCGTATCGAAAAAACTCAGTTGTTTTTTTGCATTAAAGCGTGTTTTGACGGAAATACCAAATACTACATCATGAAGAAAAGCTGATCTAACATGAAATGATTTTCAAATTCTTGGACTGATTCAAAATTCATTCAATTCATATCTAAAAAAAATCATCGGAATAATAAAAAGGTACAAATTCGATAATTATTATAGTGCTTTTAAATGATATAATTGATACTTCTCACTTCCACAATACCTGATCACCCTTCAGGCATTTCATGACGTGTAACGGTTTTTGAATTCCATGAGCTATAGAAAATAAATCATCAATTTTATATATAACATAAACAACCCTTTATTTTTTGGGGAGATACTCGGGGGACAGAATGTGGACATTATTATTTACAAAATTAGTTTCAGAAATGTTGTGTCAGTTTGTAGAAAGATAAATTACAGAAACGAACGTAGTGATTATCTCATCTCTCGGACTAAACTATTATGTAGGTACCACTCTTAATATCATATACCTACTACTTTTAAAAACATCAATGAAACAGCGCTTGAAAAATATAAAAGTCTAGAAAATCTAATCAAAAAGCATTATATTACGACCGGTAGTATGTTTTTCATTATTCCACCATCTCCACTGAAAAATCAAATGAACGCAGTTTTCATCGTCATTATTTCTGATCATTTCATTGCTGCTGTTGGTATCATGTCGGTAAAAAATTAACAACTCTGTAATAAGATACCCGATTCTGAATGGAAGAGAATATTCATTTAACCGACTATATAAAGTCGATCGTTTCAATTATTGATGTACTAGATCGGTAGTGTATGGGTTAGCACGTCCACCTTTCGAGAGGAAGACTGGGGTTCGAGTTCCCGCCGGGCCAAGATTCTGGATTCATAAGTCAGGTCCTGAAGGTTGACGTTCGTCAGCTGGTTAACGGAACAAACAATTTTAGAACAATAAGAATGATAGTGCTGGTACTTCACTACCTGATTACTGCTGTTGAAATATGATTGGTGCTGATGATAGAAAGGCACGTTTTTATTTCAGTTCATAGAGTAAGGGTACACTCTGAGCATCGTGTGTTTCAATTGTTTCAGTCTGTTTATGATTTCCTTTCCATAACATACAAAGTAACGATTAATATTATATTCTTAACGGTGGCCTGTTTCTCGAATACCCACAATGAATTCAGTATAAAACGAAATAATTGTATGCTTTGTTAACTCTCGCATTGAGAAAAGATGAATATTTTGTTGCCTACGACGATGGGCAGTATATATTCAAGAGTTGGGTCTCTGCACAGAAACAGCAATTGTGATACTCGTCCAGAAATTCGAGCATGATTAAATATTACAGAAACCCACTGGGAGTGCAATTTTATGGAGCTTGTACTGAGTTTGAAACTTGCAGCAATTTGTCACGCGGGACATGGAGGGTAGGCAAAGCGCATTCACTTCCAGTTTACTACAACAATTCTTGGGATTCAGTCCTCTCTGAATCAGTTAGTGGAACTAAATCCTGTGAGATGTATATAGTCGACTCTTTCCCAGTTTGCAGCATGCAAAGTTCTGCTATTATAATGTGACAGGCGTAAAATGGAGATCATAAGAAATGAAAAGTGGGTAGGTCTTTCAATACACCGCAAAACGATATCTGCAAAAGTCGCCAAAGAATTTGGCGTTCATACAGATCTGGCACTGTAAGCTAGTATCAGCTAGTACAGCTCCAAGTTAGTCAGGGCTGGTTTTTCTAATCGACTGTTGAAACACTTAGGAGTCAGCTGAGTCCTCAACATCTAGTTGAAAGAATCACTCAAACAGCTCGATTAGCTGTTGAGGACTTTGATGACACCTAAATTTCTGAACAGTTGATTTTAATACTGGCCCTTGATATATTCACTTCCCAGGGAATATCAAATATTACCGCAGACATAATTTCAATTAATCGTACTGTTGGCTTATTACTAATAATTGACATTCATTATTTTGTATGTGTATGAATGCCCTGCGTTGTATGTTCGTCCATTCGTGGAACAAAGCAAAATGTACCAGTGGAAGAAACGGACACTAACAATGTCCGTTGCCTTTCGATCGATATGGCGACACAAGAATGAGCGGAAAAAATAACAATTCCCATTTATTCTACACCAAGAAAAAATCGTTTGAGTATTAATAATAAGCTTTCGACTGCGAGTATAATTACATATACAGTGTGAGCCACCCGTACAGTATTTCTGTTAATAGTAGATCTTTTATTAATGTTCATTCGGATTTTGAGTTTCACATAAGTTATTCTCTTGATCAAGATCACAAATACCTATCGAAAAGAGTGGTCAAGAGGCTTGCAAAAGGTGTCAGTTTTTTTCCTATGAAATAATTCAATTAGTATAGATATTTATTCTAAACAAGTTAATTCGAGACGTTTCAGTGGATTCAATTTCAAATGCATTCAACTGAAATATTAGGATTTTCCTATGGGAAAATTGGACCCTTCTCAACTAAACTATCGTCTTATATTCTATCATTACTTCCAGGTTACTGTTTCAAAAATTAAATTACCTTGTACCGGGCTGAAAATGAATGAACTCTGCAATATGTGTGTCTGAATTTCTAGAGCCCTATTTAAATTTTATATGAAGACACACATGTACCATGGTGCTGCTGTGGAAAAAAAATGGGGAAACAGTTCTTTGAATTCAGCAGCAGTGGTGCTTACAAAAAAACTAAATTACCGTATGTAGACAGAATTCTACATCAGGGCTAAAATTATATTGAGAAAAACTTCTTTGAATAGCTGCCGTTGATATTTTGAGTAATAAAGTCAATCTTTGATTTTTGTCAGGCAAAATTGAGATTTGACAGATGGTGGCGTGACAATTACTTTTTCAAATTCCAAATGAAGTTATTCATTAAGAAATTTCTGTATGATGCGGACTACACTGTCACAATGTATGGAATATTGTTATGCATTTCGAAAATGTGTATCAATATCCTATGTCCTATGTTTGTTTTCTTCTCGTCCTAATTTGAATACAAATTCAAACAGTGACGAACAACTTGGATGAATCACTGAAATTATTCAGTACAATGAATCGAACAAATTATTCCATCATTCTCCGAGATTCCTTTGAACATTTTCAGGATATATTATTCCTCGGATCAGGAAATGATGAAAACTTCCAGCAAGGCTATATATAAGCCTCATATCAAAGTCGTAACTTTTACTGATGTTCGCAGTTTATCAAACTCATTTTATATTGTGGAGCGCTGCTATCGAATATTTCATTAAAAGTTTTTCCTTGTCTCTTGTCTGTCAGGCGAATCGAGCTGAACTCTGGAATATAGTCAGCGCATGGAGAAAATAATGATCGAGATTTTGTGTGATATTTTAATATGAATGATTTTCAGTTCTACAGCGAGATGAGAGCCCTTAGAATTTTCTCAAAACAGATATTTGAGTCGCCGCACTTCGGATGTTCTCATCCCAGATGAAGAGTTGTTGAAAGTAGATGAAAATATATAGATCAAGACTTATTTTCCTTCACAAACTTGCTAGCAGCGTGCACATGCTCGTTGGAGTGATGATGAGTAGAAAGCGATTCTTCGGCATAGTTGATTCTGCAGGGAAAAAATCTCATCGTGCTATTGTTATGTGGGTTTTCCTCAAAAAAATTGTTCGATGAGGTAGTGTGAGGAGAATTCAACTCTTAGAAAATAGAAAGAGGAGCATGTGTAAACTTTTAGATGCAGTAGCTAACGCTGTCGATGATGAAATAGACAGTATTAGGTCACATTTGATTTCAACAATACTCCATCTATAGATGCAACATGAAATGCTGTAGGGAGTCTTCAACATGAAGTTATTTTGCATAACTGGTAAGATGAATGCATAATTTCAGGCAGCTATAAATATGAATCCTGTAGAAGAAATAATCTGCATTATTTAAATAATCTTCTTGAAAAAATATTTCTGTTACGTATTTTTTGCTCATATCTATGGGAAGGCTGGTGATCACTCCACCAAAGCTCTGAACTTGTTATTTTTAGATGACTTGGGTCATTTCGGAAAATTTTATTGACTCTTTCATAACAATATAATCGATGTGAAAATTGCAGACAGTAGTTCATAACTGATTTCATTTTATATTAATCAACAATTTTCGAAATTCATTTCATTTTCTGTTCTGAATATGTATCTGACTCTCTATACAGCGTTTAATTTTCTAAAATATTTGGCGGTTTTCACAGATCTTGTGATGACAAACGAAAGAACCGAATATTAAAAAAATGTCCACTCTTAACTGCATATTCCGAAAATGACTAAATAAATGAATTTCATGAGGCAATGGCACCTGTTGTTGAATATAGTTGAATACACTAACAACATCAATCTCGATCCTCTTTTCTGATTTCAGACTATTACAGAATTGTATTCCATGTACATATGGGCTTCATTTACACCTTATGCGAATACTTCATTCATTTAACAGATGACAAACGAATCTGAAACAAACAAAATATCTATTCGAGTTCATGAAAACAAAGCAGAATTCACGGGTGGCCGCTGATCAATACCCCATTCTACTTACAAAAGATTGTTTTCCTATTATTCGCAGTCGCATCTGTTTTTTCAGTTTGTTTTTGTTTGCCAAGCAAATCCGGTTTAATCCTCACAATGAGGGAGATATTCGGGGATCTTAGCATTTGTTTTGTACACCGCTTGAACAGTTTTAATTGGAAATAGACGCCGTTGGATTCTACAAATCTAATGGAGATATGTCTTGATGATTTTCATCATTGTGAGAATAAATTTGAAAAAGTAACTCAATTCATTTACTGAGATGAAACTGCACACCTGAATCACTTCGATATAATGGAAGAACCTAATTGAAGTATCAGTATTGTGTTGAAATGAGAATTATTCTTCAGTTATCCTTGTTTCCGACATTGAGACCAATATACAGATATCTGATGGGGATCTCTATCACTTTTGAAGAACCATCACATCAATAATATACCGTTAAGTAGTTAATGGCAATAATTGTTCGAGTTGAACACCTCGAGAGCCAAATATCCTTACGTTCCATTTTCGTGGCAGGAGATAATTGAGAAGATTTACAATCGAAGTTCGCAGCAATCATCAACTTCATGTTATTTCTGAGTGCTTCATTGAATTTCAACTGTTTTAGAGTTCTCCTTCAATCTTACTTTCCCAATGACGCATCAATACCCACCCTTGCGTGTTTCTAATTACGAAATATCAAATTATCATTTTTCTGTGGAAATAGGCTCTGATTTTTTTTCTCTCATATTGTCGCGTCGAGTTATTCGATAGAAATAGAAAACTCAAGAACGCTTCGAAGTCATGCGCCATCAACATAATAAATCATCAGAGTTTGACATGTTGCCAAAATTATCAGAATCAATCTATAATTTTTTGGGGAAATACATTGTATTTGATATCTTCATCATACTAAATATTATAAAAGTGTATGAAGGTTTTCGATTGAACTTCATGAATGCTACAGCATGCACTGATTATATATTCAATACGACGTTCCGTTTGCTTAGGGCCACCCTCGGCTATTTTTTTTTCAATACGGATATGTATTTTTCAATGTGATTTCTAATGCTTTCTACAAATCTAATCAAATTAAATTACAGCTTTGTCAGTATATATACTGGTACATACCTGTGAAATTGAAAAGTTCTGTCAAGTTCAATTGATACATTGGTCAAATTACCAATATCAATTGAATTAGACAGAAATTTTGAATATCACAGAAATATAGGCAGTATACTGAAGCAATGGTAATTTGTTTCCTCTTCGCAAATAGTGATATTTATCACTACGAAGACGTCAAGAGGAAGTTGAAGTGCTATGAATGGATGAATGCAGACTTGAAAGAAACATTAAAATTCGCATTGGAAAGTACAGGTCTGTATTTAAAAAATGCTGAGGATGGCCCTAAGCAAACAAAACGTCGGTCGTATCAAAAATATAAAGAGTGCATGTTGTAACCTATGAACCTATGAAGTTCGATCAAACACCTCTTCACATTCTTCTAGCCTTTTTTTGGGTTCTGAACCTACCACAATCTGAAAAAATAGGAATTAATAAAAGAATCTATACAAGTGTAGAAGGGCAGATTTTCAATCTACCCCGACAAGTTGCTGCGATAATTGAAAATTAGTTTCTTCTGAATGGAACACGTTCAATCAGTCATCAACTTTTCGTATATCTCAAATTTGCCTTTAAAAAAAATACAATAAATAATATTTTCAAATCTGCTTCCGTTTTCGAAACTTTCATGAATATTCTCTTCTAGTTTGTTTTTTTGTTCGCTTTTCGTAAATGTCAGAAAATACACTTGTATAAATTCTTATATTAATTCGTATTTTTTCAGATTGTGGTAGGTTAAAAACCCAAAAGAGCTAGAAAAAAAAATCCATCCACCACAAAATGATGACATTCAAACAGTATCTCTTCACACTTTTTTCATATTTTGTACAATTAAGACAATAAAGCATAAAAATCAAAATCAACGATTTGAATTTCTTTAGAATGGTTTGAAAACAGCTCAAGATAAAATTCATTGTATTATAAAAATACAACCTTTTTCCGATTCAACTAACATTCCATCTATTACTTTTACCGATATAGCAATAGTGAACAATTGAATTTTTGCCACCAGTCAAAATTATTGTTGATCTCCATTGAGCAGGTGAAAAACGAGAAACTCATCACCAGGAATACTCTTAACCTTCTGGGGCTGTATTCTTGGGATGAATCCATTCAGGACGTTGGTCATATGTCGCGGTTCAGCAGGTCTACTTTATTTATTTATTTATTTACGAGCATTGCTCATTACTACAAAATTTATAAGGTTGACATCGCATTACTTAAAAATACAAATAAAATACTTATAAGTGATATTTAAATATATAAAATATCTGATGCTTAAGAGGCACCTTTATTATTAGAGTAACAATAAAATTGAGGAAGACAAATAACAAAGCTAATGTTAGACACACTTTCTCAGGGCATACTCAAATTGTGCAGAACCCATAAAAAAGTCCACGCTGTCTGAATGGTGATTGTCAAGCCTAGATGATCTGATAACGAATGAGTAACCGGTTATATTGGTTCTGAATGGTGGAATATAGAAGGAGAAGTTTGAACGAGTGGATCTGGACGGAACGTGCAAACTAATGTAGCTGTTTAGCTCAGGAGCGCAGTGTATGGAGTTCATTAGGTTGAACAACATCCTGAGGTCTCTTATTTGGCGACGAGAGTTCAAACTGTTCAAGTTCAACTCAATTTCGAGATTCTCATAATTATGAGTAGTGTAGTGTTTTTTAAACGCTATGTATCTTAGAAAAGCTTGCTGAATTTTTTCGATTTTCTTAAGTGCTATAGCCAGGACACCATACACATGCTGCAAACTCCAGATGAGGTCTGACCAAGGAGCAGTATAGTAACCTGATGGAATTTATGTCCGTGAAATGTTGAGAGCACCTTTTGACAAAACCAAGCATTTTCAGGGCTTTCGATGTTATATTAGAAATATGTAAGTTATAATCGAGGTCGGATTTCAGAGTTACACCCAGATCTTTTATATTAGGTACCCTTTATAAATTGGTACCGTTTAATTGATAGGTGTAAGTTAATGGAGATCTGGAGAAACTGAACGTAATGCTGAAGCACTTTTTGATATTCAAGTCCATATGATTTCTGGTGCACCAGTCGTTCAAGTTTGACAAGATTTGCAGTTCCGTTCATCGACGACAGTAGTGTAAAGCTTGAGATCATCGGCAAATAAAAGGAATTTCGAGCTGTGAAAGGATTCATGAATGTCATTGATGAATATATTAAACAAAATAGGCCCGAGGTGTGACCCTTGCGGAACGCCTGAGGACACATTCATTTCCCTGGACATGAAACCACATACCCTAATAATTTGATATCACCCTGTAATTCTATTTGAACGAAAACATTCCGAATGCCTCAAGAATCCGCTGGACTGAATGATTTGTAAACCAGCTATTCAGATAGTAATGAAAAAATAAGATATCATTCATTCATGCATTTATTTATTCATGAAATATATCCAGTAGGTCTAGCATCCAATTTCGAAAGAACATGATCACAATCAGAACATCGTCGATATCAATGAAATTTAATTCGAAGATTATCATGAATCTAGTAATTGAAAATCCTAACAGAATTCCTTGGTCGAATCATTCACTATACTTAAATAATTCTCGTACCAATTCTCCCTACGGTGTTAAGCCGTAAAATGGAAGCTTCTCGTTGAACTCCTTGTTACGTATACCTCCGATCGTTTGCGAGGCTCAATTTAACCCCTGCTATGGCATAGTTCCATCCTGTCTCATTTTCAGGAAATCCAACGATGAAAAAACATAAAAAATCACATCTGCTTTCATTGAACGTGATCAAATTTAAGAATCATTACTGTCAGTGGCCTCTTTCCTTTTTCGTTCAAATCGACGGCACAAAAATAATAAGGTAGAAATCACGAATCAGGACGTGCACATTACTTTCAGGGTTGTACGGATAAATTTTGTTTCGGGATATTTGAAAAGTATTGTGTATTGCTATGTAGATTGAAGTGATGTTTGAGAAATTATTTTCCCACTTCAACATAGATTTTTTTTAATGTAAAAGATCTGAATGAACTCAAAAAGTGAAGTAGATAATAAACTATGTGTTTTGGCTATATATGAAAAAATTGAAGGTACCACCCTCGCAAAGATATAATGACGTATGTGAACACCGACCGCTGTGAAAATAATCCGAGACAAAGACCTACGTTTTATGTGTCCCACCGTATCGTTATTCATTTCTAGTAGTTCTTGCTTTTATCATGGTCTTTACTTCCATTGCCCAGGTCGATTAGATGAGATGTTCTATTTATTGTATTCTGATAACAATATGAATGAAATTCAATCGTTAATTTCTCTGTGATACGCCATTGACTCTCTACAATCGCCGGCAAATCAATCTCCATTAGCCGTTTCAATGGTGCCAGCCCTAAAAAAGACCTTCTTCATGGAAAATCCTTACTCAAGTCGCAAACGCCTTCGGAAAGGAAGGAAATGCAGGAACACACGCAGCTGTCTAGACATGCACTACGGAGTCATGCATGCTCCCTATCAAGTCTATCACTCAACTACATATTTGATTTAGGGCCAGTTTTTCAATACGAGAATGAATGAGTTATCTGTCAGATAGATGGAAGAAATGAGAAGGTGCGCGTGAATATTGTTTGGCAGTGATAAGCAGAAAAAATGCTTATTATTTCAATCTGATAGTCCTGCATTGAAGAACCGACCCTCAATGAAAGAATGTATGTTTCGGTAATAGATCAAGAAATAAGTTTGTTTTCTACTAAAGCGTGAAGCGGACATGCACAGTTTTTTCCTGATTTCTTGTTACAACCAAAATTAGTTCTATTTCGAGTTGTAATTCGATATTAGGAAAAAAATTGTTGACTGTACCCTTTCGTAGTTTTCGATAACATGCACAACAAGGTTTATACGCGATTTATATCCTAGATTTGTTGGACACCTTCATTCCCAACTGTGTGTGAACCCAACATATGGTCTCAGTCTATTAGACAGGAAGAAAAAGAAAAAACACCAGGTTCGCAGCAACCTGAAAGGTAGTATGTAGAAATACAACCTATTTTAATTATGCGTTATCCATTGAAATAAATTACTTATCAATATTTAATGAGCCAAAAACACGAATTTCCTCGTATTTTTGCTTGTATTTGAATAGGAGAGCATTTTACCAAACTTTTGAAATGATCACCTCATAGAGAGAAAAAACCTTCAAGAAGACGTGTTTCCAAAGTCGTTAGGGTGATTTGTGTTGCTCAAGGGAAATCATTAAAAGATGAAAGTAGTTTCTTATTGAATAAATAATAATAATTATTGCCATAATATACTATCCATTTTCTACGTATTTTTTTTTGGGTTAGTAATCTGAAAAAATCAAGAATTAATGTTAAATCTGTGCAAGTTTTAAAGGGCATATATCTGATCTTCTCCGAAAAGTGGCTGCGTCAATTAAAAACTGTTCCTTTTAAATGAAACAAATCGAAAACACTTTTTTATAAAGGTTTTTTTGTCAGATCTCACATCTTAGACATTACTTCAAAAAAAAAAAGAAGAAGAAAACGGTAATCAGTCACAAACTTATGATTTTCCAATAGTACTGATGCATGATTTTTCAGAGAGAACATCTTTTTAGGTGCAAAGTTTTGCAAACGACAGTACCCTTCATACTAGTTTCTCGCCTAATCTCCATATCAGGACGAAAAACAAAAATATAAAGAAGCATCACGTCGATAGAATCAACGATGACTTGGTGAAAATAATACAATGGGCTAACATCAACTTGGTGGGAAAACCCACTTTCTCATAGAAAGCTAATCTGTCTTCATTTAGTCTTAAGATATTAGGAGTAACAATTCCTACAAAGTCAAGTATCTCAATGCTAGGAATTACCATCAGTAATAATCTTTCATGGAAACACCATGTGGAATCGATCCCTTATGGTGCTTCCCAGATGCTGAGATTTTCTTCCGTGCGATTAAATACTTCACTTCTCGTCAGCTTTTAATGATCTACAAGGCACAGATATGGCCTACCATGGAATATAGTTCTCATGTATGAGGCTCAGCACCAAAAAATTTATTGAAGCTCCTTGATTCTTTTGAGAGAAGGGCAATCCGTCTTGTTAGTGATTCTTCGCTCACAGACTCGCTCACTTCATTGGAGCATCGTAGAAGGGTCGGAGACTTGTCTCTCTTCTATAGATATTTTCACGGCAGGTGCTTTTCTGAATAGTCGTCAATCGTTCCACCTCTGGAAGTACCTACACGGATCACCCGACGAGTACGAATTCCCACCTCTTTGTTGTGAGCTTGGAGACCTGTAGAACCTCTCTTGCTTAGGGATCTCTTTTCAATAGAACAGCTCAAAATAGGAATTCCTTCCCTTGAGAGAGGTTTATCCTGAGGCTTATAAACTTCAAATATTTCAAGTGAATATTAATTCGTATCTCCTTTCCCTCGCTTCGCGAGTTCTTTGAACAATACAACGCTTTCCTTTCGTGTTAATCTGTAGATAATAAAAGTGGAGCGATTGGTTTCGAGATACTAGAGGTGAGGTGAAAATCGATCGATCGATTCGTGGAAAAATGTTCAGAAAAAAAATGAAAAAAGCACAGAAAAGTCATTGTTGCATAAGGGTATCGTTTGCTATAATGAGCTTCCTGAATCTTTGAAGACCTGCGTTGCTATCAATTTATTCAAAAGATGAAAAAGAGACTACTGGACCAATGGCATGGATGAAGTAAATGAATGTTCTGATTCTTTCAACTTATATGTAGTGATAACTGTGTTTATTTTAAAAATTGCTTGTTACCTTTTAAATTTGATTGATTTTATAAGTGTTCTACATTTTGTACAATTTTATAGGTATACATGTATACTCTGTATTTTTGTGAATTAGTATTTTGCTATATGAAGACCTAATAATATTAATAGTTTCTGCTGAATTGTAATCATTTACAAAACAAACATCATTAACATCATTTTTGCAGCATCATCATAAGTACAATCATGAAGATGAGATAATTCTATGGATACCTTCTCAACGAGAAAGAGTTGTTCCATCAAATCGATTCAATATAGATAGAAAATGTTGTTTCACCACCGTTAAATGTGATTGCATAAATACTGTCATTTTTGCCTCAACAACCTTCCGTGGTTTTGATCGTGGAAGGATGGTTTCAGTTGTATTGAAAAACTGGCATTTTTGCACCTACATTGAAGAAAAAAGATCATCTGGGGCAAAGTTGTCATTTTCCTTAAAAAATTAGCAGCTACTCCATTCATAACAGTAAAGGAAATTTATAAGCATCAGTTCAAAGATAAAGAGTCGTACAGAATAAACGGTGAGGTCTCGAACATGTTGCTCGAATGCCTATTGTTTTAAGTTAATGGCATAGACATAATAACTGGCCCTGGGAGAAAGAATACTGAGGAATGAGCAAGAAAGAATTCTTCAAGTAAAACTATCTATTTTTTTTCTGTGTATTACTATGATTGTAGACGAAGCTCTCAAGAAACAGGTGCGACCGTAGGTATGTGTTTCTAGCACATTAGTCTTCATCATCTTGTTTGACAATATCATAACTGAACATTTCGGAATTATGTCTACCTTATAGATATTCAATTTCCTTCAGGAGGTGAATGTGAAAGTTCAAATTATCAGTGAATCTACATCTCACGATGCAAGCTTCTACTGTCGATTTTCAAAAAGAATTTGTGGCCAAGCGGTCTGAGGCACGGTCCTTATATTCAGTTTGACTATTTTCATTGCTGGTCATGGCAACTAATGATAGGTAATCGTTAGTTGCCTGGACACCATTTTCGATAGGTGGGATATCTGGATTGAATACCGTTGGTTCACCCGGTAGCACTGTGGGTTTTCCTGGGTTTCCCTACAATTGAAATTGCAAATGCACTACCGTGAAAATCAGAGCGCTTCGGCAACCAAGATGATTAGCCGATCCTTGCACAAGGCACTGCCTTCTAGGCACACTCGTAAGAATGTTCAACAGAGGGTAATATAAATAAAATAAATAAAAAATTGAAAAAAGAAAATTCTTTTTAGGGTGATCACTTCAAAAGTTTTGTAAAATGCTCTTCTTTTTACATGCAAGCAAAAATATATGGGAAATGCGTTTCTGCTCTTCAATTGTTGGTAACGTATTTACTTCAACGAATCCTACGCATAATTTATTCAGGTTTCATTTCCATACACCTATTTTACCAAAAACACCCAGCAACTATCCTGACCGAATCTTATTTCCCTGGTCTATACAGGGTGTAACTGAATGAGTGTGAAACATTTAAGGAGGTGATTCCTCATCGAAGAAAATATAGGATCTTTCATATAAAGAAACTTCATTGGAGCATCCCTTGTTAAGATACAGCCCCTTAAAGGGGGTACCTAAAATTTGTATAACAATTTTCTTCACAAGCACTGAAAAAGTTACAATATTGGAATCAACCTGACTTTTTTACTACCAAAAAGACACTTAGCCAGTTATTTATTTGGTTTACCCCATGGTTGTAAGGGGTGGAAAACACAACCCCTAAAATTTATTTCCAATGTAACTTTTTGTCTTATGATTTGTTCACCATTTGAAAATTCATTTCCGATAGCCTGTTTCATTCTAAACAAAAAATGTCTCTTGGGTTTTTTGCTCAAAATAAACCAGTTCGCAGCAAAAAATTATTTTACGAACAACTACAGAGATACATCGTCATAAATGCGAAAATACGAAACTAATCTAGTAGGTCACTATTAGCGAGAGTGACAATTAAATTGGTTATAACGCTATCAGTTTGTGAATTTTCGAAATTGAATTAATACTAATTGTGTGTTGTTGTCCTGTTCTTAATTTGTTACTTTAATAATTATGTACGCCCTTTCAGGGGCTGTATCTTAACAAGGGATGCTCCAATGAAGTTTCTTTATATGCAAGATCCTATCTTTTTTTCGATGAGGAATCAGCTCCCTGAATGTTTTAAACTTATTGAGTTACACCCTGTACACTCGTTATTATCATGAATCGAATCTAGAAACAGTAAGTATCTCCATTTGAGAGAAAGTCTACTTCAACCTCTAGTAACTATCTCACGATATTTCATAACGGAGTCGGCGAAAGGAATGTGTGATCACAAAATTTCAATAGTTATGCTGAAAAAATTATTGATAATGAATAATGTTCCAGTTCGTATATAATGCAGGGAATGAATTCCTGCATCTGAAACTGGTATTTCCGGAACTTGTTGACTCTTAATTATATTCATAAACTGATACCGACTCATGTCCCAATAAAATTTCAGTTGCTTCTTTAGAAAACAGTTAAGTATGAACTCAGTTCAACAAAAGGTAATAGTGAATGATTCTAAAGGTTGCAACTTGAAGAAGCATTCTCTCGTAGAACTTGTATGACACTTTTCATAATCTCAAATCTCCAATCAATTCGATTGTTCACAATTTCTTCCTTCCGTCCTATAGATGAGGAAACAACGAAAAATTTGTGTTCATGTGATGCAGCCTCCGTCACGCCCTCTAGGAAGGAAAATAGGTGTTTTCGATAAACTCTCTTTTTTGTGAATGAAACAAAACGTCTATGAATGGTATACACACATCAACAAAGTGTTTTTCCTGTAATTTCGATGGTTGTCTTTTCGGATAAGATTCCTATATGTTTCACATCGATCTGGAGAAAAACAAACGAAAATATTCACCTTTACTTCTTTATATGCACATCGTTCTTCATACCAAGTTTTATATCTTTTTTCATTCCTTGTCTAGAACACGTCTGTTTGTGGTATCAACCCCACACGGATCGTGAAATACTATTATATATATGTAATTCAGCCATTGCTTGTCAAATGAAGTATCATAAAACTTGTACCATGACACAATATTTTTGAGATTCCCGCACTGTGTACCTTAGCATTGTCTTCTCCAATTTCTTAGTGTGTACCATACCATGGTAGGTCTACTCCGTATATAAAATAGGCCAGGAACAGAACTGGCATCATTTCCATTTGTGTTTGTGTAGACCCATTAACTTAGCGGCTCGTATTTGTTTGATACCTCGTGCGAGCTGTAACGAGAAACTGTTAATGGATGACTCCGCCAGTGGAATACAAAGAAGCGTGCTTCATCACTACGTGGTGCTTTTTGCATAGTCTGTTGAATGTTTGTCTATACAAAGTCGGTTTGAATAACCAGGCGAATCATAATTTCGAAAATGATCTTGATGGAGACTTGAAACGGAAAGCTTTCTTTGTTATGGATTTCGGTGAGATACCACTTGAAAATATGATATTTTACTGATAATCTTGCAGTTGGTATTTTTCTTCAAGTATCGATCAGTTCCAATCAATTCATGGTAGTTTCAATGTAGTCGAACAAAATTATAATTTATACTGAATTGTAATGGAAGTGGGTACGTTTCCCCACATAAAAAATAAGAGATTGATATGTTTGACATTTTTGTCTTCTAATGAGGTCCTCACATTGGGTATAAATATGATCATCATAACAAATGATGGAATGTGTCGATTTTTGATTAAAATGTACATTGGAAAAAGAAGTGTTACAATAACTGTATTGAGATTCCTTCATGATAAGTGATACTCGTTTGAAAATCAAAGTGTTTTTTTTTTAATTTGGGGGTTTCTTGAGCATAAATTTTAATGGGTTCCTTCCTTCCTTTCTTCGGCACTGATATACATGAAATTCAATCATACCTTGTTGAAGTAACTAATAAACGAACGTTCTGGGGCATATCAATTTCAATTTGAAGGTTTCTTAAAAAACGAATATGATATAATCCGGATCTTCGTCAGCTTAGGTTCGGAGTAGTATTGCCAGTAGCCACTGATTTTCCCAACATTCACCACATCTGAACTAGGGACAGCTTTGTCGATATAAGTATGTTTCTGATCTACTATCGAAACGTTCTTCACACTTGCGTTTCTGCCATGGAAACTTCCCTTTGTAAACTACAAGTGAGAAAATAATGCCTGGGACAATTATGAAACACTTTTTTTTATCTATTCTACTCTGCTTCTGGTTATACAATTGACTCGTTGAGCACTGTCAAACTGACATAAGATACAGTCATACGTAGATACACATGGCGGTTCGCTTATCTGTCATGTTAAAAAATGCGATTCGTTCATTATCTCCTGAACGATTTTTATCTGTTAGTGGAAGGAGGGAAAGCTGCATTAGCTCCGCCGCACCTAGACTTCAGTGGTCTTGTTGAGCTACGGATGGAATCTTTTGGCGACAGCCATTCGTGCAGAAGGCGATTTGCTTTGTCGCCTGGTGGGTAGACCCATCTTGGTGGGACGTCGGCAATTGATGAGACGTGGCCACTCTTCCGAACGATCCATCGTACCCCAAAATGGGATATTTTTTATAGAAAATCAAATTCGGATTTTTCTGCGTCCTACTTTCATTCTTGTACGATCAATACTTTCAGACCAGGCGGCAGTGATATATATTTTTTTGGACCAGTTTTTTACAGTCTGCTTTTGGAATAAGAAATACTTGAATCTAAAACGAATCATAATCTGCAAAAAAAATTACGCGTTGCTTAGTACTTCATATGGCAAACCCAGAATTTGTTCTCGATGGAACACAATGTATACTTCCAAAGAGTATGCCTCATTTTCGTTATTCTCACGATGAGACTAGTTTCACTTGTAATTGGCGTACTGGAAAAAGTTGTTTTTCATTAAATTTTCTCGCAATACATTCGGGCAATTTTTAAATCACCCTGTCTCATTCAAAACAGTATATCATCATGATTTTTGTACTTTGATCGATGTTTTCATGTGAAAAAAAATTTAAAGCAGTCTGTAAAAAGGCTTATATCTAAATTTTTGTTGAACTTAACGAACGCAAATTATGGGTTTCATATGAAGTACCACGCAGCGCGTAAATTTTTTTGCTGATTACGATTCGTTTTATCGTCAGTTATTTCCTTTTCCAAAGTGAGACTGTAAAAAATTAGTCAAAAAAATCTGTCACCGGTCTATTTTGAAGTTATTTCGGTTTCGGTAAAAACTCGAATTTTTCGACATATTTTATTCATTCTTTGTTGCGAAAGTTATTTTTCACCAAACGACTTGTGTAGCGTACCAAATTTAAATGCGTATGAAAAAACTGAAATGTTTTCCATGATCTGTAATTTCGAACTCTTCGAGATAAACTATGAGGTATTGATGATACCAGGAAAAATAATATATTTTTCTTTACAAAAAAGTATTTCTACATTTTTGAGGTACGACGCACCGTTTGTGAAATAGTGAATGAGACGTCAAAAAAAATTGAACTCAGAAGCCAACCCCTAATTATTTCCAGTAAAAAACAAACTCACCATATTTCTCGTGAATCTGATTTCCTGAAGTAACCAGAAAAGTCCACCAGAATGGAACTCAACGTTTGAAGTATCAACTGATTGTGATTCCATGCGTTTGTTGTTGAGTATTTCGTTATAACGTAGATAAAAGAATTTTCTGTGATATAATCTGAAAAAAAAAGTGATCTCTCCTCAGGCGAAATAACTGATTATTTCACCTTTGAAAAAAGATCAGGTCTCTTCATTCCCGTTAAACAAGAGAAAGCCATCAAATGAAGAATATCGAGAAAAAAGATGGTCTTTCATTGCATATTATTGGTTTTTGTTCGTATGACTGAATGAATATGATTAAAAAATTTATATCCAAGTATGAAACAAGGAGCTCAGTTCCGTCAGAGGAAATGAATTATTGTTGTTCCAACTAGTCTGTACCTCTTATAAAAGCTTTTGCTGGAATAAACTCGCTACGGCTCATTGTTGAATTTTCCGATAAACAAACACCATTACGCACTCTTTATTGAACCATTTATATCAAGTAATTCCTATTCTCTTGTCCTTCATTCCTCAGTAGGTCAACACCCCTTCTGCTAAGTATTCATTCAGTTCTCAGACTCTATTAATGAAGAATTTTTGTTTTTTAGGTACCTTTCCTTAACCACGAATAAAAGAAAACGTTTTATATTGTGTGAGAAACCCTTATTGTACAATTAGCAGCTAGAGAGAAGTTAACAAAGATCCATTTTGTACCAAATTACAACCATAAAATGTAAATGTAGCATATCTTTTTAATTTTCTTTCTTTCCCACATTCCCACAATGTTCATTTTCAGACATAACTTGTTATTACTCTCGCGGTAAGGAAAAACGCCACAGTTTTATGGAGAAGAAACATGTAATGGTTTCATAATTGAAAATTATCGAATTAAATTTCATACGCCGCGTCGTCTGTCCATTTATGAGTGAATGAAAATGACATTATTACAGAATATTGAATTCCCAATAGCCTGAGGGATACCATAACGAGAATATTGGTGTCAATCACAGAATTGAAACGAAATCACACCACAAATATCTGATTCCCAAAAAATTAAGATCAGAATAATCATGTTACAGGTGCAATTTCGATCAATGTTCAACACAAGTGTTTTTCTTGAAGAAAAATGGGATGATCCAGGTACCTTCGTTAATCGTAAAAAAACAATTATGTCTAAATTCGAAAAACATAGATACATATATTCAACGTGTCTGTTATGTATAAATAATTGTTCAACACTGATTACAAACGTAAGCAGATAACCGAATCACATAACCATATATTATTTCATTCCAAGTAGGGCTTCTTATCTTCTGTTTGAGTTTATCACGTGTTGTGAAAACCCACCTTTTATTGTTTTAGTATCATGCTATCCACTCCTCACAGCAATCATTCTTGGAATTCAGTTTCTCACAAATTGAACGGGTATGCTATGATGGGAAAATGGTGATTTTGAGCCTATTAGCGCCATTTATCTTTCTGAACGTTATAATTTTTGGATAAAGCACTGCGAACTCGTACCTAGTTTCGTTTTCTCAATGTCTTACTCATGCTTTTTCTCCCCTTTCGAGAACCCACCCCTGGAAATGTACACTTTTTCACTTGTCCTTTCCTTGGATGAAGTATCAACTATCACTTTCTTGAAACGAAAAAGCACTGCTTCAACAATCAGATTTCTACATATCGACAGAAGTGGGACGGGAGAATTAAGAACTATTGAAAGTCATTATCGAATCAAAAGCCAAAATCGATGATAACCTAATTACAAAGCACTTTACTGTTACAAACCCACTACCTGTGCTCAACTATACATTAGCTTCTACAGATGAGTTAAGAAGCTATTTAATACGTGTAGAAGTTTTGTAAACTGTCCAGTAAAAATCACACAATATAGTGGTTTAGACAACAAGAATGGATATGGTGACCATATCGCACGAGGACGAAGTTTGAGCACGAGGCTAGGGCGATGTGGCCAATATCCATTCGAGTTATACAGTTCATTTTTCCTTCGACCAGGTAGGTAAATACTTCAGAACTCCCTTCCGAGCAAGTATTATATTGATATAACCAATTATAGATATAGAGTATTTTTTAGATATTTATATTTACCCACATTCTCCGGGAATTTCAAAAATTATTCTTGGTACTTGAAGAGTTATGATATTTCAATTGTTGGAAGAAGTATTAAAAATTTTGTTTTTGATAAGACTTGAACCAACAACTACAAAGTGGAACGTCTCAAAGGGAGTGCACCTTAACCAACTATGCCATACAAAGAGAGACTTCAATTCCACAAAAAAACATCACTGGTGACAATTTGAACTTGAATATATTTCGCTGAAATTATTGATTTTTAAAAATGTTTTCTTGAAAAATTTTTATAATTAGGTAGACAGAAAAGAATTGTGTTTTTTCTACAAGGTTGTCTCTGGTAACCAAGTATTTTGTTCTCTGTTATTGGTGGAATTAATATCCTACCTTGTGTGGAAATGATATCATAACGATTCAGTTGACTGGAATCATCTTCTTATCCGTTTAGTAAACTATAAATAAATGAGCATATTTACGGTTGGGAGTTGAAAGAAATGTTTTTCGATTACCTAGATAGATATCATATTTCTTCAAATTTTATCGGAAGGATGCTTGTAATTCAAGCGAAAGAGCATTTCTGGCTAAAATTATACCCCATTTTTTCGTATTTCTCTTAGATTCCTTTCCATTCCTCTGAATTGTTAATAATTTCCTGTAGCTTTTTCACCGACTATTTTCAGCGTCAATACATTTTTTTTGGAATTCTTGCAGTTCAAATTTTGGGAAAGAAGTTGCGAAATCTGGATTGCTTCATTTTTGGTGGGTAACTGAGCTTTTGGAGATTTCCGTACAATACGTTCAAACGTCGGCGACATGTCTTCTCTGAATCAACAAGATATTTAACTCTTATATCTCTCAATTCCGAAGAAAAATTCCTCAATAAATGGTTCCTACATTCTATTTTTGTAATTACTGTTTGGGGTCCATAGGGTTTCGTTTCCATCAATTTTGAATAGACAGAACTGTCACCATCTCCAACTAATGTGAGATATTTCAACCCATGCGTGGTGATGCTGCTTCGGAATCCTTCAACAACAATATCTGTTTCCATTGATGTAGAAGTACCAATCCAATTTTTGAAACATTTATGTTGGGTATTTCTAATTCTTTCCTATTGTAAAAATCACAGGTACTGCAGAATTTGTTCCTGACCCCCAAATATAATAATTTTTCAGTCCGGTGTCCTACAATATATCCCTGGAGCAAATGATGTCATTAAACAACAATATCATAAAAATATAAAAATTGAACTCACCACACCAGAAGCTGCATTATAATTAACATTATATGATCGTTTTGACCATGCTCCATCTGCTACAACAGTTATAAATGGGACTCCATTTTCATCAATTTCTCCGAAATTTTTGGCCAACTCTGCTTCCTCTTTCCCGGCCTCTTCCATGACTTTTTTTGCTGTTGAGTAGATGACATTAGAAACTTTATCGTGATACTTAGAGTAGGTGTTTTCAGCCATCATTGGCATATTTATTGCGGCTGAAATTTCAGCCAATGATGAGTAGCCATTGCCGAATGAAACTGCTCCTAAATTCATTGCTGAATCCAAGGTATCAGTTATTCCCGAAACATTTCGTGGATCCTCTGAATGAATCTGCTGAGTTATGCCACACATTTTACATTTCAAAGTAAATGTTGACATAAACTCTTTTCGCACTTCTTGTATAACTTGCATATCTGTGATATCACATCCAAAGAGTTTATGCTTCTCGCCATCAAGAATTTGTTTGAATAAAAAACTGATGTCAACGATTCTTCTTCCAGTCAATTCAAAAGAAATTGTCTATTTTTCCGCAGGTGCATCGATTTCATCATTATCAGACTGATGATGGCTGCAACCGGGTTGCGGCTCAAACTGAGACGTGGCGATGGCATTTGAAGAAGGCAAATATTCCTCAAATAATTCAGGATAGTTTCCATGTTCAGGTTCACTGAAATCGAAATTGAATAATAGCAGAATTCCTCAAGCCAAAAAATTCAGAGGATCGATTATAAAACTAGCTAATTATATCAAAAACCCACCCAGGTAATTTCATGCAATAAAAATAATATCCCATTTCATATACTTTCGAAAACTGCATCAAATAAAAAAAGTAATATAATTGATTTATAATGGATCGAACTCTCCAGTTTTAAATCAGTTTATTGATATTCAGGAACATTACCATTGTTGAAAATTATTATGAGCAAATGACCTAATGTCACCGGCTAGCGGGATACTAATGGATGGATAATATAAATGAGAATTGAACAGATGAAAATAGAACTCAAATCTCTTGAATGTCCTCGTTACTTGTCGAATGGGGGATCACATTGTTTATTTCTGCCAAAATTTTCATTTTCAGGTGCCTGTGAAAAACAACTACAATTAATAAAAGATTATATGAAATGATAATACATAACTGAAAGAAAAATCCATATGATGTGCATTTTCTTGGTGACACTCTATGATATATTTTTCGAAATTAAGTACTGGGACGTTCATATTATCAGTTTAGGAATAATCTGGGACTGAAAGTTCAGCTTCAGACTATCTCCAATAGTTCAAGAACATGGGAGGTATTCATGTTGAAAATGAAACAATTTCAGTTGAAAATTATGAAAAATTACAAATTAATTTGCTTGTACGTCAAACTGTTCTAAATAGTGACGGGGAGAATCGAGTACTTTTCAGTACTCTAACTTTATAGAATCGAGTACTTAGACGAGTACCGAGTATTTACACAGAAATTTGGTAATTAGTACCTACTTCGATAATTATTTTTGGATTTATGTTATGGTAATGATATTTTAGGTAAATATAATTATATTCAATTATTGTTTCCCAAGAAGTATCTTTGCATCCCAGGAAAATATGTTCCTTGTGAGAAAGTCTTCTGAAAAGCTGGGCAAGTGACCAATTTGTGAAGAAGCCGTTTGTCGCCAAAGAATTCGAATTGGATAATTTTTGTGAATCATGCATGTACAGTATCATGCATTTTTCGAATTTATGACATGCATTTCACGAATGAATATATTTCAGTTCATTATTCGGTTTTTTCAAACCAAATTGGAATTCCAGCACGACCCTGTTGCCGTCATCTGATTTAACCGTCACAAAATAATAACTATCTGTACCACTGCCCTTGATTCTCCACAGTAAATTGAATTTACAGAACAATGTGCATACTCTCTCTTTCTCTAATGTAATCAGCATCGTGCTCTGTGAAAAACCGTCATAATGGCCAAGCCATTAGTTGTTATGTCTATGATTCAAGCCGATTCATATTTCATGCCACCCTTGCGAAACCGATCAGAGTACAAGAGTACTCGTTCTTCTTTCGTTTGTACTCGAGTACAGCGAGTACTTTTGAGAATCGAGTACCCAGTACAAAATTCTGTGCGAGTACCCCATCACTAGTTTTAAAGTTAAAAGGGGGAACTATTAAAAGCGGCACTGTATAGACGAATGAGTTAGGAGAATGTTTTTCAAATATTCACTGTGGGATTATTTATAGATTTTCATGATTTTCAACTAGGAATGTTTTTTTTTTCAGCATAACTTAGCCTTCTCTTATGTAAGGAAAAGTATTCAATGTCATATCGTTTCGCCTTTGCATTATAATCTGAAGTAGAATATGAAATATAAACATACCTTCGTCTTGCTTGCCGTCGAGATTTTCTTCGAGAAAATAAACATTTTTCATGTTTGGTAGTACTTTCTCTTTTACTTATTCGACCCATTGCTCTTTCAACAAGTCTCACTTATAACAATCTCAAAGTTTCAAAACAAGAACTCAACACAACACTTCAGTTTCCAAGGGATGCACCAGAATAATTGTTTGAAGGTACGCATATGGTATTTATTCACAATTCATATCATGGCATTGTCTCCCAGGTACCTAACATCAATACCTAATCTACTAAATACGGAGAATGGAGGGAATACCCTTACTGGCGTACGAGAAAAGGATAGCAATTACCAATATTGTCGTATCTTCACGATGATTGCGGTATGAAGATTCTACAATGTTGCCAATTCTGTTCAATGGTTCAAGTACTATGTAGGTGGCAGCGCCAATCAGTCATCAATTTCGCGATCGTAGAATCGTTTTTTTGCAAAAACCAATGATTTCATAGAAGCCATATTTTTTGTATGGACTCGGTGGTCCCATAAAAATTCAGGAACTTCTTGATTTTTTCAATTTATCATATCATATATTTTTTTTCTTTAAAAATCATCATTACCAAAAATCACTGAAGTTCCCGAATTTACGAATACATATAGAATCATTTGAAAAAAAAACAAAAAAAAAATTCAAGAAAAACTGAAGGCTTAAAACCGATTCCAGTTTCATCAAGGTAGTGTTGGCTCTCAATTTGCACTAAGTGGAATTGTTCAGTCGGGTTAATCCATTTTGATTTTGTTGGCTAGTGAGAAGAGATCGCAACATGAAGGATAATGGGTGGCTAATCAAATACCACTAGAAAACCAATAAAAATGTTTCGACGTTTAGAAGCAACGAAATCAATAAATTAACACGATAAAAACATCGTTACACATTAAAGACCAAATGTCGAAGTGACATGACAATTGATTTGACACTTGACACTTGAATTTGAAAAATGGGACATAACGCTCCCTATCGACGAAATAGGGGAAACCTCCAAAAGCGTCGATTGTTTTTTTCGCCACAAAAATCTGAACAAAATCTAATCACTGGATTTACCAGGATTTCCAGGCATCTTAGTTCTCAATGACATATCCAAATTACAGAACTACGTCACATTTTCTTTAAATTAGACCACCTCGTCATTTCTCTTTCAATTAGGATATGAAACAAAGTGCACATTTTTTTCAACTTTCAAATATGATAAAGCCTTGGACTCGATCCCTGGAATTGCCACAATTTTTCAAATTCGGAATTTGGTTTCCAGTTACGCTGAAGTGGTGCAGATTTCACGTTATGAATTATTAAATGAGCTCTTGAGGGATGTTGCCTTTATACCTCGGACATTCATTGGAGGAATGTTTGAAGAAATTTCAATAATTATTATAATTTCCGCTGAAATTCCTTTCGAAAATAGACATGAAAAAAGGGCTGAAGTCATAAATACCATTTTTCAAGGTGAAAGTGTAACTTTCTGGGAGGGTGTTTCAAGCTCTTAAATCGTTCTCGTAGAGTTTCAAGGACTCTAAAGTCTGTAATTACTGTTCGAAAAGGACAATACTGCTGACTTTTCCGACTCTTGAGCTACTTCACTCAAGACTTTTTCAAACTTCAGATTTTCATCCATTTTCCCACACATTGTTCCTTAGTGAATAAACCCAAAGAAAATATATTCAATGAACCTGATTTATATCCTCAAGAAACTCCAATAGAGAAAAGTATACATTCACGAAGATAAATCACAAGCTATTCCAAACGAGTTCCACCCGAAATTTGTGAAAATTTGTGGACGAAGAGTAAGAAACTTACGGCAGTTTAAGAGTTGGGGTAAATGACAGGGCGGTCTCTTGCAATCGAACTTTTCCTACGATTCGTTTGCTACATTTTTCTCTCTTGTGCTGGATTCGGTTTCCACAGAGAATCGGAAATTTGGTACACATGGATTGGGGTTGTATTCATGCTATTGGACAAATTGAAATGTTCAAAACATTGTATACATCCCAATATGTTTTATTTTTATATCAGACCAAACTCTAAGAAAACTTCAAAGCATTGAGAATCTTGAACGAATGACAATTTGAAATTTCAAAATATCTAATGGTTTAATCAATTTGAATCGAAATGTACATGAACAGGCAAAAACTATAAATCATATGGTTTCATCTGAGGATATGACGGAGTTTGTTAGCGTTTTTGCACGTTCTGAACATTTTTTGCTGATTGTTCATCGGTTAATACATCTGTTGTTCATACCATAATATTAGGAGGCTTCAATAGTATAATGAATGCATTTTCAAATAGTGACTATTTGATGATACCAATCGTAAACTGGTGTGATGCACTTGTACTTCGCACATAAATTATGTACTTCTACCCCTACTGATTAGTGCTGAAACGACATTCTCAATGTCGGATTTTCTTGTATCCACCACTGCGAATATGTCATCGATATATTTTATCCAGATCCTAACGAAGTGATTGAGAAACATATCCATGAACAGATTCGCTAGAAATGAAAACAATGGGCAACCCAAGGTTTTACAAATGTCTGTCGAGTGCCATTCAGTACCCAGCATGGTCAGGAAAGTAATTTTTTTCGTGCAAATATCATCTGAATTGGGATTCAATGAGCCACAGAGGATTTAGACATCGTCCGTAGAATTTTCTGCTCGATGGTCAATCATATGATGTTCAACTATTGATATGATAATCCTCCTATCAATCCAAATCTTCAATTCACTTCGATTATGTGCCTTTTATAGTATTTATATCTGATTCAGTACTGATCTCCTATATAATATTATACTATAATTTATAGTATATTTTATTCATTTCATAGAATAAGAGATACCTAGCTACTGAACAAGTCGAGTATGAGCTACATGGAAGATTCTCACACAGAAAAAATCTACTACTATCACTGAATCAACTTTATGCCAGTTCAGACTGACAATTATATCAATGGCCAATCTAAATGAAAATCTTCCCCGTGTTCGAACTCAGTTCGATGAAAAACTCCTTTTCATGAAGTTCCATTGAAAAATCTAAACAACTTATTGAGTAACAGAGATTTAATTTTGAAAAATAAAAACAAATATAACTCACAAATAGAACAATTCTTCAGTAAAGTTCATTCATCATTATAGTTCTTGAATTGTATGTTCTGACTGGTGGTAGGGAAAAAAATCCGATAACTCATGTCTGGTATCATTTCAAAAAATATTATCAGTGGGAGAACCACTGATGACACTGAAAAATTGAATAATATCAGAAACGGAAATTTGGGATTAACTGTTTTGGTTCGCATTATTCAGCTTTATTATAAGTTCATTTTGTATCATTGAGTGACACTGTCATCCAAATCAGAACATTTCCTGAATATGAAAATGAACGACCCGATGCATCCAGAAAATCAGGCGAAAGTTTTGAGAAAGAATTGTTGTCATAAGGAAAATTTGGAAAAATTATATTGTAACACCATTTTGATTTAATACATTTGTTGGATTTGATCTGAATGTCTGGAAACTATCAAAGAAATGGGAAGGATAGTAAAAGAGAATACCGGTGAGAATAAAATTGCAACATATTTAATGCAACGTCTCTCCACAGAGATGGGTCAGGAAATCATTTTCTTTATTAACATGAACTCTTTCAATTCTGAAGTTTATCTTTATAGTGATATGCGGGATTGCATTGCTAAACTATTTTCCTCACTTAATTTCACTTCGATTATATAGCATATAAAACCAAAAAAAGCCTTGCGTATTTTCATTTGTCAAGCGAAAACTCCGACTTCACTTTCTGACAGAAACGAAAGTCGCTGGTTTTGTTTATTTTCCTCCACTGAAATCCTTTGTATTCAAATCTGCTGACCTCTTGTCACAGTTTCCTTTGCTGCCTTTCGCACATCCTGATCTCCACACTCTTCATGCTCCTCTTGGGTCCTTTTAATTCAGACCAACGTAGAAAAATCTGAACCTTTTTTGTCATCGTCCCCGTTTGTCGAGATTACCTACTGAAAAGCAAAAAGCTCGTGCAAGAAGCAATCCACGGAAGACAAATTAGGTGGTTGTGGGGAGAGAAGTAAAGCCTTTGTTTCGGCTATTAAAAAAGGTCGGGATAATTGTCGAAAAACTTGGTCGACTTGATCGATATGGCTTAAATCAATTTGTGTTCGAGTTAGTTAGCGTGACTGAGAATCTGACGTGAGGATTAGTGTTACAAGTAAAATATTCAGAGTTGATTTATATTTACAAACTTCCGTGACGGGCAATCCCCATAACGACTCTTCAAATTATTAAAATTGTATGTGCATAAAGTATCATATAATATTTCATTCTGAAGCTGCTTCCTATTTCAAGATAATTATTCCTTGTCAATCACTTATGAGCAAGTTCATTACTAATTTGTCTTTCAATAGATTGATTGTTGTTTATTTCACCACGTAAAGATATGGGTACATTTGTAGCACAACTAAAATAGATGAGTTTTAATGCAATGAATTATGTGAATAATAAACACGAAAAATGGGAATATTGACACAGGATGCAATAATAGTAGATTATACCACGAGTCAATAATGATAGCTATTATTCTCGAGGAATTTTTTCGAACCGAATTATTTTGTGGTGGATAAATCTTTTTTTCCTAGTTTTCTGGGTTTCTTACCAACCACAATCTGAAAAAACTAGTATAAATATAATCTTATCAAATTTGAAATATTTGACAAATGTCAATTACGAAGATTGAACGGAAGCGAATTCAGATTCCGAAACGTCAACGATTAGTATTTTCATATACATATATTAGTTCTTATAATTTTTTTAATATGCAAAATTTGAGTTTTACGAGAAGCTGTTGTTTGAGTGGACTTGTTATATCCAAAAAGAACTGTTTTCCAATAGACGCAACAACTTCGGGGTAGATTGAAGACCCCAAGAGTTGCTGCATTAATTAATAAGCAGTTACAGCTTATTCAATCCATCTTGGCACAAAACTAATAACGAATATGCCCAGCCATCGCTGTGAAGTATACTGAGATAAAAAATAAATAAAAAATTGCATGTGTTCACTGTCTTGAAATTTATTCCTAGGTGTTTCTTCTTCCGTCTTGGTCTACATTACTAGTGTGCAACTGGAAAAGTATTCGAGTTTGTGCCGAGATAGATTGGATGAGATGTACTTTTGGATAGAACAAGGTATTAACGAGAATTGTCAATAACAAATGTTGAATTTAAAAAATTGTTTTGAGTACGGAAACGGATTTAGTTTGTTTCCGGAACGTTATATTATAAATTATATGATGATATAATGGAATGGTTACTTACTTACGTGAGATTAAATAATGAAAAAGAGGCAAAAATTGTACATGAAAATATTAAAGTGACGTATGACTGGCAATTACTTCACTTTTTTCAGTATTATATGAATTTAGATAAACAATACGATCTCTTTTTCAGATTAGGGTGGGAAAGTCAAACTAGAGGGTGAATTTTTCTTTTCCTTCTCACATTTCATTGAATACGCTAGTACAGAATCATCGATATCCAATATGCTGAAATTTGATCGGAATAGCGGGAATAATAGAAAAGTGAAGTCATGAAAAAAGTATTCTCTTCTTCTCGCGAAGAATGGCCATTACTCTAACGATTTACAACAATTTTCACCTTGTCTCGAGATGAATGATGCACTTACTATCCTTCCGTCGAATATACTGATTGTACTATTTGATTTTGTCCACGGGTGAAAAATGATAAGTTACACTTCAAATATCAGGCGTATAATAATATCATTTTCATCAGAAATGACTTCAAACATCATATGCCAAATGATGCTAATTTGTTTGTTCTAGTTCTTTTCGCCTTCCTAAATTATTATCTCCAATTCAGTTAGCACCTTCACCAAAATGTATAATTCTTGCTAACACTCTGGCGGAGTCTCCAGGATTATAATGTGCTAACGGAGTCGATTTTTTTCAGTAGAGCCTTAAAAATATCATGAAGCATCAAGTAATGGGTACTATGGGAGACATTCTGGCTGCAAACAATATATTCAACTGAAGTTCATTTTTGAATAATTTCAAATAATATATTATATAATCATCTGCTAGGAATCGAATTTCACTCGATTGATTACATCCTGAAATGAAAATGGTTAATACCAATATGGATAATATCAAATAAGAGCTGAGTTAAGCCGATAATATCTTATATGTTGCAGTCCCACAATCCGGGCTTTTGATCCACTGCGCATGCGCGATTTTTAACGTTATATGACAATTTGATTTTTTGGTTATGTTATTTTAATGTCGAAATATCAAAATAAGATCATGAAGATTTCAAGGATATTGAACATATCAACAAATGAAGCAGTACGGAAAATTCAGAGTGCATTTTCGTTTCCCAGGAGGTTTGAAAAGTTTCCCTAATGATTGAATGACTAAATGAGTCCCATGTTATTGCCTATTGACTGTGATGTGAAATGCTGTGTAGCGTTTAACCGAAAATCATACAAAATTAAAGATCATTCTTTGATCTCGAAACCAAGTTTTCATTAAGTTCGAATAGGAGAATGAACAGCTGTAGGAGAATGGCTGCTCATTATGGGCAATAGTGAATATGTGTGAAATTGATAGTTTCACTGATTGAAATATTCAGTATCAAATTCACCTAACTTATTTTATATACGAACACCAACAAAACTATCCACTACTAAAAAACTCAACTATGAAAAGAATGAAAAAATACCACGAGTGTAATTGAATTGCAAGAATTGGAAAAATACTGTGAACTAAATATTATGGAATGTGAACGAAGGAAATATAACTGAACAGGAAACTTGAAGAAGTCTAACACATTTATCGAATTAAAAACTAACAACTGAGAAAACGATGAACATAATTAAATAAAAAGAAATGATTCGATGAATATTCTCAACAACTGTCAGACGCAGACGCTAAAATTCTTTGGTTATGTTCCGGTTTCAATCATATGAAATAAGGAATTCATTCTCACTATCGGTCTTGGTAGAACCTTTGCATGTTAGAAAGAAACAGTTTAATATCGCTCAATGTCGCTCAATGTCGTTTTCTATTCTTGCACCCAAACGATAGTTGAACGATAGTTAAACAACTGTTAGTTTTATCATTCAGGCGATCAGTTATAATAAACATTCATTTTTGATGATGCAGCTCAGAGGCTGATGGACGCATTTGATCTCATGTTGTCGTGAATGGAAGGGACCAGAGCTACGACTGAATCACTTTTTATGAAATTTTTAGTATAGATCTTTACCTCGTTATACCTCACGAGACATTTCACAATACTTACGTTACCTTTGAATTCATTGATACATGCTCCGGGCTAGGGCCGGTTTTTTAATCACAAGTGTTTGCTTTTTCACTGACTGTCCAGGTATTAGCCGACAACTGTCTTTGTACATAAAGATAGAAAACCTGGCCTTTATTCATCACATGCGTATGCCTGTTTGTATTTTGTAAGCACATTGGAATACGGCGCGAGTTCGTTCCAGTTAGATCAAGAGCCTATCTCTTGACTCATGCGGATTTATTTTCATTCGAACAGCATCACGGATAGCGATAAGGTCTAGAAGTGTTGAACTGCGATACAACACAACGTATCGTATATAGATTTTTTTTTCAAGAATATAGTCCAGCACTGGTGGTGCAGGGAAAAGAACCAAAAAGAAATAGAAGAAGAATAGTTCTATGTAAACATAACCACAAGCTTCTGTTCACTTGTAATGACACCTTGATCAAATTCTAACATATTCAATGATTATTTTTCAAGAAAACATCGGATTGTTATCGATTCAATATACCCCAGAAGGATTGTATATGAGTTACTTCACCAATGTATGATTTTATTTCAATTCTATAGCGCGTAACGAGACCATTTACCCTTATCTCTCGGACCACTCTGTAGAAATTGATATTCCAATGATTTGTATGGTGAAGAATCCGTGTGAATTATTAGATAACTCATATATGAAGGGTTCAATAATAAACAATAGGTTATTGGGTTATATTCAATTCAAACACCGTCGTTTTCCAACCGACACCCGGATAAAATTATATTTATCATTCATTTTCCTCTCCGCTATATAATTACGAACGCTGTCTCCGTTACTAAACCACCTTCCGAAAGGACCTTTTTTTTTGCATTCATGAACACACCTGCCGGATATTTCATAAAACTTTCGCTGAGTACTTTGAATCAAATCCCCTTTGTTTGTCGTTTTCGCATACTCAAGCATCCGTGAAAACCTTCACTGTAAGATATATATATATATATATATATATATATATATATATATATATATATATATATATATATATATATATATAAAAATGCTCCCCCTTCAATTGCTTGAACGGGTCAACTCAAAAAATGGAAACTTGGGATAATGAAATTGATGCATAAATACTATATTTTGGAGTGAAATTTTGAGGAAAGGGGGGTCTTGTGATACATCATTTTTAAGCTCATAACGAATATTCATTAACCCTAGAATATGAAGTTAATGTCTTCACCTACTACAAAATGGCGGATCATTCAATAATTACCTGAATACAAACACATTAATATCGATATTTCTAGAAATATTCGCCATTTGGCTATCCAAACAACCCGATAAGATTTGATAGGATATTTTAATTCAAAAAAAGAGACAAAACCGTCAGCACGACAACGAACATCATTGTTCAGTTGAAATATTCTCATTTACCTTTCGATTTTACAAGTAGATAGGTTCCGAGTAAACTATCTCCAAAATGCTGTATTGAACAAAATTCAACAAGGAAACTGTATTCGGATATGCTGGAAAGTGCTTCTGATACTCTTATCACCGAAATAATCGTAGTGAATCCCAATGAATTCGATATGCATATTATTATTCCCACAAGTAAACCAGATGGGTAAGAATTTATTTGGATAATATATTCTATGGTCGTTGGATTGGCCATCGAGGTCCTACGGAATGGCCAGCCCACTCGTCAGATTTGACACCTTTAGACTTTTTTATGGGCTATTTGAAACAAAAAGTGTTCAAAACTGAACCTGCTTCAATATTGAATACACGGCAGAGAATAATAAATATTTGTAGAAATATCGACATTGCTGTATTCGATGACGTTCGGCGTGAAATATCGGATAGGCTGTTCTCATGTCAAGACGTTTGAGGCGACCATTTCGAGCATCTTCTGAACTGAACTCAGTTTATTTCCTCAAAGTATGAAGTCAAACGTCGATGTATTCAGGCAATTATTGAATGTTTCGCCATTTTGCAGTAGGTGAAGATATTGACTTCTTATTTTAGGGTTGTAAAGTATTGGTTTGGAGCTTCCAGATGATGTATCACAAGACCCCCCTTTTCATTAAATTTTTTTTCCAGGTGGCACCCAGTCGCCATCTTGAAATTTCCATCTATGAGTTTCACTCCGAAATATAGTATTTGTGCATCATTTCATCAACCCAAATTTCTTGAGTTAACCCGTTCAGAAAATAAAAGGGGGGGCATTAAGGCAAAACACTATACTGCGAAGAAAATGCTACATTCCCCGACGCCGTGTCATCCAACGACTTTTCTGAAATATACAATTGACAAATCGTTCAATAATATCGGTATTGACAATATAATTGAACGAAAAAAAAAAAACATTTGTATTCATCTAGTGGTTGCCAGGCAACGAGGAACCACTCCTGGAAATGTTCATTACTACACTGAATAAAAGCATAGGAATAAACTCCCGGTAAAGTACTGTTAGCTAAATCAAGGAGAAATAGTTGAAAATAATTTATATACCCGGTATATACAATTGACTAATCGTCCAATAATATCGGCATTGACAATTTAATTGAACGAAAAAAAAACAACATTTGCATACATATAGTAGTTGCCAGGCAACGAGGAACCACTCTTAGGAAATGTTCATTACTATAATGAATATTATTTTCCTATAGTATAGAAATAAACTCCCAGTGGAGTACTGTTAGGTAAATCAAGGGAAAATAGTTGAAAAGAATATATTTATATATATATATATATATATATATATATATATATATATATATATATATATATATATATATACGAATAAAAAACAACATTTGCATACATCTAGTGGTTGCCAGGCAACGAGGAACCACTCTTAGGAAATGTTCATTACTACACTGAATATTAGCATAGAAATAAACTCACGGTAAAGTACTGTTAGGTAAATCAAGGGGAAATAGTTGAGAAGAATATATATACCCGGTATATACAATTGACTAATCGTCCAATAATATCGGCCTTGACAATTTAATCGAACGAAAAAAAAACAACATTTGCATACATCTAGTGGTTGCCAGGCAACGAGGAACCACTCTTAGGAAATGTTCATTACTATACTGAATATCATTTCCCTATAGTATAGAAATAATCTTCCGGTAAAGTACTGTAAGGTAAATCAATCATATATATATATATATATATATATATATATATATATATATATATATATATATATATACGATTTCCTTGAATGCAACTAAGAGTCTCCTTTATCGATATGTAGCGAAATCTCTTTCAAGATGGAAATATGCTCACGTAGTCGATTTTCATCATTTTCTGTCTCCCAACAATCATCTGATAATTCAATATCTATATATTGCTCCCCAGGGTTTTCATTTCCTTCAATTAGAGTTCCTCCGGGAAATTTAATATGGAGCCTTTTACCGACATAAATGCATCCATGTTGACGCTCATATAAAAGTAACTTAACTCTTGTTTTCGCTGGGTACATTTTTGACAGACATTTAAGGGTAGAATAAACACAAATAGAAGGTATTTTGTTACATTATGCGAAAACGACAAACAAAGGGGATTTGATTCAAAGTACTCAGCGAAAGTTTTAGGAAATATCCGGCAGGTGTGTTCATGAATGCAAAAAAAAGAAAAGTCCTTTCAGAAAGTGGTTTAGTAACAGAGACAGCGTTTGTAATTATATAGCGGAGAGGAAAATGAATGATAAATATAATTTTATCCGGGTGTCGGTTGGAAAACGACGGTGTTTGAATTTAATCTAACCCAATAACCTATAGTTTATACGCTATAAGGTAGACACGATTAAATTTCCACAAAATTTATTTTCTTCGCGACATGTTTCGATACACTGTATCTTTATCAAGCGAATGTTTCAAACACTAAATTATTCTTTGTTAAAAGCTCCTTAACATTCGCTTGATAAAGATACAGTGTATCGAAACATGTCGCGAAGAAAATAAATTTTGTGGAAATTTAATCGTGTCTACCTTATAGCGTGATAACTATGGATTTCCATCAAGTAAAGGCCACTTCAATCCAAAACCATAGTTTATAATTGAACCCTTCATATATGAGTTATCTAATAATTCACACGGATTCTTCGCCATACAAATCATTGGAATATCAATTTCTACAGAGTGGTCCGAGAGATAAGGGTAAATGGTCTCGTTACGCGCTATCGAATCGAAATAAAATCATACATTGGTGAAGTAACTCATATACAAAATCAATGGAAGTCGTATTTCGTGTAAATGAATTTATTTAAAATCGCAGAGTGCTTTCGGCTATTAAGCCATCTTCAGTGCTATACCTGCAAGTAAGTAATAGTCGAAAATTGGATTAAAGGTAGGACCTTAAGTCAATGTCAAATTTCACTTCCTGTCACCCCTCCTGCTCAGCATGCAGCACGTTGGGAATCCAAATTTTAATTATTCAACAATGTTTTAATAAAAAAATTTCAATTGTCAACCCAAAAGTGCACTGATTTTAACTTTGATGTTTATCCAATGTAATCTCTCACGATTATTTGTGATTGTGACTATCTTCCTGTAAATACCTAGACGAGTAAGTAATTCAATTCTAACCTTTAATCCAATTTTCGACTATTACTTGCAGGTATAGCACTGAAGATGGCTTAATAGCCGAAAGCGCTCTGCAATTTTGAAATAAATTTATTTACACGAAATACGACTTTCCCTGATTTATCAGTCACGTGTATGCAGCACCAACAAATCTCAACTCATATACAATCCTCCTGGGGTATATTGAATCGATAACAATCCGAAGTTTTCTTGAAAAATAATCATTAAATATGTTAGAATTTGATTGAGGTGTCACTACAAGTGAACAGAAGCTTGTGGTTATGTTTACAAAGAACTATTCTCCTTCTAATTCTTTTTGGTTCTGTTTCCTGTACCACCAGTGCTGGACTATTTTCTTGAAAAAAATCCATACACGATACGTTGTGTTGTATCGCAGTTCAACACTTCTAGTCCATATCGTTATCCGTGATACTGTTCGAATGAAAATAAATCCGCATGAGTCAAGAGTTAGGCTCTTGATCTAACTGGAACGAACTCGCGCCGTATTCCAATGTGCTTACAAAATACAAACAGGCATACGCATGTGATGAATAAAGGCCAGGTTTTCTATCTGTACAAAGACAGTTGTCGGGTAATACCTGGACAGGCAATGAAAAATCAAACACTTGTGAATGAAAAACCGGCCCTAAAAGGAGCATGTATCAATGAATTCAAAGGTAACGTATTGTGAAATGTCTCGTGAGGGATAACGAGGTAAAGATCCATACTACAAATTTTATAAAAAAGTGATTCAGTCGTAGCTCTGGTCCCTTCCAGTCACGACAACATAAGATTGAATGCGTCCATCAGCCTCTAAGCTGCATCATCAACAATGAATGTTTATTATAAGTGATCGCCTGAATGCCAAAACCAACAGTTGTTTGACTATCGTTCTGGTGCAAGAATAGAAAACTACATTGAGGGAGCCATTGGATGCGTCTAACAGCTTATAGTGTTTGGAACCTCTGCACAAAATTTGTCAGTTTTTCATGACGAAAATTCAATTTTGTGAAGCGGCTTCACGCGCTGTAGGCTGTTAGACGCAGCCATGTTTGTGATAGGTGGTTAGACTCAACTAGTCACAAATTTCGTGTAGTACCGCTCTTGAAATCAGTTGGTAAAAACACAAATATAAACTTTATTGATTAACACATTCACTCAAAACGACAATCATTCACTATAAACCTATACTTACAAAATAAACACTCAACATCACTGAATATACATGCCCGAGGGCAGAATGGCTTTACTGACTACATTTTTGTTTATCGAAGACCTTTATTACTAATTCCTCATCAGAGCCACGACACTTATTATATAACACATTCGATTTGCTGGATATGATGTTTGCCAAAACAATTGAACGTGCATCAACCCATGGCAATGTATGTGTATATGTATGTCAATGTTACGACCTGATCAAGAAGAAGGTTTTTCATTACGGCCTTTCACAGGACAGTATATTGAAACCACTCTTCCTGACTTGACTTTATTCCCGGTCTTGCATAGCTGCAGGAAAGTTTTTTTTCAATATACTTCTTTCACAGATATTGTGCGAGTTGCTGCTGATATATTCATATATTGTTTGGAGAAGTTATTCCATGATTTGAAGCACAAAGCCAACTGATTTTTCCACCACTCAAGTAAGAAGTAATTAGTCGATACTCGATGAAAATCCTTGAAAATATAATCACAAAATCCTTCCAGAAGCTTTACTATACAATAGCTTCTTCAGGCGTGTTCTGCTACCACCCATACACTACCACAACATGCCTGAAGAAGCTATTGAATCGTGGAAGACATGTAACGGTTTTGTGAACTGTCTAATGAAAATCGCACAATGATGTTTTTTTCAATCGAGTTACCATACAATTAATTTTCTCTGTGAAGGAACAAAGTGTGTAGGGTTTTATTAGAGTTGTACAACACAAGTGGAAGAGTTATCTAGACACCTTTTTATTTCCATACTGAACAATTTTGGAAAATATTCATTTTGCAGAACTCGAATCTAAGCAGATTCTTAGCTTTCAATAGAATTTTCTAAATACTTGAAGTGAACAATTTCAAAATATTGGTAGTTCCACTCATTGTTATTTCTTCAAGATTGAAGATGAAGACACTTTTTAGATCCACCAACTTTGGATAATACAGACGCTCCCTATATCCAATAAGGCCTTGGTTGCGAAATCTTATTTTTCTGACCTTCAGTATAATCACAGTAAACATGCTACTACATGCCTATATGCCACTGTAAAATGACGGTATTATTCGTTTAGACTTCAAGATCAATGAACTCCGAAAATTATTAGTGATTCTTCATGAAACAATAATTGTGAAGCAAGCATGCAAAAACCTATCGATTGAAAATGAAATATATTAAAAATACTAGAATTCCCCATTACGTCTCAGTACGTTAATAATAAATTGCCCTTTTTTCAAAAACCCAAATATTCGACAAATGGATCTATTGCAGGTTTTCTGCACAATTATCTCGGGTATCTGTAATAAATTACTCCCAATCCCTTCTGCAGTGCCATATAAAAAGAGTTTCAAATATCACGTTGTGCAAATAATATATGATATTACTACTGATTTTTTTGTTTCAGGCTGTTGTTTTGTCACGTTTTTCACCAGGAAGGCAGCACTGCAAGCTCAGAATGCCCTTCACAATCTGAAAACGTTGAATGGGGTGAGTGAACTGAATTTTCATTAGATAGATAGTTTATTGATCCATATGCGAGCTTTATAAAGCTATAGGACAAGTCAATATAAAGTACATGTGTAAATAAAATGATACAAAGAATAATAATGATAGTACAAGTCACAGTTATCATAAAAAATATCTTTCGTCTTCAGGTACATGTCTGCTATAATAATAATAAATAAAAAAAAGAACATTAAAAATAATCAAAGTATTCCTTAAGATTATAATATGGAGTTATGCCCAGTAGAAAAACTTTGGCTTTTTTTCTGAAAATATGTAGTTGTTTTGTTTCTTTCAGCTCATTTGGGAGTACATTATACAATCTCAGTCCTATCACGTTTGGTGATTTTTGGTAAATGGTAAGGTGCGATTTTGGTAAATGGAAGTCGCTTTTTTTTCTCGTTTCGTAATTGTGGTATTGGTTATTTGTGGGATAGTCTTTTTTGTTCGCGTGGATATATGTTACTACTTCAAAAATATAAAGGCCAGGAAGTGGTAGAATTCCAAGTTTTTTAAAAAGATCTCGACATGAAATCTGTTGGGAGACGTTTGCAAGGCAACGTATTATTTGTTTTTGTGCGATGAATACATCTTTCGCTGCTGGGGAGTTTCCCCATATTGTAATTGCGTAGCAAATTCTTGATTGAATCTGGGCGTGGTAAAACAGGAGTAGACTAGATATGTCCAAAACACTTTTTAGAATTCTTATTTGGTAGCTTCTGGAGTGTAGAGAGCTGGTCAGACTTTTACAGTGTGATTTGAAGCTGAGATCACTCTCGATTATGATGCCTAGGAATTTGGGGGATGTACTGTGTTCAATAGGTGTGCCGCATATGTTCAGGTCCAAAGAGGGATGGTTTGGTATTTTGTCTTGTATGAAAACTAGTGAAACTTGTTTTTGATGTATTGAGAAACAGATAGTTAGTGACAAAAAGGTTGAGGCTTTCGCGGCCGAGGTTATTAGTATAACTACTGCTCTTCGGGCTTGAAGGCCGTCGTTCTTTGGAATTTCTTCCTGACGTTTCGCTAGCACGAGTGGCCAGCTTCTTCAGAGGCTTATTCATCTCCGATGACTAAACAGTTCGATTTCTCAAGGCGTATTTATATTGATGCAGGTAGTCTGGAGTGTTCGGGTTCGGGTAATAATCATCATCAGCACTACCTGCTGTGATTTCATCAGTTATTCTTGATTTCTTCAGAATCGGATTCCAAATTCTGTTTAGAGTCAACGCTTCTTCCTTTCTGTTAAAATTGTCCGCATGTTTTTGGATCTCTATTGCCTCCCGTACCAGTCGGCTATGGTAACCCTGGTTGGGGGCAATCAGTGTTGTATTTTCGAACAGAAACTTGTGGTCGCCCTCACTCAATGCGTGTTCCGCCACCGCCGATTTGTCGGTTTGCCCCAGCCTGCAGTTCCTTTGATGCTCTTTGAGCCTTGTACCCATGGATCTTTTCGTGGTACCGATGTAAACCTTCCACAGGTGCACGGTATGCGATAAACCCCTGCCGCTGACAGTGGGTCTCTTTTGTCTTTAACCGACCTGAGGCTTTGCTGGATCTTCTTGGTCGGCTTGAAAACTGTTTTTATGTTATATTTCCCCAAGAGTTTTCCAATTCTGTCAGTGACCCTCGGGATATATGACAGATATGCATTCGCAACTACCTGAGAGTCATCCCTGTTATGAACCGTGGGACTCTTCGGTTTCATGGCCCTGTTGATCTCAGATACACTGTACCCATTCGACCTCAAAGGTGCATAAACCCAACATGCCACTGAGACCTATAGTCAGTGCCCCAGGCTCACCTACCTATCACTCAAGCTGGCCACTCGTGCTAGCGAAACGTCAGGAAGAAATTCCAAAGAACGACGGCCTTCAAGCCCGAAGAGCAGTAGTTATACAGATAGTTAGTGCTTAGCCAGCTATGTAGGGCATCGGTAGTGTGGTTTATTTTGTTTTGAAGTTCAATTTCGGATTCGCCACAGAAAAGCAGGGTAGCGTCATCAGCATACAAACATGTGAAGGTTCCTGGCAAATTAGTTGAGAGTTCATTTATGTATATAATGAAGAGAATCGGTGCTAGAACGGACCCTTGAGGAACACCAATATAATTTTGTTGTGGACCTGAAACATGAGTTACTTTTTTGTTATTGTTGGTGTAGTTTATTTTCACTCGCTGAGTTCTTCCTTCAAGGAAGGAACTAAACCATTCGTGAGGTTTTCCTCTTATTCCATTCGAATGGAGTTTATCAGGCAATTTTTTGTGTACTACACAATCGAAAGCTCGAGTAAGATCACAGAATACTCCTCTTGGATTTTGTCCAGATTCAATAGATTGTATAATGTTTTCATAAAAAGAGTGAATAGCACTTATAGTTGAATGTCCTGCACGGAAACCATGTTGATCGGGATGAAGTATATTATTTAAGTTAAAGAAGCCTATAAGTTGAGTAAGCATACAATATTCGAAAATTTTCGAGAGTACTGGAGGGACTGTGATTGGTCGATAATTCTCGAGATTTTGTGGATCTGATTTTTTGAAAATTGGAGAGACTAGGGCATTCTTCAGTCTGGTAGGATACGTGCCCTCTTCAAAAGATAGATTAATTATATGGGTTAGGGGTTCAATGATATAATCAGCAATTTTTTTCATTAAATAACCTGATATTTCGTCAGGAACACAAGAATATTTTTTCTTGAGTTTATATTTTATTATGTCCATGATTTCTTTTTCTGTGATATACTCTACAAAAATACTGTTAGGTATACTTGTCTGCGATTTGCGTGGCGATTTTATATCTAAGTTAATTTCATTTATGGTTTCATAAGGGGCCTGTAAGAAAAACATATTGAATGCTTGAGATATTACTTGTGGGTCCTCAGTCTCTTCATCATTCAATTTCAGAGAGATATTCTTTTATTTATGGAGGATTTTCCGCTCAGCTCAGAAATATCATTCCAAGTAGTTTTATTGATGTGGAGGAAGAATGTATTTTGTTGAGATAAAATTGGCTTTTTATGAATTTGACAAGCTCATTGTGTTTTCTTTTTGAAATTATATATGTTTCCTTCATGTTAGAATTTTTCTTCTGGGCGTGAAAAAGGTTTTTCAAATTTCTGCTCGATTGTTTGATGCTAACATTAACCCATTCTTTCCCGTTTTTTGTGTTTTTGGAGAGATTACTCGTTTTCCTTGGACATGTTCTATCAAAATGATATAAGAGATTATCGTGAAATATGTTGAATTTTGTTTCGACGCTTGCTGCTGAGTATACGTCTTCCCATGTTTCATTTTTTAGTTCTGCTTTGATATTGTTAATATTTGAATCACTTAGTATTCTCTTAGAAGTATATAGGTTATTTTCATTTTCAGGAATATCAGAGTTTTCCACGCCTAAGGAGTAGAGTATTGTTCGGTGATTTGATATGTCGTTGTTGAGGACTAGAAGTTTTTCGTAATCTGAATTATTACTGTTAATTTGGTCAAGGATTGTTTGTGCTGAAGAAGAGATACGAGTAGGCTCTTTAACTCTAGGACTGAGATTATACGATGTTAGTAGATGAGAAAACTTCAGTACATTATTTTTCCCTTGTGAAATCACCATTCAGAATTATGACTTAATTTTTGCAAAAAAATTTGTCCAGTAGAGAGTTCATATTCGTGAAAAAATATCGTAATTTCCGGTTGGTGGTCGATAGCAAGTTAGTATTATATATTTTATACTGGGCAAGTACTCCCAAGATAGACCTGTTATTTCTATATTTTTCTCGTCGCAAAATTTGTTAAGATCCAGAGCTATTACACTTAAATTGGATTTGGACCATATGCCTACACCTCCACCCCTAGAGTTTTTTCTACAGAAGAAGTCAGTTAAACAGTAATTTGGAAAATTATAATATATATCACCAATCAGATGAAAAATTAATTACCTGGAATATCTCCCAGCTATAGTTATATTTATTACAATAAAAGCAAATGATGTTTCCATGGAATGATGAACGGTCTTTCACCAGGTGATGAAACGATGGAGATCTCTAACAACGGCTACGACTTGCATGAAAAAAAATCAGAAACGTTTCCCTTCCATCATTCAGTATCTTGCCATATATTCTTTCTTTCAAAGATAATTGACTTAATTTTTCACTATTCTCTCACCTTCGCATCTGTCATTGTTTTTAATTTCCTGCGAACAAAAATCCTCAGTTGTCAGCCGCCCTTGTTGTCGCGAGGACGACAAAAGAAAATTAATAACCCACCTTCGTTCAGCGAAAAAAGTAATACGTTCAACGCTGTACATACAAAAGATTTACGACGTGTTATTCCGGCAGGCGGTACACCTGCATAATCCCGCTTTGCAAATAGGACGACGTCGTCTACGTCGTCGTCGTCGCGATGAATCCGTCCGTCTGTTGAGCGTCGGCCGTGCTCCCGGCCACCTGACAGCTTCCCATCCCCAAAACGAGGATGAGACACGACGCTGAATGTTACGCGTCCGTGACAATGTCCCACCGCGGTGATTTAGTGATGGGGCCTTCGGATCGAGACAGGCCAGACCCACATAATAGAATGCATGCTATTCCCTACCACACAGTGCGTTGAAAACATAGTAGATCAGTGCACATCGGCATGCACCTCGTTAGGAATTCGTACCAACTGATTAGAGATATCGTTGCACTCGTGGGTTTTTTCGAGATAATGCACAAAATCCAAACAAACTATCAATTTCTGCATTTATGAAACAAAAGTGATACAACTCCAGCACTTTTTTCCACACTCGTAATGACACACTTATGTGCTCATAATCCGTTTCATCATGATATCCATTATGGAACTGATTCTGGGGTGTTATTCGGGTTTGTTTGCCGTGGTCCACAGATTTTTCCTCCTGATGTTCTCGTTCTCAGAGAACATACTACTTCGTTCAAGTTTTGGTCCGCTTTATAGGTATCTGCTTTCGTGTCGGATATTCTGTGTGTCGGGAAATGGCTTGTTTTCTATTCGCTGGTATTGGTCCTGTATTCTTCAATACAAGTTACCAGACTTTATGGATCTTTATGCTTCATTTTTTTAGTTGAAATTGTCTTTACGTTTGTATATCTCCATTGCCCCTCTGTGCAATCTGGGATAATTCCGAGCACTTGAGTTTCGTCTAATGAAATCACGTGATTGCCTTCTCCGAGTGCGTGTTCTGCTACTGCTGACTTGTTTGTCCGTCCTAGGTGACAATTTCCATTATGATCGGAGAGCAATATATTGATGCTTCGTTTGGTGGTTCCAATGTACATCAATCAATGTACGATCCACAGCTGAAAGGAATCTGGTGTACATCTAGTGTTACCCACGGCTCTCTTGGATATTTAGCACCTTAAACTCTCTCTGACGGTTCGTGTCAGCTCCAGTATTGCTTTTATATTGTGTTTCTCCAGCGTTTCTTCAATCCGATCTGTCACACCTCTTATGTATGGCAAGGCTTTTCCAATTGTTACCTACACTGACTGAAGAATACACGGCCAAAACCAGCTAGTAGAAAAGAAGCCACGCCTATCCCCGACACACAGAACATCCTATACGAAAGCATATATTAAGTGGACCAAAATGTGAACGAAGTAGTACGAGCTGTATGAACGATAACATAGCGTCCTCATAGATTTTGATACCAGCTACCACAGCTGTAGGCAAAACGCCAGGAGAAAAAATATGTGGACCACAGCAAACAAGCCCGAATAACACCCCAGAATCAGTTACCTCCGGCCACAAAAGTTTACGTTTTTCATTATGAAACTAAAAAGTATGTGTCATAATGAGCACATTAGGACCCAGATTTTTCATTACGATACAGATAATCAATCAATTGAAAATCAAATTCATGTTAATATCTATTCCAGTTCCTGATCAGTGGAACCCACGATACAAATGTAAATATAATATTTATAGTTCTTCATCATGTATTGGGTGTAGAAAAATAGCGTATGCAACTACCAAGTGTGTAACTCGTTTCACAATTTTTTGGTACGGCTTTTCAGCCCAGTTGCCCCTGACCACCGTGACAAACTCACTAGACATGTCGAGCTAGTCGTACTCCATGTTTCTCCTCGTGACTTTTCCTCATCCCCTTCATAGCCTGATCGGATCCATCAGAGTTCATTTCCACAAAGGCGTTATATAATTACTGCTTGGTCTGTGCTTCGTTTATTTTATCCTTTTTCGATATCAAAACGTAATCTTCCTAAGTGAAATTTTGAGCCGTCATGGTGCCATTAAAAAAATGAGTTGAGCAATATAAATGATAGATACGTCCTGAAATCGATTCTTTGGGTTTCTTCTTCTCTGGAAAATGAGAAGCTTCAAATTATTATGAGATCTGTCTTAAGGGCAATTGATATATTGACCTCCAAACGTAACTGCGATATATTAAAAATCAGATTTCCAGGTGATGTTCTAATTAGTTTTAAAGTAATTTTCAGAATTGCCTATTGACAAAACTTAAGACATTATGAAACAAAAAATCGAAGAACGATGTTCATTCAAGTGTTCATCTCACAAATCAAACCAATTGCATTGACGTGTCGAACAAAAAAATTCATCATCGGGAGAAAACGTAGCACTCACCTTCCTTTGTATACGAATAGCTATTTCCGCACTAGTGCGTGAAAATGACTCTTTCAACACTGAAATGAGTTCGTGGAAGTACGCAAGTAGAAAAATAGTATATTATTCAACGAGCGTATAATGATGGCTATTATACGCAAGTGGAATACAATTTTTTGTCCACAACTATTGTATGAAATATTCATAATGTATGTGTTTCTTCAAGTATTACGATATCCATTATTCACTAGTGAATAATGAAATCATGATGCATCATTAATATTTTATACAATAGTCGTGAACAAACTAGTTTTCAGTATATGTCAGTCATTCAAATCATTTGAGATGCAGAAACACAAAGTGAATCGGAACAAATTTTATAGCATTTTACACCGAAATACGTTATTGCTATGTGAAATGAACTGCTCAATCGAAAATTTGTCATGATGTCCTATGTGTTCCATTTGAAATTCCAAATTATTGCATAATCCCACGTGAAACTGGGAAAGATAAACAAACAAATTTCAGGCCGATCTACCTTTCGATTGGAAACAAACAACCAACCCCAGTATTTTCTGAAAGCCCTCTGATGTGACGGTATCTACAGGGTGTTCCATTCGAATTATGAATGAATTTTGGTTGTCTGTGAATGGGAAAAGTGGCATTCGATAAAATTGTTTATGGCAAATAAAAACACCCCATTTTTGAACATTTCCGGCACAAAAGAATTTGAGCGAATCTGAGATACTTGGTTTCGAAAGAACCCAATTCACCTATACTATGAACCAATATAACACTTTCGAAGGAATTGATCGAAAAGAACATAAATTCAATCAATCACACATGCATTAGATACCATGTATATCGGTTATTATTGAAACATATCACTCTTTATTCTGGCTACAATTATTATCTGAAACATTTTTTCCAACCCCTACTATGTTTATCATTATTAATTGTGCTACAGCTATAGCAGCTAACTAATCTTTGAAATCAGTGCATGAAACAATTATTGACGTGATAAGTATCTCCGAATTTTTCCTGACACTGAAACCGAAACAAATATACCTAGAAAAATGTTATTCTGTTTTTGGATGCATAGGTCTTCAATCACTGATTGTATTTTTTCCGTCTTCTTCTATCCAAAGTCGTGTTACATGTCATGGTACGCCATCAATGAAATGACTTATGGCATTGACAATCTGAACTATATCATTTTACAGAGGTACAAATTTTACCGTTTGTTTGAAGGATACCCTTTATTTTTTTAAATGGTAGAAATCAGTAAAGGAGATATGATATTTTCGAATAGTGAATATATCAAGAAGATAAGACTCAAACGACAAACATTTTAAGAGAGCAATAGCAATATGCTATGTTCATGATTCCACAAAAGTTGCCTGTGAGTGCCGGTAGCGCAACGAGTTAGTGCATCGCTTACTGTTGATAGGCATGATAGGCTTGTAGGTGTTGATTCAAATTCAGTTTTCCTTTTTTCAATTATTTTCTCATTGTCTTGTAGGTCCCCCTCTTTTTCAATATTTCAGGAGCATGCTATATTGTACCTACTTATAATATTTCGGTTCTTTAATAAATTTTGTTCATCACTATCATTAATAAATTATTCAAAAATGACTCGTTATTTGGGAAAGGCGAAAAAATCAATAGGTATAATATGGGGGTAAAGTACCTTTTCCTACGCGTCGGCAGTAACCTTTATCTTCGGGAAGAAAAGAAGCACTTTACTTCCTTGTTGCACAAATAGCTATTGTACTATCCGTGCCCACGAGTAAGCATACAAGAATTTCTTTTGAATACATTTTTTTCTATAATTCTGGTGATTTTTCTCTCCTTCCCCAGTCTCTACCGACCCCAAAAACAAACTCATCGCCCCATTTCTCGACTTTTAAGCGTACAGTTGCCGTTAAATAAAAAGGGCATTTAATCTGAATCCGCACGCATACACATAAATACCCGTGTATCTTCTTTTAAAAAACATGCTTTTCACAGCGAATCCCTATCCCATTAAATCATGGGCCAACAACCACCCTCCAAACGTAAACATGTAATTCAGTAGAAGCGAGGGGAGCCGCGTACAAAAAAAAAGAAGAATTATTGCCTGTCAATGGGACGGGAGAGAGTGAAAAAATCTCGGGAGATTGTGGCTTTCATTTTTGTAATGGAAATCCCATCTGGCTATGAAGGGGGTGACGTTTCCATGAGGCGCTGACAAGAAGCCGTGGAATTCTCGTATCCTCCGGCATTATTATATCGAATATCCAATATTTCAGTGATACCAATCAATATAGATAATCGTTTTGATTATCAATATGTTCCTCACCTCCTTCCGACAAACTAAATTTCAATTTCCTTAAGGAATGCTATGAATTTGGAGCAATGAGTTCAACAATCCTCGTTCTTTCATAAATCTTCAGTCTAGGTGCCCCATTGAAAGATAACCAAATCTCCTGGGACCAATCATTTTATTCAGAATTCTTGAAGGGATGGTACCCACATGAACATTTTTTGAGTAGTACGATTTTTTATTCGAGAATTATAGAGAATAAGCCACCCACATGAACTTGGTAATATTAATTTTGAATAGGATTGGACGATGCATTGATCATTATGTATGAATAATGTTGCACGCCATAAATCATTTTCGTCTTCTGATATGAATGTCTCCGTTGCTTGCAACTATTGGCATTATCTCCGAACGTAGACGTATATAGTGAGTAACACCTGCTAAATGCCATTGACTTGAATGCATGTATGTATTTGTGTACAATTGGCTCATCAAATTGCTGTGTAATCAATCGGAAATGGGAAGGGCAAGAGGCACCATAATGGGCTATAAAGCCAGGGACATAGTGTCAGGTCGATTTGTAATCAACTCATGTAAAATATATATATATATATATATATATATATATATATATATATATATATATATATGTGGTGAATCTTTTGGGGTTGCAATCAGTTGTGTTGGGCTATATCACAAAGAAAACTCTTTGTTATTCGTCAAGCTTTCGGCAATCTTTATTGCCTTCCTCAGGACGTCTATAATACATAACAATTTATCATATGATAATATATCAGGAATGGTTACTTACTAACGTGAGATTGAATAATAAAAAAGAGGCAAAAATTGAACATGAAAATATGAAGGTGACGTTTAAATGAATTTAGACATATGATATAAATTCACTTTTAGATTACGGTGGAAAAGTCGAAATAGAGGGTGATTTTTTCTTAAGAAAAAATCACCCTCAATAAATGAACAAGGTGGAAATAGCATAACAATTTACAAATCTTTACCTTACATACAAGAATTAACCCCAAAATTGATAAACATTTTTCAAAAAGAAAATATCAAAATAGCAAAGAAAAATATCGTAACAACTTTCAAATAACATAGTAGAATAAAGACTCCAATTTCGATTAAAAAGAGATCAAATGTTATTTATAAGATTCCTTGCATGGATTCTCCTGAATCATACATTGGCCAAACATCTAGAACACTCAACAGTCGTATCATTTCTCATAAAAGTGACTGTAGGAGAAATGTTAATTCTTGTGCTCTATCAGAACATGTTAATAACGGAGTTCACCGTATGAATTACGGACAAGCTGAAATTTTGGATAGTGAAATAAATTCTTCTAAGCGTGTATTTTTAGAAATGATACATATGAATAATAATGACCATTGCATGAAAATTTACACCTTTTTGATAAAATATGAGGAGGATAAGAAAAAAATCACCCTCTATTTTGACTTTCCCACCGTAATCTAGAAGTGAAATTATATCATATGTCTAAGTTCAATCAAACGTCAACTTCATATTTTCATGTATAATTTTTGCCTTTATTTTATTATTTAATCTCACGTTAGTAAGTAACTATTCCATTATACAGTGTGCCCAAGATAAGGACGAACAGCATGGGGATCTCGGTAACCGTAAGTTACACGGTAGGTCAAATGGACAAAAAGTTGCGCAATTAAGGGGTCAATAAATAGATGTTGAGAAATCCCAAAAATGTTGTTTACTTCCGGAGATATTCGGGAAAAACCGAAATTTGGCGATTTGGGTTTTTATTTTTTTCCGAAGTTATTTGAATAGTTTCGAAAAAACCAAAGGCACTTTCTCATTGCCACTTTTTTATCTCTACAAAATGGCGCTCACAAAATCTCCGTACAACGTTTCGTTTGGAAGAAATCATCATCAACTTTGTTTTTTTATATGGCACGTCCCCATGCTGTTCATCCTTATCTTGGGCACACTGTATAATCATATGATATATTGTTATGTATTATAGACGTCCTGAGGAAGGCAATAGAGATTGCCGAAAGCTTGACGAATAGCAAAGAGTTTTATGATATAGCCCAACACAACTGACTGCAACCCCAAAAGATTCACTATATATTCATCAATTAGTCACGAGGTACTTTCCTATATACACCACCAGTAATTATCGGAAAACAAAGGCTACTTATCCCCCTCGTTACGTCATATACTATAACATTACAGGATAGCGGGTATTCATTACCACTCTCTAGTGTTGATACTAAATGAAAGTCATATTCTTGTCGAAACATGATGTGGAGTTAATCCGTAAGAGAAACTAGAAAACTCCGAGAGTTTGTCTGAGCACAATTGACGCAAAGCACATCCAATCATTTCGTTTCAATGGAACAATTTTTCTAGACGTTCATCACATCATAGCATTATATTCAGAATCGACATAAAATATTTCGAAATGTATCAATCAATTCATATCGAGTTTCCACAATTCAACACTATGTCAATGTTACTCCGAAGCAGCTCATGACATTGAAATGAAACTTAGAAAGCTCGAATTGCACAACTTGAACTGATTGATTGACTTTGAATTTCTGAAGTTTGTAAGCCTCAGGAAAAACCTCTTTTGGCGAGGAATTCCAAAGCTCAGCTATTCTATTGACAAAAGATCCCTGAGCAAGAGAGGTTCGACAGGTTTCCAAATTCACAACAAAGGGGTGGGAATTCTGTACTCGTCGAGTCATCCGTGAAGATATTGCCAAAGGGGGAACGATTGATAACAATTCTGAAGAGCATCGACCGTGTGAAAGTATCTATAGAAGAGAGACAAGTCTCCGACCCTTCTACGATGTTCCAATGAAGTGAGCGAGTATGTGAGCGAAGAATCACCAACGAGACGATTTGCCTTTCTCTGAATAGAATCGAGAAGCCTCAATGAATGTTTTGGTGTCGAACTCCACACATGAGAACTGTATTCCAAGACAGGTCGTATCTGAGCCTTGTAGATCATTACAAGCTGACGAGAAGTGAAGTATTTCCTCGCACGAAATAGATATCCAAGTTTCTGGGAAGCACTTTTAGCGATCGATCTCACATGGTTTTCCCATGAGAGATTATCACTGATCGTAATTCCTTGCATCGTGATACTTGATTTAGTTGGAACAGTTACTCCTGACATCTGAATATTTGATGATGATCGATTGGCTTTTCTTGAGAAGAGACATGCCTGAGTTCTCGTAGCATTAAATTCCACCAAGTTCGTGTTACCCCATTCTATTATTTTTACCAAGTCGTCGCTAATTTTATTGACGTGAATGTTTCTTTGAATTTTTTTTTTCTCGAGCTGGTATGGGGACTCTGGAAGAGAAACTGGTATGAAGAGTACTGTCGTCCGCAAAAGTATGTATTGAACAAGATGTTTTCTCGAGCAAATCATTGAACCCTCCATCAACAACCACATGCAGAGACTTTTCAGACAAGAAACTCTTCAACAAAGCCCACAACTGAGGAGGCAAACCATAAGACGGCAGCTTGGAAAGGAGACCCCGATGCCAAACTCGATCAAACGCTTTTGAAATATCGAGTGCAACAGCTATCGTTTCTCCGAATTTCTCGATTGAATGCTGCCAGATATGAGAAACATAAGCCAATAAGTCGCTGGTTGATCTCTGATGGCGAAATTCGTATTGTCGATCATTAGCTATTCCTGATTACTCTAGATATTTCATGAGCTTCGTATTGATTGCTTTTTCCATGGTTGGAAATAAATGACAGAATGCAATGCAATAGGTCTATAATAACAAGGTGAAGTTTTCTTCCCCTTTATAGAAACTGGCTGAACTCTTGCTGTCCTCCAGGTCTTAGGAAAAATCCCCAGGTTATATGAAAGGTTAAATAATTCGCAAAGTACTGGTGTCAATTCGGGGACCCATAATTTCAGAACAATTCGTCTTCAGGTCCATTAGAATATTTTTCATATGTACTGTCGACAGGCGTGATATATTGGGCAGTGGTAGCTTGTGATCCATCTTCTTTGTTCAAAAGAGGAAATGAACTAGAAGTGAAATTTTAGGCAACAGCTTTAGCAAATGATCAAAACGAACGAGAAACGTTCGGACATTCAACAAATTTTGTACGAATTTTCTGATTAGCTTTAATTGTTGCACTAAATTACATTCATGCATGAATATTCGCGAGGTGTCTGAAAAATTGGCAACTGAGAAAAAATTCAGGAACTAATTCGCAAGATCATGATCATAATCAAGATTCTGATACGAAAGGTTCGTGCCAAAACTATCTGAACTGAGGAATTAATTTTTGACTCTTTTCTTCTTCGAATGAAAATAATAAAAATAGAAATTACGACTTCTATGAGAGAGAGAGTGTGTATGTTTATCAGAATATAGTTTATTTCATTTCTTCCATTAAAGTTTTAAATTTTTTTTCATCCGGGGAAGAAAAAAGACGAAAAAAAGTCAAACTTCACTCTCTCAATAAAAACCCTCAAGTTCTAAATATCTGAAATTGAAATGAATAATATTATAAACATATAATTTGATTACATATCGATAGTTCATTTGAATTAGGTAAAACTGTTTCGTGGAAGAGAGAAATAACGAAAAAAGACACAAAAATAAGTAACCCACTACCGATTTCAAACAGTTCGATAACTAACGTTCTTACCTCTAGGCTGTGTCGATGACATAATGGATTTGTCCAATTCTGATATACCATATATACAAAGACAAATCAGATATTCGATTGTAAATATTCAATGACTCGAAACAACTATTTATTGCATTTTTTTTTCTTTCGCTGACATCACCAATAGCCGGTTATAAAATAACAAGTTTGACAGATGACTGCAATGATGTTTCGGGTCACAGAAGTTTCAACACATTATTTTGCGGCTAAGTAGGGAAATTACGGAGCTGTAGGTACAAATCTGAATGCGAGCATTTCATTAGCTCAAATTCACAGACATGAAGCTTTCAAGAAAAAATCTCTGCGCCATTCGGGGATGGAACTCACGACCTTTTGATCATGAGCCGGGCTCACAACCATCAGCGCTGAATCGCTCGTCTATATGAACAATTTCAAACGCTTTCGAAGAAATGCAGCCAGACAGTGCTAATTCGATACATTCAGCTGATTCGTAGAGTCGCACCGTCTGGCGGAAATAATAATCGATCTTTATGTTCGATAATAACGTATCAGCATTCGAGACAGGTTTGAAGGGGCACAAATCCCATAAGATTCGTGCTGAACTGAAATTTCCGGTGCCGTATTCAATATAACGACAGCAGCTCTCTGATTCGCGCCTGCCGCAATTCATCATTAACACGACTGGATTCGCTACATCGCATCGGGACAGCGTTATTGTTCGGCAACAAACTTTGACAGTTTATTAGTGCATATCGTTTGCACTTCACGGCACTTCGTGCCACTTCACCGAGAACGACACACCGTCGACTCATCATCGCGGCAGGCTTTGCCGCTGACACCCCGAGTTCGTGCTGTCATTCTGGAGGACTTGTGATAGATAGGCGATGGCTTATATGGATCACGAACTGGTCTTTGTGACAAGTACACGGGATAATGGGATGTCAGTGAATCAAATTGGATGCGTCTACCGAATAGCTGTGGCAAATTTGTTTTTCGCTCCACAACGGGCAACACGATTGGTGCCGAATCCATTTTCGAATTTGAAGACACACTCCAGGATGAAGTAGATTCGATACATGTGTGCACTTTCATTAGCCAAACAACTGGGAGGTCGCTGATGATTTTTCAACCATGTCTCGATGCTGAGGTGATATAATCTCCATTACATTCACAGGCTCTTATACCATTCCTCTAAGAAATAAGCAAAACACCATAACCGTCATTACGATATATAATTCAGAAAACAACGTCAGAACTCAGAAATATCAATAGAAGACAGAAATGCATGTATATTCTATGAGTTGAAAGTCTTTAGAAACATCCCCCTTGGAACTGCTGTCTTCCTGGACGACTTGCGCTAGAAAGGCGATGATGTGGATCACAAACTAGTATTTGGGGCAAGTATACTGGATGATAGCTGTGGAAAGTTTGATTTTTCCTTCACAACAGCAACACGATCGACGCCAAATTTATTTTCGAATTTGAAAGTCCTGGATAAAAAACAATAAAGAACATACTTCGTATTGACGTGGTCGATATAGCACTATTGTGTGCAATATTTCGCGATGCTTATTCATTCCATTTTTTTTTCCAATTGTGTTGAACGTATCTGTTGGTCCGCTGACGCCTCTCAGTGTATATAGTTCCTGAGCTTTATCAGATCAAAATTCACCCTCCTACGGGGATTCTGATCACACTTTGATTTCTATTAATCAGTGGCATTCAGCTCCAATAAATTGTAAGCTTCCAATACATCGTGTCTGGCAGCACAAGACAATCGACTGGACGGTCTTCGAATGTTTTTTTTCGGATTTTCCTTGGAGAAGGATCTGTTATCCATCAGGTAATTACACCTCAGATGCACAAGAAATATCTGTTGAATCATTCTGGGAATGAAGATTTTTTTTTATATGCAGATTCACACGAAAGAACAAAGAACACCGCGTGAATCAAGGGACGGGAGATAGGAATCAACAATAACTTTGAATTTCTGAAGTTTTTAAGCCTCAGGAAAAACCTCTTCTGGCAAGGACTTCCAAAGCTCAGCTGTTCTATTGAAAAAAGATCCCTGAGCAAGAGAGGTTCGACAGGATTCAAAATCCACAACAAAGGGGTGGGAATTCTGTGCTCGTCGAGTCATCCGTGTAGATATTGCCAAGGGAGGAACGATTGATAACAATTCGGAAGAGCATCGACCGTGAAAATATTCATAGAAGAGAAACAAGTGTCTGACCCTTCTACGATGTTTCAATGAAGTGAGCGAAGAATCACCAACAAGACGGATTGCCTTTCTCTGGATAGAATCGAGTAGCCTCAATGTTTCAGTGCCGAACTCCACACATGAGAACTGTATTCCATGACGGATCGTATCTGAGCCTTGTAGAGCATTAGAACCTGACGAGACGTGAGGAATTTCTTCACACGAAATTGAAATCCAAGTTTCTGGGAAACACTTTCAGTGATCGATGATTCTCCCATGAGTGATTATCACTGATCGTAATTCCTAGCATCGAGATACTTGATTTTGTAGGAATAGTTACTACTGACATCTGATTACTAGATGATGATAGATCGGCTTTTCTTGAGAAGAGACATGCCTAGGTTTACGTAGCATTGAATTCCACTATTCTATTATTTTTACCAAGTCGTCGTTAATTTTATTGAAGTGAACGTTTCTTTGAATTTTTGTTTCTCAAGCTGGTGTGGGCACTCTGGAAGAGAAACTGGTATGAAGAGTACTGTCGTCCTCAGAACTATATATTGAACAAGATGTTTTCTCGAGCAAATCATTGATATGAAGCACAAACAAAGTGAGCGCCAGAACTGAATTCTATGGAACACCTGCATTTATTGGGAGAATATCAGATGATACTCCATCAACAACCACATACAAAGACCTTTTGAAATATCGACAGCTATCGTTTCTCCGAATTTCTCGATTGAATGCTGCCAAATACGAGAAACATAAGCCAATTAGTCACTGGTTGATCTTTGATGGTGAAATCCGTATTGTCGATCACTAATCATACCTGATTTCTCTAGATATTCGATGAGTTTCATATTGATTGCTTCTTCCATGACTTTGGAAATGATAGAAAGCAATGCAATCCCAAGTAGTACAAAGACACCGAAGTCAGAGAAAACTTTGTTCAATAGAAACATGTCAAAGGCTGTAACGAAATATAAGTATGTTCAAGCAAAAAATAGGTGTAGTGACAAAAATTGAAGCTGCTGTAGAAGCATATAATCATAAAATTCGTTCATGATTTGTTGAATGTCCAAACGGTTCTTGTTCATTGTGTCATTTGCGAAAAAATATCGCTAAAAAGTTCACTCTCAGTTCATTTCCCACTTCATTCAAAAAATATGGATTACTACCCTCCACTGCCCAACAAGAAGCGAATATTTTTGCTGATATGTTTGCTGGAAATTCTACTTTGGACGCATTGGAAAAAGTCATGAAGTAGCTTTCATGCGATCGAAGTGATAGACAACTACTATCTCAGCATCCACATGTATATCGTGAAGGATCATCCTTGTGAACTTTCATTCAATTTTGAGTTATGGTTTTTGCATATTTTTTACTTGGCATCTAACAACCCTCGATTCTAATGCTGGAAAAAAAGGTTAAACTGGGAAATTCTGGAAAACAATCAGGGAATCACAGAAATATAACTTCCAACCAATTGAGTTGAGAAAGGTATCAAGGTGTTTTTTTTTTCATTATAGTCAGAATAGTCTCGCGATCTGTTATCAATTGACAGCAATTTTGATTCTGTGATTTTCATAACTATCTTCGAAATATATGTTGAAATTTGAAATTATCATATACCTATTCTCTAACACTGAGAAGTAACTTGAAAAAACTTATGGAGATAGACATCAGATCCGGCACTATCAACACCACAAATATTGCAAAATACTTCATTATAAAAGGAACTAGAGGTAGAAAATTCACTCAACAGTAGCAATAGCAACGATGAAAACGTGGAAATTACAACCAGAAATAAAACGCACAAAACTAAATGGAATAGAATTGAATATTGAGTAACTCGTGACCTGTCGCTTGATCGGAATTGCAGCTTTGAAACGCACAAGGGTTTTAATGCATGTTGGATATCCCACTCTATAGTGTCAAATTTTGTTAAAATAACCAACGAAATTAAGAAAAAAGTGAGGTGTGTCACCCGGTATACCTAATTCCAACCGGATTTTATTAACTAGCCTCAATTCTAAAAATCATCATGAATAATCAACTTTTGCACAATGTGCATTTTAGTCCAGCAGCCACCGCCTGATTTTTCGAGTGATTAATAACAAGCTGAATCTCCGTGAGTAGGTTCGGTTTGACGAGACACCCAAGTTTTTCCTCTGTGAAAATTCTCGTTAGAGGTAGCTAACGTAGTGCGCAGGTGTGAAACATGTCGATTCGGCGGGGTATCGAAATTGTCGGACTGATAGTGATTATTTTATTCACATATTGAGATAATTGGATAATACACTCGGAAAAACAATTGTCCTACAAAATGGATGGTTTGACTGGAGCGTCCTCCACTCCGAATATATCGAAAAAACGAGGCCATAAAACTTATCAACAACCAGCTGTTTTTTTTTATGCAGCTTAGTAAATACTTGTATAATGAAATGGCCACATAGTCCTACAAATTTAGTGGCACGTTTTCCTAGTCCTACGCTTGGAAGTTGTCGATACCACGGTAACACGGTAGCTACCTCTAACGAGAATTTTCACAGAGGGAAAACTTGGGCGTCTCGTCGAACCGAACCTACTCACGGAGATGCAGCCTGTTATTAATCACTCGAAAAATCAGGCGGTGGCTGCTGGACTATTTTCAGATACCCCGTTTACATTGGCCATTGACACCACCATCACGGCATCAGCAGAAGAAAATTTCCTTTGGCCAGATAATTGCCCAAATTACCGTAACGGTGTACGGCCTATACAGAGCATTTTCCAATCCTCTCACGTTTGATTCCTTTTTTCCCTCGGCCTCTCGTCTACTAGTCTGCTCTGCTGACGGAATAAAAAAGATCATCGCTTAGCATTTTCTCCCATTTCCCCACTCCCGCAATTTCCGGGCGTTCTTTGCGAAATTTGCGTGGATTTGCAGCCTGGTCTGTTCTCCATTAATTCGGGTGTCATTGTTGACGAAGTAGGATTTCTCTCTATTACGGGGTTAGAGGTGAAGCTTAGTTGAAAAGTGGGCGGAAACGAACTGCACCATCGGGGTTAGGTGATAAATTGAGCTGATTCCTTCTGAATATTGCTTTTCATCCTTTAAAATTCTCCGATTGTGACATCAAACTATCGAATCACTTGCTAATAGTATCAACAACAATTGGCGCATGGTTATATCTATCTACCTATATAATTTGTGGGAATTGAAATAAAATCACAAAACAGTTTTCATACTCTGTGTGAATTCAGATGAACTGAATACACTCGGTTGTATACCAAACTTGTTAATTCCATCCATCAGAGACGTTGATTGATGCGGCAAAGAACATCCTTATCTAATATCATGATCAAAATTTGGTCAGCCTCTTGTCAGCTTGATATCCTCGGTGAATTATAGATATTCGTCGCAAACTAAAGACATTAAAAATTTTCAATAGGTGGAAATATTTTCACTCTTTCAATACCTTCCTGAGTAAGTACTAGTCTGAATATTTATATGGGAGTTGAATTAAATTTTCTCGTCTTCAAGTAAAAATTCAGCTGAATTAGAAGTTGAAAAAATGAACTATGCATCAAGAAAAACGAATTTCAGGAGATGAATCTATCTTATCCGGCAACATGTCAAACGGAGTATCTTTTGAATCAGATACTGCCTGTAGATTCAGTCGTCATCAGAATGTATAAATTAATTACTACTGACTTCTGAATAGCAGTTTATTATCACTGATTTCTCAAGCAAAAATCGAGTGCCAAGTCAAATGTTTATTAAATTTAGTATTGAAGAAAAATCCCATACTGTGAGGACTCTGAGCATGTTGTATTGAGTATTCTGATTATGAGTATTATATACCTTTTTTGAGGACTGTTGCCCTCATCAAATAGCTTTGGCACTTGACATTTCGGTTGTTTTTCCGGCAACTTGTCGAATATATCTCTCTAGCACATAATAATCCGACTGGTCAAACTGAAGAAGCCCTTGTCTTACCCCAGATTCACAATCTCCAGAAAGTGAGAAAAAAGTCGTACTCCTACTCCCTTGGTTCGCATTACTGAGTATGAGAGGAGTTTTTGCTGATTTCAGGACAGAAAAGTAAGGGGTTGTGAACTAACCTAATCAATAATTTTGCATTGGCTTCCTTCATGAGCTAGAATATACAAATGGAAAGTGTGAAAAGTTTTTCAGAAATGATTCTTCATCTTTCGCTCTTCCATATTAATATTTGATTGAAGTTTTGTTTGCTTGGCATACAAGTTGAAGTTACTCTCATGTGGTTCAATGCTCGTCCTATGCAGAGGTGTAAATGTTTCAGAAGAATGCTCCTTTCTTGTGAATGGGTCAAACTCTCTTGAATATTATACGCCTATCAACAGAGAGCGTTCGATATTTTTTTTATGTTACTCAATTTTGAAAATCCGTATTAACATTTGTTGTAATTTTTTTATTGTTCACCTACTTCGTTTGCTCAACCTATCACCATTATATCGCAATTGGTAATCAGTATCTTTTTCAATACAAAATTTTTTCAGTTTCCAATTATCCATTTTGCATTATGAATTCTCACATTTCAAATTCTTTAAAAAAACCACTGAAATACAGTCCACCACGAAGATACAGTCGCGACGAATATGTAAGGTTATAGTGCGTCCTTATGATGGGATGTTCTCATGAGCAGTTGATTTGCTCCCACTTCTTGCGCTGACTCTGCAGTACTTGCCCCCATTGTTCTTTCAGCAGGTGAATTCAGACGACAGGTCTCCGTTGATGATCATTCTTATAAGCTTCGTTAAGTTCTAGTTTCTCGAATCAATGGTAAAAAATAAACAATTGAAAAATTGCAGAGAGCAATCAATGGTGATTTCCAAGCGACTTCTGTGCGATGAATGAGTGCATGTATGAAATAAAAATCTGACATTCGATTCCTCTGGATCATTTGATATACACTAGTGAGCTTCTCTACGAATTCAACGTGCAGGCTTCTATTCTTTTTTTTTTCGCTTGGTATTTCTGTGGATTGATGCATTCAGAATCTATATTACAAAATATGGTAGAGCAAAATCGTTTTTGGACGAAACAGATGTTTTGCATAGGACTCGTGAATGCAGTCATTTCCAATATGAAAATTCTGATTTCTGTTGAGGGTTGCAGCTTTCTCTGCAAGTAGACTGAAGACGATTTTCGTTCTCGGCGGGTCAATTGTTAGTAGTAGGAGTCATCCAGCAGATGGCGTTCCGCATTAGAGTTTCACACCATCTGCACCAGATTATTATTATTGTTGTTATTTTTCTTAATGATTTCGATACGAGCGGTATTTGGTAAAGAAGTCGGGAATGTAATTGTAATTGAAAAAATAAACGGGATACTACAAAAATAACTCCAAATTAATTGCATTCATAAAAAATATGGTATGAATACTCATTTACGCGCTTTGGCAAAACGTCGAATACAGAAGACCTTTTTGAACGAGCTGGATACAACATTTTTTACGATCATGTGAATACCAATACTTCAGATTGCGATATATTAGTGTAATTGTCTGAATCCTTTTAAAAAACTATGCGCTGATGAACTTGATACAAGTTGAAAAAAACCCATAGCCAGCACAAGTGGAAATGATAATGATCCATATATTATCATCCTTTCACCCTTTCGTACGCATAGTAGTCCCGCCAAATCAATGCCAACAAACAATTCGTTGAAGGCAGCAACATATTTGCTTCGTTTCTCAAGTAGTCGTTCGACCTATGGTAATCCAAAATTGATCACGGATTATATTCATTCGACTTTGGGTACAAGTATGATAAAGTTTTCAACATAACAAAAAAATATGCAATCCTTCTGAACACGACATGGTGGTTGATGGTAAAATAACAGAGCTCCGAAAAATGTAGAAATGATTTCGATTATTCATTTTTTTTTTGGATTAGAATTGTTTCATCTTCGCCCTCGTAGGTTTGTAGGTACAAGATGCTTGCGTCATAGATACCAATGATCACGTATGGAGCCATTCTTTAGTATAGCGATTTCTGGTGCTTCATGCTCCACACAGTAGCGAAAAATCCTATCTACTTCAGCTCCTCTCGACGTCTTTCTGTAGAAAGAGGCAGCATGGTGTATATCACAGCAGACTGCTTGTTGACACTGAAACTTGCATTATTATGGGAATGACCTCCAGTTTGAGGCCTCCAACAGTTTACTTCGAACTGACTTATACTATCATAATTCCGAATGGGAATGACTGTAGCCTTCAAAGGTGTTGACAGCTGACATAGCAAGATATCAGCCTGCTCAGAGTTCAACGCGACCATATTTCGAGCGTAGATTTGCTCCATGACTCCTGTCTGGGAAGGTTAGTAGAATCACAAAACAATAAAAATATTTTCAGCTAGCCAAGCGGCTCTGAAAACATTCCATTCTTACCGAGCAACATCTGAGCTGGTATGGATCTGTCCAGGAAGACTCTCCTCAATAGAAAGACTAAACAACTTGTCTCTGGTGTGAAACCGCGGTCTCCCTTGCAAGAAGCACACTGCGGATGGTTTCATCGAACCAAAACCTGTCATTGGCATTACACCATGCTACGCCAAACAAAGAATAAATACCCGCACTGAGAAAAGAGTTTTAAACTTCTAGCTGGATTGGCCCATTTGTTTATCCTTCGTTCTGAGTATGACACCAAACAATTGTAAGGTTACAGCAGGGATGACCTACGCTGTGTGACAGGCGTACTACAATTCAGTGTCATTTGATACATCATATGCAAGAAATTCACTCTTTTGGAAGGTCCGGCATCCATGGAGAAATTTCCACGTATGGTTTTGGTACTACTGAGTGTCGGAATCAATTTTCAGTTATTGGAACGGGCCACTTGCAGACTGGTGTCAAGATAACTGGCCTCTCGTCACTCTGAATTCTGTCGAACATATTCCAAATAATTATGGAAGATTTTGGTTCAACGTTATTGAACCCCTCTTCCAACATAATTATTCCCCAATAATCTTCTATGCGTTGGAGATCAGACATAAATTCTTCACTTATTATTACGCAAGCAAATTGTGCATCCTTTCCTGGAAAATAACTGAGAGCGAGAAGCATTTCACTCGTTATTCTCATTTAGCTGAACCAATTGATTCACTTTCTTTTATTCTGTGCCACAAGTTATGTACCAAGTGAGATAACAACCAAAGTTTGGGAATGTTTTTTTCACTTCACACATTGAAGTCTGTTCAAAATCAATCAACATATTTTTGGGATTTAGATTCGGTTTCAAGAACTTTTCTATAAGTATCTTCGGTCTCATTCATATCATAAAGAAGAAATTCCTTTCCTTCTTCAGTTTTTATCATTTCTTCATTTCTACATACCATATACTGTTGAGTGATGTTCTTGTTTCTTTGACGCTTCATAATTAGGCAGACGGGCTGTAGCCTCTTCGGAAACCTTGCTCATGCTTGTTTGGATTATTGATCTAGAAGTATCTTGTGTTTCTGCCAATTAGCGTTTACTCTGCTTATGAATACAAACTTGTTTTTGATTGTTAATGAATGACTTTTCAATAAACAATTCGTTACTTTAGTAATGAGTCGCTATTTCGTGACAGAAACGTATCTGATACTTTTTTGTCGCAGGTCTATTTCATCCCACGCTATTTTGTCACGTCTCTATTTTGTCGCTCGCTATTTTATTCATTGATGTTTTTTCACGCCGCTATCCTGTTCCGCGCTAATTTGTCGCGTCGCTACTTATTTATCGCTATTTTTAGAGGCACTATTTTTATAGGGAATTGAGACTGATTGAACCGCATATCGTTCAAAGGTGAAAACATTGTGGTTGTCATAATTGGTTTTGATGAAACAACAACCCTCATTTGTTGCCAGGCTGATGAGATGAGATGTTACATAGATGCGTATACAGCTGAGTAGGTGAGCCTTATATCTCAACAAGCACCTCTCAGTGGCCTGCGACAAAACTTCCAGAGCCCCACAGTAACTAGTGATGCAAGTATCGCATTTCTTCATTGTAGTTTTGATTCTTTCGGACTGGTACAATTACATAAAATTACATTTATCACTGGTTGTATTTTTATATAACCGAAACAGTAGACAATCATATCGGATACGTATGATGCCATGCCAATAGTCTCAATTTTCTATTACCAGCAATTCCGAACGCAATAGCGAGTTTTGTATTCCCGACTGTCAGTCAAAAAAAAACTCAATCGCTTTAACTCTTTGTGGATGGACTGCCAATAATGCCACTCCACTTCGCAAAACGATCTCACGAACAGCAGCGCATCGACCAAGAATAGACTGAATTATTTCGCAGCGAACTGCCGAAGCGAATGGCCTAATATGTTATGAATGAGCATCAAACGAAGCAGACTCACCAAACTAGTGTTGCCACCCCTCACTCGGATCGGGGATTCCCACCCAGACAGCAATAATTCCACGCCACCACCGTTTCCAACGCACCGCCGATAAACCGATTGATTTAGACTATCCGCACATGGCGTTCTGATTGTTCCAATCTGTTTGATTGACATTCGGCCGATGCGGACTATTGTCGCCGGTTGAAATATCATCGACGTCGAGCGATGAAAAGTGTCAAAGTCGACGCCTGCGGCCAATTTTAATGAATGTTCGTTACCAACGGCGAAAAACTCCACATAGTCCAGTAGCCTGGACTGAAACCGCAAAATGCTTTCCCGGGAGTTGTCAACTTTCGGGAAATTTGTTTCGCCAAATATAGCTTTATTTACTGAATTTTCGTAAGTATATCATTTGGTGAAATCTTTGGGATATAGATTCTTTCAAAAATAATTCTCGAGATGTATTTCATTGTCAATGAAGAAATAATGCATTTTTTCAAAACTTTCACATGCAACTCGAGCTGGTCATCTATAACCGGAACTAGAACAATAATAATTATTCAAGAAAATTAATATTTTTCGAACAATACGAAGTCCGCACAATCACATGTAACATTCGTGCAAAATTTGGTCAGCTCTTTCAGAAAAAGTTGTGAACAGAGCAGGTATCAAAGAAATCTCCGATATATTGCTAATAATATTCACTAAAGACAGCAGATTACGAATCGCTCTTGGGCGCCTAACTGATTTTTAACGGTATCGCATTCGCTCTTTCAAATATGGGAAAGCCCAAAATATCCACGGTGCTGCCAGGTCGGTTGATGTATTCGATCAAAATATTCCACTCATCGCAGATTAAACTAGCATGGAGAAAGCTAAATCGAATGCAAAATGAGCAGTTAACCTTCCTAGGCTTCCACCGATCACAATTATTATATCTTTTTTTATCTTCACAGGCTCACTCCTTACAAGAATCCCATGGAGCCTAGATAACTTGGTCGCAATCGATGCAAACATTCAAAAGAAATTCTTTGAAAAACAAATGATTTGAAATCAAGGGAAAAGTAACAAAATAAAATATGAAGGAATGTAGGCTTTCACGGCCGGTGTTAAACATCTTCGGTTTTTCGGGCTTGAGGGCCGTGTGCTGGAATTTTCACTTCCGGAGCTTTCGGCTACACCTGCGGCAGCCATCTTCAGCGGCGGGGTCTTAGTTGAACTCATCTATGTGAGTTTACTACGACTCCAGTCGTAGTTCAACTAAGACCCCGCCGCTGAAGATGGCTGCCGCAGGTGTAGCCGAAAGCTCCGGAAGTCAAAATTCCAGCACACGGCCCTCAAGCCCGAAAAACCGAAGATGTAAAATAAAATATTTTAAAGGAAATGTAAAACTTGACAAAGACTTCAGAACAGAATCTCATTTCTGTGAAGGTCAATGATCTAAACATGTCTCTTTTGGAAAAAAAGATCTGCTAAGTGACTATTCCATGGTATCTAATTTCGATACTTGGACTAATTATATCCTTTCTCGAGGGTAAAACTTGCGAAGACAATTGCCTGAAGTGCTTCCCATAATCATTTCATTTTCACATGACCAGAAAAAAATCACTTATCATCAGCTCCTAATGAACTATGAATCACAGAGCCCACCTTTCTTATGTGTGTCAAGTTCGACGCCAATATATATCATTGAAGTTATCGGAATATATTAATTTCGAAGAGAAAATAGCCAGTACAGCTATTTACGAAATCTGCACTTGAAAAGAAAATTGTTGTGAAAAATCGTTGACATGGTGTCGAAACATGGTCAATGATAGAACAAATCCTTTCATTGGTTTAGTGCAAAGTAACATCATCGGAAAACTTATGAAGAGATCAGTTGCACTAGAAACTTGATAGCAGGATTCGCAACTGCGTGGGTAAGCTATGTGAATTAACACTACTCCTAATAACGAGTCCTTGATACCAATCCCTATGAATTGCTTTGAAGGAATCTAGTTCTCTGAGCAGAATATCAGTGGTTTTGTTGCCTGTGGTTGGTAAAGATACCAAAATATGTGCGATAGTGCCAGTAGTTTTCAGTTTTACGTACCTACTCATATCATTATTTCAAGAATTCTTTATTACCTGCATTCACGTATTATATTTGCTGCAGTGTCACCTGCAATATTATCAATCTGCATAATTTGCCATCAGGTATATGAATGAATTATGTGAAACCGTGTTCCCATTTCATAGTTCATCATTTGGATTGCATTATCTGAGGTGCAACGAAAACTATTTCTACTTTGGTGAAATGTAACATAGTCTCAGTTCTGGATACTGACTGAGATTCATTTTTGTAGTGGAGGAATTTCCTTTTGAATGTTTTTGGTAGTATCACCTACAACAATCTGAAAAAATTGAGAAAGTGTGAAAGGGTTTACGTTCTGAAACTGATCAAGAATAATTCCTTCACTTTGATGTTTCTTTTTGAAAATTTGTCACAGAAGGAAATGTTTATCTTTTCGGAGTCAACTAGAAGTCTGTCCCGAGACACTTGTATGGTATTCGACTTCGATTTCCAATTTTCTACGAATGTGGTTGTTCATCAACACAAAAATTTGCGAAGGGACAGATCTGGATCTTTCAACTGGATCTGTATACGGGCTAGTGCAATTTTTCTCATTTTAAATTGATTAATCCTCCGAAATAAAATGTCACTTCATGATAAATCAATAATAGGGGGTTATTCTTTTATTATCATACACGAAAGCGTTCGCTTGATAGCAAAATTTTGAAATTATGGAAATTCACGCATTTTGGTTGATTGAGGTTTGTATAGAAGTAATGAATGTTAAGCTTATTTCCCGAAAAAATGCAAACTCAGAAAACTTCAAAATCGAAGTCAGGTACAATATAGTGCCTGGAAAGTGAGCCAGAAAGTCCAAGTTTATTTTGATCGGTTCAATAGGTTAAAAAGACAACTCGTCGCTGTAAAACTCCATGAAAGCAGTCTAGCCTTCAATAATAATAATAATAATAATTGAGATGAATGCACGCTCCCGTTCTCGCGCCTGATAGAAGACTCACTTATTTTCGATCCCATGATTGGGCGCCCCGTTTATTTACACAATAAATGATTATGTCTGTTCATTCAAAACTACTGAAGATAAAAAAAATCAATTTAATCGCATAACTGATTTTATGTTTTATCATAACTACAAGGTATTATAAAACTATCTGAAGATTTTCATACAATTTTTTGGGGTCGAATAAATACCCCAAATCAATGGAATTTTCCCGCAGATATACTCACATATTTGAACACTACATGTATTATAGTACCCCGTTTGATATTTTTCACAATTTTTTTGTTAGTATATTCTTCCAAAATCGAGAAAATAATTATGGTCATGACGTCACTAACATCTGAGGTAAACTTGTCAACATTGTAAGACCGTTCATCACGAAACCCAGAAATGAAAAGAATATTGATGTCAATAATATTTACGTTATTCAATGTTCATAACTTTGAGGTTAGGTGTTCAAATGCTCTTGTTGTTATTTTCAAAAACATTCGATCATGCAATGCATATATACAAAAGCTATTTTTTTTAAAGAAGTTGTAGGTTGGACGAGCTCATTGATTTTTTCCCTCTGAGTCCATTCTCAGCTCATCCTTGTAAACATTTTTTTTGAATTACATATGTATTCCTACGGGCAGAAGAAAGTTGATTTTTTTTTCAAATACACGTCCTCACGGAAGAGAAGCCTTTTAATGTTCAAAGAACACCGCTTGAATCAAAGGAGAGGAGATATAAATCAACATTAACTTTAAATTTTTGAAATTTGTAAGCCTCAGGAAAAACCAGCCTCGGCAAGAAGTTCAAAATGAAAAAAATCATTTTGCTAATCTTTTTCTTCGGAGAGTGTAAAGTTCCATCTTGGTTCGACGGTCATTCGAAGTTCTGATTCAAGAAAATCCGCTAAATATCAGATGAATCTCTATAACTACAGAGTGTTACATGGAAATTAGAAAAAATCCAAAATGTACTTTCAAGGTGAAAATGTGCGCTTTAATCTTCCTATCTGAGTACGGTTCTTAATTTCATTTTCATATATTAAATATCTGAAATGACATCATTATGCATATCTCTTCTTTTCTTTCAACCTCTCAAGGTGCAATACCTTGCTTCATAAAGGATAAGCAATGAACACGACACAACCTAGATCATTCTCCGTGAAAACACCAATTTAGCTTCCGTGTCCCAGCATTGATAAAAAACTCACCTGGAACGCCCACTTGGAAAAAGTTTTACACAAAGCCAAACTGTCCCTATGGACTTGTCGAAGGATTTGTGGTAAATCTTGGGGTTTAGGTCCCAAACAAATTCATTGGATTTATGTGACTATTGTCAGACCAATGATTACCTATGGGGCAATTGCCTGGTGGCCGAAGGCTTCTCAGAAAACGGCTCAGGCAAAGCTCTCTGGCTTACAGAGACAGGCCTGTTTGGCTATATGTGGTGCCATCAGTACCACACCGTCAGCGGCCATGGAGATCCTTCTAGATCTACCTCCCCTCCACATTTTTCTGGAGAGAGAGGCTAGATGGACTGCATATAGACTTGTGCACATCGCTAATTGCACAAAACAATCTAATGCAGAGTATACTAGACTGCTGGCTGACACTAGAAGTCACAGCATTCTAGGAATGACCTCTGACATTATGACTCCAACTGTGAACTATGAACTGCCTTCTACAGTTCTTTTCCCGAGTAGAGAGGACTGGATCCTCCGGTAGAAGGTAATACTGAGAGCAGATAGTTGTTGGCTCACAGATGGATCAAAAACACCTTCTGGTTCCGGTGCAGGTGTTTTCAGTCGCAAACCCAGGACAGAGATATCAACCTGCCTAGGGACCTATGCGACCGTATTTCAAGCGGAAATTTATGCTATTGAACTGTGTGCGGAGAAATTGGCAGAATCCAACCTCACACACAAGTCAATAAAAATATTCTCGGACAGTCAAGCGGCGCTGAAAGCCATTGGCTCTTACCGATCAACGTCCAAACTGGTAACAAATTGCCAAAAATGACTCTCCTCAATAGGAAGATTTAACAAATTGTCTCTGGTCTGGATTCCAGGCCATACTGGCCTGGAAGGCAATGAGGCTGCTGACTCCCTTGCAAAGGAGGGTGCTGCAAGCAGCTTCATCGGACCAGAACCTGTCATTGGCATCGCCTTAGGCTTTGCCAAACAAACATTAAATACCTGGATGGCGAGAAGATTTATGGACTTCTGGCAAAATCTTCCAGGATTGGCTCATTCCAAGGCGTTTATTCACCCTTCGAAGTCGGAAACCAAACAGTTGTTGGACTACAGTAGGGACGAACTACGATGTCTAACTGGCCTTCTCACAGGTCACTCTCATTTGAATCATCATATGCAGAGAATCGGACTGTCAGAAGACAGCCTGTGTCGTCTCTGTCTGGAAAATGATGAAACAGCAGAGCACATAATTTGTGCCTGCCCCGCTGCGGACCGAATCAGGTTTTCAGAGTTTGGCAAGGTTTCACTCTTACCATCTGACCTGAAAAATCACTCACCATACAAACTAATCGGCTTCGTTAAGAAGCTGGGTTTATTTGGTCGAGTTTGAATAGGTGTGAGCCACAATAAACCCTTGTTGGTTGCAGTGGAGGGCCGAACAGACCCACTCACTTCTGACCTAACCTAACCTAACCTAACCCAGCATTGATGTATTTTTCATGAAATGAAACTCTGGGAAACTGGAACGTGAAGCTGAAATATGTTGGTCACAACACGAATATAAATTGGAAGGGAAAATTTTTATATTGGTTTCAATCAGATATCTGGTGTAATATTCACTGCCTATATGGTGATCAAATACATCAAATCCAGGTGGCTTGCCTTCAATTATGTCCGATAATATTGTTCATCGAACGGATTTTGTTTATCACAATGGAACGATTGCAAATGCGATTTCCTCTCACAATTAGCAATACCTTCTCACTACACCAATTTCGAGTTGAACATGAGTTTCCAGAAATATTCGATAATCTATAATCTCTTGAAATGATTTCGGTCCTTTCTGAATATTTTACCCCGTGCTATGAATAAGGTGTACGATTTTTTCAACTTGTAAGTCACATATTATTGATATAATTGATACCACACTTCATTTTCCAAAAGGAAATCCTACATGTCCTAATTCAGATATTTTTTATGGTTGTATATCTTCCGAGGATGACATTCATCAAAACTTTCCAAATTGATATCTACTCTTCCTTGGTTCAAATGTTTTCTCCAAATATTACTATGTTTTTCATTATTCATGCAATCACATTATGATTTTTTATCAACTTTCTGATTTGAACCGGATTTCGAAAATATTCTTACATGTGTAAAACGAGTCTTTCTTCACCAATATTGATTAAGCGGTTTATTCAAATTTTATATTCTGGCTTTCCCAGTTTGGATTCAATCCACTCAATCAGTAGCATCCTCCTGGAAATTATTCCCGTCTGCGAACATCTACCCTGAAACATACAATTTTCCATGCACCGGTGAATTCAAAACGCTTCAGAAACTAAATTATATTTCAAGATAATTGAAAAGGTATCTCGAATTTATTCCTGCAATTTCCATAAATTAAAACTATTGCGCGTGGGATTGAACCAATTTATATTTCAAAATTACCTTCGAATTTCGTACAGATTCATCGGTAATCTCGTTGGAAGACTTTTTGCTGGAGATTCGGGAAATTGTCGCGACATTAATTCCTTTAATCGGCGCACTTATATAAGAGTGCCGAAAATGGATAAACTTTCGGAGTTTGTGAGACTCGATTTTCTGAATAATATTGAATGAAATGCAAAATCGGGAATTCGATAGTGATTGCCGGAAATAGGTTATGAAAATATCGAAGGAAAATATGCTCGGTATTTTCCAACGCAAAGTTAATAGCTTTAGTGCAGCAGCTGGCGAAATTCGAAATTAGTATTTGTAGATGAAAAAAAAATCTATTTCCGGAAATTGCTGTCCAAACCCTCCGAGTTTGTGGAAATTGAAAAATATTTGATTCGAATATTAAATGAGCAGGGATATTTCGAAATATCTACAAGGGGACAACTTGAATTTGTGACCTGTCATTTTCAGTCGCTATAACTTCTGTAAACTTCGTTAGGTTAGGTTAGGTTCAGCTACAGCAACTAACACAGAATGAAGTAGTATTATCAAAATTATTATTGAATTGCAGTATAATCTTTCAACATCTATTGAATTGCATGCTCTTCCTGATAACATCTCATTCGATTTGTCACACTGACAGTTGACAACATTTGTATTTCTCCAGTCTTCAAATGTGTAAAGTTCATTCCCGCATAGTAAATGAAGGAATGTTTCTTCATCTCCTCATCATATTTGAAAGCCCAAACATGCTCAGACCATATTTTCCTGAAAACAAAAACAGATGTTGAATACACCCTACCACTGATAGTGCTCACCGATATAACTGACCATTTAACTATAGTGCTACAAATTATTGTCCCAAACAGAAGTACTAAACTAGAAAATAAACTTAACCAAATTTCTTACATAAATTACAAAAAATTGAAAAATACTATGAAAGATACAGATTGGAATTTCGTTTATACACAAAATACATTTGAAGACAGTATAAAATCATTTTTCAAAATAATCTCCGTAAACATTGAAAAGTGTACAATTACGAAACGAATACCAAATGATAAACTAAAAAGAAAAGAATGGATAACAAATGGAATCGTTAAATCAATTAACCACAAAAATAAACTGTTCTCCTTGACAAAATTTAATCCACATAATTTACAAATCAAACTAGAATATAATCGATACAAGAAAGAACTTCACAAAATTATCCAAATAAAAAAAACCGAATACTACAGGAAATTGATAATCGATAATGAAAATAATCAAGTTGGCATTTGGAAAGCTATAAATACATTGCAATCGAAATCCACTAACAAGCCAAGTATCTCCATGATAAAAAACAACAAAGATGAACTTATAACCAACTCGCTGGAAGTGTCGAATGAGTTCAATAATAATTTCAGCAGTATGGGTGAAAACCTAGCAAAAAAAATCACTCCAGACCTGAATTATGAACCACCGAAAAAACGTGTAACACATTCCCTATATCTTCCTCACACAAATAAATAAGAAATAAAAGAAGTTATTGGAAGTCTCAAAAATAAAAAAGCAACCGTATATGATAATATAAAAGCAGAAACTCTAAAACAAATTGCTCAATTAATTACAGAGCCATTGACTTTTCTTATAAATATGATAATCGATACTGGAGAAGTTCCGTCTATTTCCAAAATCTCAGTGGTGAAACCGATATATAAAAAAGGTGATAAATTAGCTACAACTAACTACCAACCTATATCCCTGATAACTAGTTTCGCTAAAATATCTGAGAAAATCATCAAACAAATTTGAAAAAACATAAAATCATATCCGAAAAACAATATGGATTTCAAGAGGGTATCTCAACCCAGGACCCAGTTGCGCATCTAATTAAAAAAATTTATCGTGATCTAGATAACCAGAAGCCCTCGCTAGCTATTTTTTTAGACCTAGCGAAGGCTTTTGATACAGTGAGCTTTGAACTCCTAATCGAATCTTTAGAGGATATTGGAGTGAGAGGTGTGCTTCTGAATCTTTTCCGAAACCATCTTGAAGACCGTACCCAGTTCGTGAATATAAATGGAACGTATAGCAAGCACATCAGGAATTTTAAAATATGGCGTACCTCAGGGGACAGTGTTGGGTCCCATGCTGTTTCTACTATATGTGAATAACTTGTTTCTTCTGGATACGGATGGGGATATTATCAGTTTTGCAGACGATACCGTTATATATTACAATGATGTAGACTGGGACAAACTTAAAATTAAGGTTGAAAAAGATTTCCTTAAAATTGAAAAATGGTTCAAAAATAAATTACTCACACTGAACTATGAAAAAACCTTTTTTATACCTTTTAGCTCATATAAAAAAAAAATACCGGAGTACAACACTTTACGAATCAAAGAAAATCACCAAACTATAGAGATAAATTCAGCAACGAGTGTAAAATACCTAGGTGTACATATCGACAGTCACCTATAATGGGATACCCATGTAGATTCTATCATTAAAAAACTTCGATCGTTAATCTATTTATTTCATAAATCCAGAAGTTCTCTGAAAGAAAATGACCTAATCACACTGTACAAGGCCTTGGTAACACCACATCTCACTTATGGAGTGATTGCATGGGGTGGAATACTGAAAACCCATCTACAGCCATTAGAAAATCTACTGAAACGTTTTTACAAAATCATTTTGAGGAAGCCCAATACTTATCCTTCGGAAAAATTACTGAACGAAATCAAGCTCTTTGGTCCAAGACAATTATATTTCTATAATGTTGTCAACTTTCTCTATAAAAACAAAAACACTCTTGAGACCGCACCTAATTCGAAGTATGACTTCAGATTAAAAACTTCCTTCTCTATCCCACACATGAATGAAACTGTTGGACAAAGAAGTTTGAATTATCTAGGCCCCAAAATTATAAACTCGATCCCTATCGATATTATAAATATATACCCCGCAAAAAAGTCCTGAAAAAATTCATTCCACAAAACAAAACGACAATAGAAAAACTCATTGACACCAAAAATAACTGAAAAAAATATGTGCCAAATTCACTTCACTTTCATTTTTGATTCCCGGGAATTGCATGTTTTAAAATTGTAAATTTTATGTTATATATTTCATGTTACATATACATATTCCACTTTCGTACAAACAAAATATTGTCACTGAAAATTACTGTGAAAAAATATATCTATTTTCTCTAGTCTAGGTTTTAGATTCCTTACATACACATTGTTTTTTTATATTTACAGCTTTATTGTATATTGTTATGTTCTATTTACTTTTATTGTATTTATATATTGTAACTTAAATATCATTTAACTGATTTTACATTACATGTGGCTTATGTGTACCCGATTAATAACTTTGGTGATGTTCGAAATGTGATGATTACCATTCGCACACAGTGTTTCAGCGCTTTTTGTATGTGTTGAACACTCGCGATTATATCCCAATGTTTATCTGAACATAGGAAACATTTTCTTGTAAACTTTGTTTCAATAAACGTTATTATTATTATTATTGTATCTGTCGTCTAAACAAATCTAGTCGGGTCCGTATTCCCCACTGCTCCGACCCAGTGGGCGAACGCGCTAGTAAAATTAACCAATGACCACTCCCCGCACCGCGGGGTAAGTGGTCACTGGTTCCGAGAATCGTGAGTCCTGAGCAGACGCAACGAACCAAGAATAACGGCCTTCTGCATGCGGCCGGCCAAGATCTCTGCCGCATCACGGCATGCCGGTATGATCTTGAGCTCCGAGAGTAGCGTTGGTCTGGAACCACCGAGAACACCTATAATCAGAACCACTAACTTGACAGAATAGTCTGGGTGGAGCCTGCGGAGTTCGTAAAGTAAATCCTGGTACTTTGTCCGTTTTTCCTCCTCTTTTCGGACGATATTCGTTTCGGCAGGGGCCGAAAACTCAATAACGAATATCGTCTTACTTCGGTGGTCGAAGAGGACTATATCAGGCTTATTGGCTTGTATTTGCCTAAGAGTGGAAAATGAAAAGTTCCAAAAAATTCGGCACCTTTCATTTTCCACAACGGACTCAATATCCCCTGGAGCGTAAGGCAGCACCGGTGTCCTGTCTATTTCATACGAGTGCCGAAGAAAATAGTACAGCACTCGTAAGGCCGCGTTATTATTATTATTATTATTAAACACTCTTTGCAAAATTGTCCTCTTTTGGCAGAAGATACACTCCTTTAAATTTTCTGCATGAAAATGTCATCCTTATTTTCGAAACTATACGAAATAGAAGGCAACTTCTTTTGATCTGATTATAAAAATTTCCCTATTCAGGGTGAACAGTAAACAAACCGTTGTACGCATCATGGTCGTAACTCGATGTTCAATTATCTTCGGCAACCTGATCTTGAGCCGGAGGCCCTCCATCCTGTAAATCGTTGCCCCGGAAAATGAACATCTTCATTATGTTAAATATTTTACCATGCTAATACTTCAATAATCTTCATGTTTAATCCCTTTCGTAAGGACTGAAAACACTTTACGAAAAGTTCAAAGGACCGCCACTGCTACAGAATCAGATTCTTCCATGATTTCGAAATTATTCTGAAGAAAAAGACAAACGAAATCTGCCACACGTAATGTATCACTTAATCCACTTCGGGAAATCCGAGCAGACATTTTACGACATCAGAAACGTAGCTACTTTTTATTCAGAACACAATGTATTGTGTTCACTTCTTATTTCAAATCTCTCAGAAGTTGGGCAAAGTGACAAATACTTCAATCTCGAAGTTTGAGAATTTCTCGAGCAAAGATGAACTTCAAACAAAAAACTTAGTTAAACCTAGACGATTCTTTCTCGTTTTTATTCTCCCGGTGAAATATAAAGTAGTCTTCGCTTCGTCCGACTGTCTTGCAGAATTCTTGACGCAGTCCAATCTGAATAACAAAGTCTCCGGGAGAAACACGCCGTGAATTGTAATTGTTTTACATTATTGACCCTTTTCTCCGTTGAGGTTATCTCCTCGAATGGGATTCGAGCTGCATAATGATGATATTTTCATGTAGCAAGGCGGCTGAAAAAACGACGAGACCGGGGTGGAGAATCGTTATGGTAAGAGACAAATGTTTTAATACAACATTTACGTTTTAATCGGACCTGAAATATATATATTTCGTACTTCTCAGAACCCTTAACTATGTTCAAACAATATAGAGAGAGAAGTTACCCCATATACTATCTCATGCCAGGAAAGAAGTTGGTTTTCACATAAAATTTGCTGATACATCTACTCGTAGATATTGAGTTGTGACATCAATACTAAACCGAGTGTCCCAGTGCTTTTAGGCCATTATATATTGCAGTTATTTGCAGAAACGTGTCGTAGAAGACCATTTATTCGTCCAGGTAGCATAGCAAATTCCACTCCCAGGCAAACAAGTCCCGAGAAACATTTCCTAAATATTGTTTTAAGAATAGCATCCGTTTAGGATTAGGTTCAGCTTACAGCCCAGCCCGTTCCTGTTCTCATGCAACGATATAGCAGAATATATACTTATACAAAAAGTTAGTAGAAAAGAGTGAATTCATTAGTTGGTACTAAAAATTGGACGAAATTCATGCTTCCACTTTGAAGAAACAACAAAAAAGGGGATGTGAATGAAAACTAGTTAAAACGAGTTCATGATATGTTAGAACTTTTTGTATTTTATTCCTTCTGTATATGGATGACACATTGCTATCAGTCGGGATATTGATGTTACATAGTAAAATGTCTTAACCTTCACTCCATCACAATGAATACATTGTTATGCTCACAATTTTTGGTGGATGCCAAAAAAATGCACGTTCTGCGGAGCGACTGTATGGGCAAAGCTTTCCTGATTGTCGACAACCAGGTTGCAATACGTTTTCGTATGTACAAAACAAAATGCGAACGGTATCATTTCCAGGAAAAGCACATCAAGTACGTCGCATTTCGGTGCGAACTGAGGAGAAGTGTTGACCTACGCAGAAACATATCCTCATATAATAAAGTTGAATCACTCGATTACAAGCTACGAAAAACAAAATTGTTGTTCTTGGCATTAAAGCCGAAGATACTTCTGCCGCATTCAGTTCATTTTGTTCGATCCTAGAGATCGACGTGGCATTATCCGAAGTCAACAATCTATACTTCATTCGTAAAGACCACAAAACAAAAATATTTACAATGGAATTTGTTTTTCATCTGAAAAAAACTCGAGGTTTTTGAAAACCTCAACAAGCTGAAGAGAAAGGCAATTTTTGTTGTCAACGATCTCTGTCCGGAGGAACATAGCGATCTTGAAGAATATCAATCCAAACAAAGGAAAGGAACTATCCCCCCAAAAAGCCGTCATCAAAGAGAACGCATATCGGTTTAATATTTTATTTTTCATCAAGTAGTGTGTGCAATGAATTTTCAAACAGTACGGCTATATTCTCAAGAAAAAATTGCACCAAGAACTCAGACCTACAATTTTTGATAGACGAATGGTATTCATTGGTCACATTCAAGTTGCAGTCCATGACAATCCCAACTTTCTCGATCAAATCTTGGGAAATGACAAATCCCGCTCACATAGCAATGGCAGTGTTAACCAACATAACATACTGGAAAGGAGAAACCAATTTCCAAACAATGTGGGGTAAGAACGTGTGAAATGGTTTACATTTACGAATGTGATTTGTTGAATTAATATTTCATTTGTGTTTTTATCTGCTATAATTCTACATACCATTCTAGCTACCGCGCTCTATCATTGAATGAGAAATGAAATGGGCTATAAGCTGAACCACAACGATCATGCGGGTGCAATTTGAAAAATAAAAATTAGGAGGAGTTCTCGGGGGTTGTTTCCGGAGAGTTCTATGCTGCATGAACGAGCTTATTGTTTCCTAGGACACGTATATTCCATTGAATATTCTTCTTTGTGAATAGCTGGAATATCTGCTGGCCAAAAAACTCTGGGACACCACTTCACTTTGATTGCTCCTGTCATCATATCTGAAAGCAGAACCTGTGCCGATTAAGGACAAATATCATCAATATTATTGAACGGTATTTCTGACTCAACTACCAATTTTCTAGAAAATTCCCAATGCATTATCCCCATCAAAAACCTATTTGAAGCACGCCATATGGCTTGGTTATTCATGAAAACATGGAAACAGTTATAATACATTTTGATATCTTTCACGGAGAAGTTATTTTCATACATCAACTGATCGTTCATAGATAAACCATAAAGCAAATTAGCACTGTTTGAATGCTGGCATCACTCCACCAGATTAGCTACAGATGCATTTGGTATAAGTGTCAATAAACTTGACAAGTACAGAAAGACAATCGCTTGTCCTGTTTTTGACCCCTTTTTAGATCGTGTGGATCTATTACTTTGAATTCACCTGCAGTTTGCATGTTAAACATTTCCAGAAGAGATGAACAAAAATATTCGTCAGGTAAAATCTCATTGACTAACGGAATGAACATTCCAGTTTGACCCAATGAGGCTATATATACGAAATATAGACTACAACCCCATAGAACTTTTTTAGGAGGTTGAATGAGCAGTATGCCGCGCCGTCCGTTTTCAACGTTGCAAAGACTATATACAAGTAAAAACTCAAAAAAAAATGGAAAGTTACGGCAAAATATTCTAATACGGCTTCCTTCACGTTAATATATCCTGTGAAACTAATCACGAATAATTAAAAATCAAAAAATGTCATGAATTCCTGTACCATTATTTTTGTTTGGGACTGAGCATCGTGATTGTGGTTTCTAGAGCAGTTATATTGAAGAAAGCCGCACCCGGTTGGCAGTTCAGTTTTTAGTCGATTGTACCCCTGGAAACTGACGGCAAAGTGCTAGATGTTATTTTTTAATACAGCTGCATTGTTGTTATGATGATTTAAGCTGGGACATTACCATCTTTCTGCAAGTGTGTCCATCCCAATAATTGATAATTAATAACGGCATCTGTATCGCCAAAAGCATATGCAAAATTTTCTCCTATGGTAAAACCTGCTGCATAGTTGAGACTGGTCTGAATAAATTGTTCGAAAGATGATTTGAAATATTATCTCATATTTGATAGTCACACCAATAATTTTGATTGCATTGATCGGTCCTAATTAGGCATGAACAGTGAAATGATGCATTGATCTTTGTTTTCGGAAATCGATATATGGAATACAACCCTATATAATTGTCGAAGAAAAATAAATACATAACGAATGGAAACAAAAAAAATTACTTTACATTGCAGACAGCTGACATAAGCTCTCATTGGAATATTTCATCTGAAATGCATGATACAGAGAAACGAAATATCCAAAATTGATCAGTCATCTTTATTTCTTCGATCACATACCGTATCAGTGTAGAAAACCATCGATGAAAAACTCATTTGCCTCGCGAGAATAATGATTCCGAAATGTCCTCCTATTACACCATTCGATCATCACTAATTCAGATGAATATGTGGCTGGTCATTACACAACTTGCTAGCAAAGTGCACCATTGCATCGCACCTCGAGTCCCTGAGCAATCTCTCTAATTCACTTACTGTCTATTTCAGATGCATCATCCCATACAGATGAAACCGGCCGACAGCGAGAATAGAAACGGTGAGTTCAAACCATTATCATTATATACGTAGTAATAATTAGTGCAGGTGATTATGAGCGAAAACTTCAAAGAATGTATGCTTTCACGACAGAGATCGATATTTTCAGTGATATCCGGGCTTGATGGCCAAGGTCTCGGGTTATGATGTCTGTAGCTTTCGACTGCCATTGGGCAGCAATCTTCAGTGGTGTCACAGTTGAAATAAAACTCTTTCTTTTCTGTTGGAATTATCCCTATGCTTTTAGATCCCCATAGCCCCACTATATAATCTAATGGAATAATGGGTTGTTGACAGAAATCAACTCTTTTCAAATCAGATATCATGATTATGTTGGGCATGTTCGGATACAGCATATTTTTCCGCTCGACCCGAATGACAATTTCATATGTGCTCATTTAGGCGAGTCATGATACTACGTTTGGTAGTTCCCAGCAAATTATTCCGGTGCGGTCCGTCGTTTCACTTATGTGGGGTAGAAAAGCAAGTTTCGTTGTTGGTGCTCGAGACCAATTTGGCAGCAGGCATTCGAAGTTTTATGTACACAAAAAATCAATAAAAGAAACAATGGATATCAGCCTGTTTTCGATTACACAATTTCGAAAAAGATTCGATACTCTTGTTACATCCTCTCAAGGAAAAGTTGATTATATACTGTATTGAAGACTTTCTAGGAAAAAATCTCAACCTGGTCGATGGTTGACAATTGCCAACCACTGTATTTTTTTCTAGGACAAGAGTTCTATAATCCGTAATCATCCTCATAAATCTATCAGTATATCCCCCCTTATTAGTTTTGCTACCTCAATGACCTAAACTAAGAAACTAAAACTCCAGGACGTATGAGTAGTAGTTATTTATGATATTTTTCATATCAAACGCTATCGACTTCGCCTTGATACTACTCCCTACGCCAATTGCGATATTGTGGAAGATTGCGATTCATGAAGCTCCCATTCCTAGTTATTGTTGGAATTTCAAGCTGAGTAAATGATGAGATTGAAACCTTAGTTATAAAAGTTGAAACCTTTCGTAGAGATCAATTACGCTAACAGCAAACTGATATTTGCACTCTAAGCGCGTTTCGCTGGCAAGGTTAGCATTTTCGTGAGAATAGAACTGATACCAAATCTAAAGACTAGGTTCAGCTATTTATGTAGTTCCCAATCTGAAATTGTGCAAAAACTACCTACAGAGTTTTTTTTGTCCAATATGGACTTCTGTAAACTTCTAATTATTCTGATTAATTTCTCAAAATATTCTGAACAGCGGGTTAGAGAGGATATGCTCATTATAACCATAGTTAAAATAGATTCAGTGTTAATTTTCTCCTCCTGAATATGATAACCTCGTTAGCGAAACGCGCGTCGAGTGCAAAGTTTCGATTTGAGCTGAGGCCAGGACATTTCATGTCAAGGATCCAACTGTTATATATATATATATATATATATATATATATATATATATATATATATATATATATATATGCTGGCTGGAACTTCCGGTTGATCCGCGTCTGGAAAGATTTACTTGTCTACGTTTCGACTCCCATTTCGGAGCCATTTTCAAGACTTAGTGACCTTGCGTCTAGGTCTGAGTTGTCTCACTAGCTGGCTATCATCACTGGAGATCGAGGATAGAAGGTTGGTGGGATTTGAGGGTTCATTAGTAGTTATGGCAGGATCAGGTATCGGACGGTCGATGGGAGGTTCGAACGGATTGGTTCCCAAGTCGGAGTGAATAGAAGTATGTCGGACCAAAAGTGGTTTCCAGGTATTGGGGAGTCTTTGAGAATCGTCGCGTTTATTGAGACAGTTCGGACGTTTTTCGATTTCAATGGCTTCACGGGTAATTCTGGTTTGGAGGGTTTTGGCTGTGGCAACGGTTTTGGTGTTTTTGAAATCTATTTTGTGGCCTGTTTCTAGATGATGTTGGAATAATGCTGAGTTTGTGTCAGAATTACGGACTGCTAGTTCGTGTTCATATGCTCTACAGGACACTCGTCGGTTGGTCTGGCCGATGTATGTTCTGGGACAGTTAGAGCATGGTATTTCATATATTCCTTGGGTTTCATTGGGGATTGTGTCTTTGGGTGTTCGAAGGTAGGTGGATATTTGGTTGTTAGCTGTGAAAATGGTTTTGATGTCATGTCGTGTCAGAATTCGACTTATTTTATCCGTAACACCATGAATATATGGAAGGAAAGCTTTTTGTCGTTCAGGTTCGTCCTTCGGGGGTCTAGGGTGAAGATCTCGGGTTTGCTGGAGTTTAATAGACTTGTGGATTTGGGAATCGGAAAAATCGTTCTGGGTAAGTGCGGATTTGAGCTTTTCCATTTCATTGGATCTATTGTGGTTATCGGTGAGTTTGAAGGACCTATGTATGAGAGAATTCAGAACCGAATTCAATTGTGCTGGGTGATGATGAGACTTGGCATTGAGGTACCGGTTTGTATGGGTTGGTTTGCGGTAGACGGTGTGAGTGAAAGAATTGTTGGACTTCCTGATGAGAACATCCAAGAATGGGAGGGAGTCGTCCTTTTCTATTTCCATAGTGAATTGTATGTTGGGGTGAATGGTGTTAAGGTGGGTCAGGAATGTTGGTAGGGTTTCAAACCCATGAGGCCAAATGGCAAAGATGTCATCTACGTATCTGAGCCAGCAAGTGGGCTTGAGTTCAGATGTGTCAATGGCTCTGGTTTCGAAGTCCACCATGTAGAGGTTTGCAAGAACTGGGGAGAGGGGGGAACCCATCGGGGCTCCTTTCACTTGTTTGTAGAATTTGCCCTGAAATAGAAAGTATGTACTGGACATACAATGGCTGATGAGGTTGAGATTGTCTCTAGAGATTTGATGCTTGGTTTCCAAAACACTCAAGGTGTCAGCTAAAGGAATATTCGTGAAGAGAGATGCTACATCGAAGCTTACGAGAATGTCTGTTGGTCGGAGATTGAAGGTTTTGAGTATTTCAATGAAATGAAAAGAGTTTTGGATATACGACGAACACTGTTCTACTAGAGGTTGCAGGGTGTTTGCTAAGTATCTGGAAAGGGGTTGTGTTGGGCATCCAAAGGCGCTAACTATGGGACGGAGTGGGATATTCGGTTTGTGTATTTTTGGGAGGCCATATATTCGGGGAATGCGCGAAGATTTCTCCCTCGGAATGAGAGCTTTCTTCTGGTCATTCGGGATATTGGAGTTGTTGATGAGGGTTTTGGTCTTTTTCTCGAGATACGTGGTGGGGTCTCTTGAAGTGTGTTGGTATTCAGGGGAGTTGATCAATGTTGTCATCTTTTCAACATAGTCTGTGGTGTTGAGGATCACAGTGGCGTTGCCCTTGTCGGCTGGTAGAATGATGATATCTGGATTGTTGTGGAGATTCTTGAGGGACCGTCTCTCAGCTGGGGTTACATTGGATTGGGGGACTTTGGCTCTTCTCAGGAAGGAAGCAACATCTTGCCTAGCTTCTTCGGCAGTGTTCTTAGGAAGATGAGAGATGGCTGCTTCAGTCTGAGTTATAATGGTTTCGACTGGAATAGATCTAGGAGTGATCGAGAAATTGAAACCTTTGGACAAAATGTTGTGGGCAGCTGGGTCGAGTGGAGTGTCAGAAAAGTTGTGGACTAAAACTGGTGAGTCCGCTGGGGATGATTGTGGAGCTTTCAGCTTGAGTAGTGCTGAGAGCTTTTTCTTCTGTGTGCTGGTTTTTTCATTGGCAATATGATCGGCTTTTTCATGGGATATTCTGACGAAAGTGTCCCAGATTGTTGGATGAATTGTTGAATGTAGCATCTCTCTTCACGAATATTCCTTTAGCTGACACCTTGAGTGTTTTGGAAACCAAGCATCAAATCTCTAGAGACAATCTCAACCTCATCAGCCATTGTATGTCCAGTACATACTTTCTATTTCAGGGCAAATTCTACAAACAAGTGAAAGGAGCCCCGATGGGTTCCCCCCTCTCCCCAGTTCTTGCAAACCTCTACATGGTGGACTTCGAAACCAGAGCCATTGACACATCTGAACTCAAGCCCACTTGCTGGCTCAGATACGTAGATGACATCTTTGCCATTTGGCCTCATGGGTTTGAAACCCTACCAACATTCCTGACCCACCTTAACACCATTCACCCCAACATACAATTCACTATGGAAATAGAAAAGGACGACTCCCTCCCATTCTTGGATGTTCTCATCAGGAAGTCCAACAATTCTTTCACTCACACCGTCTACCGCAAACCAACCCATACAAACCGGTACCTCAATGCCAAGTCTCATCATCACCCAGCACAATTGAATTCGGTTCTGAATTCTCTCATACATAGGTCCTTCAAACTCACCGATAACCACAATAGATCCAATGAAATGGAAAAGCTCAAATCCGCACTTACCCAGAACGATTTTTCCGATTCCCAAATCCACAAGTCTATTAAACTCCAGCAAACCCGAGATCTTCACCCTAGACCCCCGAAGGACGAACCTGAACGACAAAAAGCTTTCCTTCCATATATTCATGGTGTTACGGATAAAATAAGTCGAATTCTGACACGACATGACATCAAAACCATTTTCACAGCTAACAACCAAATATCCACCTACCTTCGAACACCCAAAGACACAATCCCCAATGAAACCCAAGGAATATATGAAATACCATGCTCTAACTGTCCCAGAACATACATCGGCCAGACCAACCGACGAGTGTCCTGTAGAGCATATGAACACGAACTAGCAGTCCGTAATTCTGACACAAACTCAGCATTATTCCAACATCATCTAGAAACAGGCCACAAAATAGATTTCAAAAACACCAAAACCGTTGCCACAGCCAAAACCCTCCAAACCAGAATTACCCGTGAAGCCATTGAAATCGAAAAACGTCCGAACTGTCTCAATAAACGCGACGATTCTCAAAGACTCCCCAATACCTGGAAACCACTTTTGGTCCGACATACTTCTATTCACTCCGACTTGGGAACCAATCCGTTCGAACCTCCCATCGACCGTCCGATACCTGATCCTGCCATAACTACTAATGAACCCTCAAATCCCACCAACCTTCTATCCTCGATCTCCAGTGATGATAGCCAGCTAGTGAGACAACTCAGACCTAGACGCAAGGTCACTAAGTCTTGAAAATGGCTCCGAAATGGGAGTCGAAACGTAGACAAGTAAATCTTTCCAGACGCGGATCAACCGGAAGTTCCAGCCAGCACATTTCTGACCGCGGAAGCCTAGCCGATCAAATATATATATATATATATATATATATATATATATATATATATATATATCCATAGTTTTTTTTTATCAAACAGTAATACCAGTGCGTTATCGAATCATTACTGTCATAGGAGGATGGCTTTACTCATAACATACTGCTATTTTTGTTATTCATTTATTTTTCAACCATATTCATATGAACTCCTCCACCCAGGAATCAGTGACTTGAACATGATTTGAGTAAACTGTTTCCCATCATAGTGAACAAGAATAATATAGGTATGGTCGTCTCTTCCACCCTCACGAGTAATAACCTGTCAATCATTTGTACGTCTCATATCTCACAGAAATAAGTTGACTTTGAACATTTAGCGAACTCAGTGTTATCATCAATTCCGGAAGTGATCCAATCTTTACTTCAAAAGGTATTTCAAACCGAACATCTCAATTTGGTCCAAATTGTCCGTCAAGCACCTGCTCTATTTTCGCTAATTACCAGATTATGTGGTGGACAAACCGTGAAACGCGGTGCAACAAAGTCTGGCGGACCCAATGACAAACGTCTCTCACAAAAGCTGGAAAGAGATGGAGAAGGAGAGAAATTAATACTTTGCTATGGCTAATTAGAGCCCGATGTCATGGATGTTAGCGAGCGCGGGGTGGCATCGAGTGGGATCTTTCGAAATTATTTCTCTTTGTAACTTTCCTAGACTTTCAGGTCATTTATGTTTTCCGTTGATACAACTCCATTGGCGAAATGACTTTTATTTTTGCTTTCTGCTGCAGAGACGCGGTTTGAATTCGTTGAAAGAGTCTGGTAAAAATAAATGAAATGATAGCGAATGGAAACTGAGAACAGAATATATGAGATTATATATATATATATATATATATATATATATATATATATATATATATATATATCTACAAAAAGTGTCTAGGATCAATTCAGTCATGTCACTGTGAATTTTATATTTTGAAAGGTTATGTGTAAATTTTACTAAGACCTTCGATGTCAGTTCTTGATTGTTGGTGTCTACAAGTTTCAACTCCACACCAAAGATATCGAAAGATCTCATCGTTTATTAAATTGATCGTATGTTTTCTCATATCCTGCTTTTTCTCATAACCCTATATGATACTAAAAAAACAAATAAACGTAATCACCCTTCAGTAATTACAACGTGATTGATTGATGTCGAACCAATAATTTGCTCTCAATTTCCCTTTTGGGTTCTTTTTTCATTCATCTCAAGATTTTCTTGTTTTTTATGTTGATGTCTTACTTTTTCATCTGACGATGGAAGTAAAATATGGAAATATTTTTCTGCTGAATATTTATATAATTATATATATAATATTTTTTAATAACTTCAAGTAAAACCTCTGAGGGAATGCCTTCCTCAATGTCGCAGATGATGAGAGATTAAGAAGGAGAGAGTAATTAATTCAAGTATAGAATTATCGTTCTTTCCTTCACAATATCACTTCAATGTGTATATCCTTCCTCTCTCTATTGTATACCGCATCGTGTTATATGGAAAACTGTCATAAAGGCCAGTCCATTAGTTGTAATGTCTGGTGACTGATGATGATATTTGCAGTCAAATGAGTGGTCTCATGAGAAAAATCTTCGCTAATTGTCAAGCTGTCAAATTAATAGGAGTGTAAAAATAAATATAAATATATAAAATCAAATGTGAAATATATCAAAATTGAATGAATATCAACAATTGTTATATAAAGGTTTATTCAATATTGCCACAGAGTATTTGATCATTGCAATCGTTATGTTGTCCAATAATGATTTTGATAATCTGAATGGGTTGTAAAGTTTATCTTTATCTACACCTGTACTCTAATAATACACTTATATGCCCACAACCCGTTTTATAATGAAATCCATCACGATACACATTTTCATTACGATACAGATTTTCAACCAATAGAAACCCATTATTTTTCTATCGAGCATGATGTGCAAGCTTTGCATTTTGACATTTGTCAAGTCAAAATCAGTAGGTATTGAATCTTTGAAGAATTTAGTCAATTTTCGATAATCGAATGAAAATGTCTTATAGCAGTGATATAGAGAATTACCAGCGACTCCTCCACAGATGTCTTAGACAAGAAAATAATACAATCGAGAAGATTATATTTTTCATTTGACAAATGCAACACATATGTTTTTATTTTCGGCCAAATCAAATGAGATCTCATGGCTGAGAGACCAAAGGCGCGGGCAGTGATCTGAAACGTCCGGGCTGAATTCCTAACATCAGCAGTATTTTTTTCATTTTTTTTTCTTTTCATTTCTCATTGTTGTATTTTCCGTGGTTATACCATTAATTATAATTTTGTAGAATTTTTCAAAGAAATACGATTGATTACCTACTATTATTGTGTTCAATATAAATATCTAATAATATATTCAAAAAATGAACAATTTGTTCAGGCCAGCCTCAACTCACCTACACTGTAGGTTGACGGACTAACACCTATCAGAAAACAACTACTCCCCTGGCTAATACCACGAAGGGCATTGGATTACATCCAACAGGTGTTAGTGTGGGATTCTTCACAGAAGAAATTCCACATATGCTCTTGGCGATACACCACCAGAATTGATTTTCAATTATTGGGACAGGACACACTTGCAGACCGGTTTCGGGCTATTTGGCCTCTCGTCAGTGCAAGGCAGTGCCATCATCAACATAAGTCGACGACTTCCCATAATTAAAAATCATACTCGAGTAGAGTATCTTCCCTAGACCTAGGCTGATACAAACAACAAGCTAAATAGCCGTTGCTGCGCCATCTGCCCGTAGACTAGGTACTAACCAAGAGCATATCCACATGGTCCCAATTCCTTGTACAAGGTAAATCCGAATAAAATAAATATTCTTGGGAATGCTTGAAGACTGGCTTTAAATCAAATATTCAAAAAATGAACAATTTGTTCAGGCCAGCCTCAACTCACCTACACTGTAGGTTGACGGACTAACACCTATCAGAAAACAACTACTCCCCTGGCTAATACCACGAAGGGCATTGGATTACATCCAACAGGTGTTAGTGTGGGATTCTTCACAGAAGAAATTCCACATATGCTCTTGGCGATACACCACCAGAATTGATTTTCAATTATTGGGACAGGACACACTTGCAGACCGGTTTCGGGCTATTTGGCCTCTCGTCAGTGCAAGGCAGTGCCATCATCAACATAAGTCGACGACTTCCCATAATTAAAAATCATACTCGAGTAGAGTATCTTCCCTAGACCTAGGCTGATACAAACAACAAGCTAAATAGCCGTTGCTGCGCCATCTGCCAGTCTTCAAGCATTCCCAAGAATATTTATTTTATTCGGATTTTCCTTGTACAAGGAATTGGGACCATGCGGATATGCTCTTGGTTAGTACCTAGTCTACGGGCAGATGGCGCAGCAACGGCTATTTAGCTTGTTGTTTGTATCAGCCTAGGTCTAGGGAAGATACTCTACTCGAGTATGATTTTTAATTATGGGAAGTCGTCGACTTATGTTGATGATGGCACTGCCTTGCACTGACGAGAGGCCAAATAGCCCGAAACCGGTCTGCAAGTGTGTCCTGTCCCAATAATTGAAAATCAATTCTGGTGGTGTATCGCCAAGAGCATATGTGGAATTTCTTCTGTGAAGAATCCCACACTAACACCTGTTGGATGTAATCCAATGCCCTTCGTGGTATTAGCCAGGGGAGTAGTTGTTTTCTGATAGGTGTTAGTCCGTCACCCTACAGTGTAGGTGAGTTGAGGCTGGCCCGAACAAATTGTTCATTTTTTGAATATTTGATTTAAAGCCAGTCTTCAAGCATTCCCAAGAATATTTATTTTAATCTAATAATATAATATTTTTAGTTCTCCATTATTTATTGGGTGTAGATAAAAAAGCGTATGCAACTCTCATGAAATGGTTATTAATACACTCGCATGAAACATACGAAACGAGCCGAAGGCTCGTTTCGTATCCCGGTTTATGCTCATGTATTAATAACCATCATTACACGATCGTTGCATAATATACTATTATCACATTCACCGAGATTCAGTTTCATCAAACATATATCAATTTCATTATTCAGATCACGAGTGTGAAGAAGATGTGGATTATAACTTCTCGGAAGAGTACAGCAAATACTAGAATGTTGTGAAAAAGCTTCCCAAGTTGCATGTACAAATTACAAGACCTCTAAATTTTCTCGAAGCGTATATGAATGAGTTTGGCGTTAAACCAGGAAGAACCATTATTTCTTTCACAGCATTTCTCACCAGTTTTCCAAGAATTTCTGCGTGAGTTTTGTGAGAGGAGCAGTTGGTAGAGGATGTGCTAGTGAAGGCCAGATATACTTATTCAGAATATTGAGTTTTTGATCAGGATTCAGAAAGAGATTTGTAGTTAATTTAGTGAGAATCTTATTAAGGTTCGAAATTGTAGTTGACTCATCAGATACTAGTTTATTATCAGACGTCATTCTAAGATATTTTATATTTTCTGATTTCTTCAATCCAGATATATTTATATAGTTGTCGATTTGTGAAGATGTCTCAATGATCTCCCCTTTTTCTATTATGATTACTTTCGATGGTAAGGTTAGTTTGAGCAGAAAGATTTATAGCCATTTTCACCAATGTAATCGCTGAATCTTTCGAGTTGGCAATCAGAACCGTATCATCAGCAAATCCTAGAACGGATAGCTTTTCAAGATCTGAAATTTTTTGGATCAGTTCTTTCAATCATAGAATGGGCATCACTACCAATTTGGACCATCCCTATAAATAATCTCTCCGTAGTGGCTGCATGGTCTGAATAATGGACCATTCATGGTGCTTATTTTGGTCTACGTTTGAAGGTACTTGCACTGTTATCCGAGCTTTTTGCATATATATTCGTTTGCTACCTAGGTGGCACATAGCCAGGAAGGTAGTTGTTTTCCAGCAAATATCGGCCTATTCTCCTAACCAAGCAGGCCTGTCTCAGTAGATCAGAAAAGTTGTACTGACCCGTTTGCTGGTATCTTGGTGACCAACAATTGTCTGTCGCATGAGGCCAGCCAGCCTTGTCTTTCCTGACATTTTTTTTCAAATTGAATTTTTGCATATTTTCAAATATTCATGTGTAAATGCAATATCGAACTAGTAGGACACTAAATTCATTTACAGCACTGGTATTAATGGATGTATTCTCCTTCGGGTGACTCACAAATTCTCGAATCAGAGGCTCTCTCGGCCTCATAGGTCGCCCTTAGGGCATAACCATCTACTGAATACTCTTGGTACGTAAATACCTACCTATCACATTGCAAATACTATTTCGATGCGTTTCAGAAGGATATCGGAAGGAAGAGAGTCACAAGTTTCATATTGTTTCTCCGATACGTAACCACAATACTATTGATATGAACAGTTTAATCGGTGGAGGGCATTCGATGGTTTTCCATTTGAGATCCATTTCCATGAGAACATTTGTTCATCACCCTTTTTTCATGTCCGTATCAATCACTGACGTACTTTTCCTGAATATACATCGGATGTTCGACGTTTACTGAGTTGATTTCAATTTTACCTCTTGGAGTATCCACCCATTCAAACACTGTGCGTTGAAACTATTCAAATTAAAATTTTTTCCATTAGTATAACTAGACATATTCCTTTTTTCAGTCTTGCTCATTTGTGAAAGTGTTCCACGTCTCGAATAAATCATTTATTGTGAATTATTTATGATAAATATCCATGCCAAAGAACCTTAATTGGTCTAAATATTTACATTAGGTTTATTTCTAGTAGTTCAAGGTACATTCTGCGCATTCAACTTATGTTAATTCGTTTAATAAATGGAACAGTTATTATTGGTACAAATGAAGGATAGCCGCAAAGTGAGGAGTTTAAATTTATTGCTGAAATACATTTTGACAAAAAAGTGATTCGTCAGGACTGAAAACTGAGTGACTGGGAAGATGTACATTTGTTCGACTATTTTTGTTGATTGGAAATTTTTTGAGGACACCCTATCTCGATTATGTTAGTAAACGCACGAAAAACTTCATATGGTACATCAAGAAACCGTTAACGACGTTACTTTCCTTAATGAACGATTGAGATATGCTTATAACACATCTAATAATTTTCATGCGAAAGTACACAGATGATAAATAATGAATTATGAATTGAATCCTCATAAATATCAAAGAATGCAATTTTTGAAAGAAGATTTCTGGATGTATACATTTTTGTGAAATACGTTTATGAGGAATCAACAATATCCAGAATTCCCGGAAATCATTCATGCAATGAGTCTACATGCAGATCTGAATCTCAAAACTTACCCTTCAAATTTGTTTGAAAACGTAATTCTTCCCAAAGTTTCGATTTTTGATAGAGCGGCATTGTTTATTGTCAAATTATCTCAGGTTTTCTCTTGAAAATTTGCGAATGTCCCCCACCTATCGCAAAATGAGAATTAAACAAAGGCTTCTGATTTCTCAACTGAAATTTTTCCCTTCAAGTGAAATGTTAATTTTTCTTTCGGTGTTCAAAAATGTTTTTACTGTTTTCACGTAGAAGAGAAGTGCTGAACTTGATCCTTCTCCCTAATGAGCTTCTCCCTCGCTGAACCAAAAGTTGGCGCTGAATACGGATTGCAGAGAGAATAGAATTAAATTGCTAGGTTAAATTACGTCTGTGGATCGCAGAAGTCTAAATTACACGTCAACAATTAATTTTTTATTTGCGCCACCTAGTGCTAGCATTGCCTTAATCGATTCTCGATGGTACAGGATGAATCTACACGATGAAAAAAAATATTTTTTTTTCGATAGCTAGTCTGTCTCAAAAAGGCTTGATATAATGGAAAGATTGCAATAACGTATATGAGCAAAAATGGTAATTTTTCCTGAAAACAGATATCATAAGAATTCAAAGCTTTTTTTATCCAGAGGAGGGAAAACCCAAAAAACGGATTTAAGAATATTGTGGAGTTCCATTATCCAAACCATTCGTGAATGACCTGATTCTATATTCTCGTTGATAAGATTGAAGAGGCATCAGAAGTTTTCAATACTTATAATGCTGATCGATTTTTTTCAGTGTGAAAATTGAAACATTCAATTCAGCTAAGTTATAATAAATTGTGAGCTCGCATGTTGATATCACCATATGACTCTATAGTAAACTTCGAGATCTAATAACGCATAGGATTCTCATCCACTTTTCACTCTGATTTCAATTTTCGTTGTATTGAACAGTTTTTCCCTAATTTGTTACGTTATTCAGCAAATTTTATATCTGTTATATCCCTTTGTGTTGAGAAATGAATAAAATGATTTTCATAATATCAGTAAAAGGTACAGAGTATCTCATTCTCTATGAAAAAGCAATGCATGAAAGATCTAAAAAATGAAGTCGTAGATATTAATACTAAATTTTTCAATTGGTCTGGTATTTTCAAGCCAGAATTTTTTATATCGTCTATTAATCCAATCAAATAAACTGTTCAGGAGCCCAAAATGACGATTTTCGCCTATCCGAAAAGTAGCTGTGGATTCCGACAGATACAGGTGTCAGTCATTATTATCCCCTAAAGTTTGCGCCAGATTCTGTCCGTGCGTTCAGCAACAATTGGCGGTTGAGTGCCGGAAATCATAATTTGTTTTGGTTTTTTGCTTATATAATGAAAACTATTGGTCGGGTCGAAAAAAAGTTGAATCGAAAGTTGTAGATAATTGAAAAATCTACGATTAGCGTTGGCCCGATGTCGATATTCTAATTTGTTGCTAAACTATTGCGCTCGGAAATTAAAAAAGGCTTTTTCTTCATTATTTTATTAAATAATGTTGAGATATATTTGGGAGTTGCGATTGTGAATTTGGGTAGCTTTCAACTAGTAGAAACCACAGTTTCAATTTGGTTGAAAGACAATTGATAGGTTAGCAACAATCTAATTTGTTACTAAAAAAAGTGTCCCACTAGATTGTTATTTCTTGACCTACGGATAATTGCACAGCAATGAACGAAACGGTTTTGGATAGTCAAAGAGTTGAACTACAAACTATCATTTTTGGAAAATTGATTTTTGCAATGTGATACCTTCAAAACTGGCGTCAAAAAAACAACGTTATTCAAACTAAAAAACAATGAGGAAAAAATGGTCGTGTCGAAAAGCGACAAAATGCATTGGAAAGCTACGATTTTTCTACGAATTTTGCCAACCTGACTTTTGTTCCAAGATAATTACAAGCCGAGATAACACTTATTTTTATTTAATTCCCCCTTCCTTTGTTTATTTATATGAAGCAATGGGACCTCGAAGACTGCACAGAGCAAGAATCATATTATCCATAGGAACCAGCAGAATTTGTTTTTCACAATTATTTATCGTATTTATTGATGGGAGCAGTGGATGTTCTTTTGGGACCGTTCGATGTGCCGTGTGGAGGGGGAAGCCGGAGAGAGCAATCCAGCACTAGGCGACGGCCTTTCCATCGCGTGAAACAAACTGATCAGAGCCCAAAATGACCTCGCTGTCGTAATCTCGGAAACTACTGGACGGATTTTAGTTTTTTTTTCAATTTTCACTAGTGCATCGAGATATGATCGAATGTCACTATGGCCTGCCTGGATTTTTTTCGGAAATCCCTCAAATTACAAATAATTCAATTTTTACGCTGCGAATTTAGTGAATAATAGTTATTTATGATACAAGTGTTAAAAGTGGCAAATTATTTGTCGATCCACAAAAGGGTACAAGAAAGCAACGCGTGGCTGTAGAAAACATAGAGTCTTTGTTATAGTTGCCGTGGTGAAACATGCACGAACGTTGAAAAAAAATTTGTTGAAATCTCAGATATTGATCAAGAATTTTCGGACGAGCATAATATCTTTATAGATGAATCAAATGTTCCGGTACAAGGCTACAGTTTGATTGGTTATGGCGAATGTGTGCTCGACAGTGAAAATGATGAGGAGAGCGATGCAGGAGAGCGATGCGAGCGAAATTGAATATACTATCGCAAATAAGCGACCAAAATCGAAATGGGAGTAAATTTTTTTATTAGAATCAATATACTTATTCAATCCTTCTACGAAACAATCCTATTTGAAGTCAACATTCACTTCCTATGTCACGATGTTATCAGCCTTCCAAAAAATATATTCATTCCCTAAAACTAAATTTGCAGCGTTGAAATTGAATTATTTGTGATTTGACGAATTTCCGAACCGGGCAAGCCACAGTGATATTCGATTATATCTCGATGCACTAGTAAAAATTAAAAAGAAATAAATGAAATCCGTCCAGTAGTTTTCGAGATTATAGAGTGGGAGGTCATTTTGGGCTCTGATCAGTTGATTTCACGCGATGGAATCGCCTAGCCCTGGGTCGCTCTTTTCGGCTTCCTTCTCCACACGGCATCGGCACGTCGAACGGTCCCAGAAGAACCTCCAATGCTACCATCAATAAATATGATAAATGATTGTGGAAAACAAATTCTGCTGGTTTCTATGGATAATATGACTCTTGCTCTGTGCAGTCGTCAATGTCTCGTTGCTTCATATAAATAAACAAAGGGAGGGGGAATTAAATAAAAATAAGTGTTATCTCGGCTTGTAATTATCTTGGAACAAAAATCAGGTTGGTAAAATTCGTAGAAAAATCGTAGCTTTCCAATGCATTTTGTCGCCTTTCGATACGACCATTTTTTCCTCATTGTTTTTTAGGTTGAATAACGTTGTTTTTTGACACCATTTTTGAAGGTATCACATTGCAAAAATCGATTTTTCAAAAATGATAGTTTATAGTTCAATTCTTTGACTATCCAAAACCGTTTCGTTCATTGCTCTGCGATTATCCGTAGGGCAAGAAATAACAATCTAGTGGGACACTTTTTTTAATAACAAATTAGATTGTTGCTAACCTATCAATTGTCTTTCAACCAAATTGAAACTGTGGTTTCTACTAGTTGAAAGCTACCCAAATTCACAGTTGCCACCCCCGAATGCATCTCAACATTTTTTAATAAAATAATGAAAAACGCCTTTTTTTAATTTCCGAGGGCAATAGTTTAGCAACAAATAAGAATATTGACATCGGGCCAACGCTAATCGATAGATTTCTCAATTATCTACAACTTTCGATTCAACTTTTTTTCGATCCGACCAATAGTTTTCATTATATAAGCAAAACACAAAAGAAATATGATTTCCGGCACTCAACCGCTATTGTTGCTAAACGCACGGACATAATCTGGCGCAAACTTTAGGGGATAATAAGGACACCTGTGTCTGCCGGAATCCACAGCTACTTTTCGGGTAGGCGCGAATTTTTCGAAAAAAGTTTATTTGATTGGACTATATTGGTATTTGCAGTTTTTACTATGTTTTATATGTATGTAGCATAGTATAACTGGGTTAGATAATTCAAATTCAGTGCCAGCCATATTGGATTCTATACTAGGTAACTTCTGAAGAAATATATCTCGACTAAAATTGTTGTTGTTTCGTTAACCAGCTGACGAACATCAAGTCAAAACTTGTGCGAGCAATAAATTAACGAGGCCTTACCTTTTAACACAGCACGGTGGTCTCCACTCCACCACCCATTTTTAGGAAATGATGACAATTAAGCATCATCAGTGAAAGCCAAATTGTCAGCTAACTTTGTTTTGTTATTAGACAGCATAAATTGCTGTTGATATTACCTATTTGTCTACCTATTGAAATGTCGTTAATGATCTTTTGAAACGTTCTATGATATTTTCTATTATTCATGCTCAATAGCAGATGAGAAAGAAAGAAGGGCTCTTCGACATGAATCATTCCATTGTTACTTTTGTAGAACAGTATAATCTAAGATATCAAACATATAAAACCCCTTCGAAAGGAGTATTCAACATGAAAAAAATCATCAAATCAGTTATTAATAGTAGTAGGGATAAAACGTACTTAGACCTCCCCCCACCAATTTGTCCTTGAATATCCTTGATGACGGGTCACTTTGAATGACCTTTGGTGTGTGTACTACCAAGCGCATGCAAGTTTGACCTTGGATAACCTTGAAGACGAGTCACCTTGAATGACCTTTGATGTGTGTACTACCAAGCGCATGCAAGTTTGACCTTGAATACCCTTGAGTGTTGGCGTGGTCTAGCTTGAACAGCGTTGCCCTTGAATGACATTGAAGAATATATTCTTGTGACCTTCAATAACTTTGAGTAATGACTTTGTGCAATGTCAAATTGTTTCGAAACAGTGGAAAGTTTAGAGACTATATTCACGTAGAATAATTTTGACCTACAAATAACCTTGATCACATTCGCTGTCAAACGGACCCAAGCACCCTGTTAGCATCACCCTTGAATAACCTTGAACTTGTTGGAACTTCTCAAGACAAGCACGGTACACATTTCTGTAGTTGATTATCAATCCATACTTGGGGAGGGGGAGTGGTGAATATATAAGTATATATATATATATATATATATATATATATAGAACGAGAGTCCTGGTTACTTCCACTACGATCATTCAGCGTGTGTGTATTTTCTCTTATTGAGAGTGATTGAGAGTTATTGAAGTTGACAATGTATTCGTGTAGTGATTGCGGTAAAAAATTCACTAGAAGTGACAACTTGCATCGTCATCAGCGGGATTCTTGTTTGTCGAAGAATGAAGCTGGACCATCGAAAAGGTCGAGGATGGACATTCACCCTACACCTCCTCCAATGCAGACCTGTTTGTGTTGCAATATGAGTGTTGCTTCTAATCAGATGAATTCACATCGGAGAACTTTGGAACATAGAACAAATGCATGCGTCCAATATGGAGAGGGTGTGAAAATTATCCATACTGCTTTCAAATGTAGAATTGTCAGCTACAGGGTGGATAGTCAAAACCACCACACGGATTACATCATCTTCTTCAACGAGATGAAACAAAAAATATTGAAATTACTGGAAGAAGTGTTGATGATCCACAAAGCGGTGAAAGTTAACATGGAGGTGTTTGGGCGATACAATCTGCAAACTAAAGAGCTATCTGATATAAAAGCCTTCAATAGCTCTAATCAAGTTATCGATCAATCGAGTGACTTGAACATGGTTTATAATACCTTCATAGATAGCCTCACAACTCAAGCAATGGAATTCAATGAGCGTGATTCAGGTATGTCGTAATACATCCACATGAGTAATCCCTTAATTGATGAAAAAAAATGGTTTTCAGGTTGGACTATTGATGAAATATTGTATATGGAGGTTAATGTCAACAAATACAGTCCACTCGGGGGGTCTTCGTACATCAAGCTGCCGAAGTATATCGAGTCGAAGAAGGCTATTGTGAATGTCAACAATCAAGACCAATACTGTTTTGCATGGGCTGTTACATCGGCATTGTATCCCGCCACCGTTAGAGTTAACGAAATTTCATCATACCCACCATTCCATACTGTGCTGAATGTGGCAGGTATAGATTTTCCAGTTAAGTTGAAGGATATTCCAAAATTTGAAGTGATGAATGATTGCTCTGTCAATGTTTATGGGCTAGAAAGTAATTTGAAGAATGGTAAAATTGAATATGAGGTAGTCGGTCCATTACATTACTCCAAACGTAGGCTCAATAGTCATGTTAATCTTTTAAATATCACCGATGAGTCTGGCAACAGCCATTATTGTTGGATAAAAGATCTGTCGAAATTAGTTTCCTCTCAAGTGTCCGCAAATCAACATAAAAAATATTTTTGCGATGGATGTCTATTGTATTTTGGGACTGAACGACATTTACTACGCCATCAGTCGAATGATTGCAATCATATTTCGACAAGTACACCCTCAACAAAACTCAGAAAAGATAAATTTGGAAAATATGTACCTGAGAATATTTTGAAGTTCGAAAATATCGAGAAACAATTGAGAGTTCCGTTTGTTGTATACGCCGATTTCGAATCAATTCTGAAACCGGTGCATACAACAGAACCAAATCCTGCTTACTCCTACACCAATCGGACTTATGTACATGAGCCATATGCTTTCTCGTATCTTATAAAGTGTTGTTTCGATGATTCCATTTCGAAATTTGTATTATACAGAGGTGTAGAGGCCGGTAAAGTTTTTGTTTCAAACTTGGAGGCCGATCTCACTGATATATATCATAAATACTTGAAGAATGTCATCCCCATGACTCCTTTGACTGTTGTGGAAGAGCGTGACTTTAATATTGCCACTACATGTGGAATATGCGAAAAACCATTTGAGGATGGTGATGTTAAAGTACGAGACCACTGCCATCTAACAGGCAAAAAGAGAAATGGGGCGGCGCATTCAACATGTAATCTCAATTTCAAGTTACCCAATTTTGTTCCAATAATATTCCATAATCTCAGTGGTTATGACTGTCATTTATTTATAAAAGAGTTGTGTGGTAACAAAGACAAGGTTGACGTTATCGCACAAACTAAAGAAAACTATATATCTTTCACGAAACATATATTCATGGAGAATAGGTCTGAACGAAATGGTTATATGAGGAAAATATTTTTAAAATTGAGATTCATCGATAGTTTTAAATTCTTGGCCGCTTCTCTGCAAGAGTTAGGTGATAATTTAGATGATGAACATTTTGTGGAGATGAGAAAGCATTTTCAGGAAAATGAAAAATTTAATCTCATGCGTCAGAAAGGTGTTTTTCCATATAGTTTCATTGATTCTTTAGATAAATTGAATTATCCATGTTTACCTTCCAAGGCAGAATTTTATGACAAATTGAGTGAAAAGCATATTTCTGAAGTTGATTATGATCGGGCGAGTAAGGTTTGGAATATGTTCAATTGCCGAAATTTAGGTGAATATTCCGACATATACTTAAAATGTGATGTTTTGTTGTTGTGTGACATATTTGAGAACTTCAGAAACATGAGTTTGAAAACATATAAATTAGACCCTGCTCATTATTTCACTTCCCCAGGTCTGTCTTGGGATGCAATGTTGAAATATACAGGTGTAGAGTTAGAATTATTAACCGATATCGATATGGTACACTTTTTCCAGAAGGGTATACGTGGTGGTGTTAGTCAATGTTCTGAGAGAAAACATATTGCAAATAATCAATTTCTTCCAAATTATAACCCTGAACAACCTTCTTCTTTCATTATGTATTTGGATGCAACAAACCTCTATGGTCATAGCATGTCGCAATCACTTCCATCAGGAGGATTCACATGGCTCACTCCATATGAAATTAGTCAATTAGATATCAATAGTATTCCTGATGATAGTTCCGAAGGATACATTTTGGAAGTAGATGTGCACTATCCTGTAGAATTGCACGATCTTCATTCAGATTTACCCTTTTTAGTAGAAAGTATCATACCACCTAATTCAAATTCCAAAATACCAAAACTCATTCCGAATTTGAATGATAAAAAAAAATATATTGTCCATTATAGAAACTTGAAGCAAGCAGTCCGTAATGGTTTGATGGTAATGAAAACTCACAGGATTTTAAGATTCAATCAATCACCATGGTTAAAAAAGTATATAGATCTGAATACTGAGTTGAGGAATAAGGCTTCGAATAAATTCGAAAAGGGTTATTTTAAACTCAATACAAACAGTATATTCGGTAAGACCTGTGAGAATGTTAATAATAGAAAAGATATTCGACTAGTTACCCATTGGAAGTCTATAAGAAGGGCTATGGGTGCTAACTCTCTCATAGCTCGTCCTAATTTTAAAACCGTATCTGTATTCTCTGAGGATTTTGTGGCTATACATATGGGTAAAGTCAATATTTGCTATAACAAACCATTGTATTTGGGATTCTCTATTTTAGATATGTCAAAAACTGTTATATACGACTTTTTCTATGACACAATTAAAAAACATTACGGATCGCAAGCTTCCCTTTTATATACTGATACCGATTCTTTAATACTGAAAATTGAAACTGATAATTTTTATCAATTCATGATCGAAAATGCTGATAAATTTGATACTTCGAATTATGGTGCAGCTAACAAATTTAATATACCCGTAAGTAAATCAGTGGTTGGAAAAATGAAGGATGAACTCCCAAATGACCCTATTATCAGTTTTTACGGTACCGGTGCTAAAGCTTACCATGTCAAAAGTATATCTGACGAGATGAAAAAAGCTAAAGGTATAAAAAAATCCGTTGTCAGAAATCAAATTTCAATTGACGATTATATGAATATCGTCGAATCAGGTGGTGTGATCCTTAGAAAGATGAATGTTTTCAGGAGTAATTTACATGATATACATACATTGATGTGTAATAAAGTCGCTTTGTCCCATAAGGATGATAAGCGATTCATTATTCCCAACACTACAAAAACATTGCCGTGGGGTCATACTGATATTGAATTTTACCAAACTGAGCCCGATGAGAACTTCAGAATTCTTCTGGAAACACTAGAAACTGAAAAATATATCGCCGATAATAAATTGGATCTTCTCATCAAACTATTGGAAGAGCAATCGAATAAATGAAATCAAACAGTGACTGTAAAATCTTTATGCTGTGACTATTGAAATGCTGTGCTTTTGTTAATAAAGAATTTGGAAAGAATCTACCTATTTTATTCATATCAACTGTGCCGCTGGGCGCAGCCCGCAGGTACTGAAGGTTTAAACTGTTTTCGACATCAAGGTTATTGAAGGTCAAAACTATTCGAAGTGAATATTTCTCTGATAGAAGAATTTGGAAAGAACGACGAAGGTACTATTTTCGACATCAAGGTTAGTGAAGGTCAAAACTATTCGAAGTAAATATTTCTCTGAAAGAAGAATTTGAAAAGAACGACGCAGGTACTTGGGGGAAGGGGCGTTGCCAATGTATACTTAGTGAACCATTTCATATTCTCAGAGGAGCAGAACTCAAATCATTCCACTTCAGTCATCAGTTGAGTCGGAACCTTTCACTCCAGTGTCGAGTACCTGCGAATTATTGTGTTTGTTTGAGCCAGTGCCAGATTACGGATTTATACCCTATGTAAGTACCTGCTTTAAATTTATTGTTCTTTGTTTGACTGTCTGCTTGTATCTGCTTTTATTGTTCTTTGTTTGATTTTCCGCTTTCGGAATTCGAATTTGGTATGAATATTTATCATTTTGCTCTTTCGATTTTCATATTCAGAATTATGTTAGACATGGTTATATTTTATATTGTTTGTTCATTTTCGAACTCATGTTGGAATGAGTAATTCTCTTTTTTGTTTTCTGAATTTCTATCAGATATCTGGCATCAATAATGTTCATGCTCGCACTTGAATTGATTTGGTAATTTTTCATTTTTGATTCATCATATTGAAACTTATGATTCGTGCGGTATTTTTCACTTCATTCTTGTATTGTTAAAATTATATATCTCGTTGAATATTTTCTATTTTCAGTAACATGCCTACTTTGAAAAATCTGCTAACTTCGACATCCTTATATTTGATTTGTTGACATGAATATTTATCATTTTGTCCTTTCGATTCTCATGTTCAGACTTATGTTTGACATTGTTGTATGTATTTTTCACTTCATTCATGTATGTAAAATTCATATATTTCATTGATTATTTTCTATTTTCAGTATCATGTCTACTTTGAAGAAATTGTTGACTTCAACAACTTTTCCCGTGGTGAAGATGCAGTCGAATGCGGCATCGGCGATGGACATGCCGCTTCTTGCAGCACAGGAGCGGACTGAGGCGGCTATTCCTTCCACATCGAGGGGTCCAGCTGGGGCATTTTTCGGGGAATTCAACCCGAATTCAACGATGTCGTCGGAGATGTCCCCAGTGTTGGATGGTGTGCTGGATATGGCGGAAGAGATGGCGGTGTCCAAAAGTACGCAGATAGAAAAGAAGGTCCCAACTTCGAGGGGGAAGGATCTTTCAAAATTCTTTCCGCTGTACGACTCTGAGGATGACTTTGTTGAACAACAACCTCAGAGTAAAAAATGTGGTGGGCTGAAGAGGAAGGCGGCTGACAGTCCACCAGCGGACAGCAAGCGGCAGAAGCGGGCACCGCCGAAGAAGAAGCCACAACCGCCGAGGAAGCCGCAACCGAAAAAGCGGCAAACAAGGCCGACGCCTGCTGCGAGGAAGTTGCCTGTGCCAGTGCGTGGGCGAGTTGGCGGCAAACTCGCTGCTTTTCGTAAGAGGTGTGCGAAGGCTACACCGTATAAGTTGTGGCCACGTCCTGCACCTCTTGCAGAAATTGAATCTGCACCGTCATCCCAAGAGAGGGAGGCACAGCAGCCTTCTCAAGGGATAGGGGCAGATCCCGTTTCTAAAAGACCCGCGAGAGAGACCGTACCCGAAATGACCTTCTCACAGTCCGAAGTTGAAACTTCCACTTGGACAACCAATATGGAAGCCAGACTGAAGACTTGGAGTAGGTCGTTGAACGAGGCAAACGCTGAATGCGCCGAATATGATTCTGCGTGTATTCGACTTGACGCTAAGTTGAAGCGGAATGAAGAAGAACGTCAAGAATCATATCGGCGGATTCATGAATTACAAAGGAAGATCCAATCTTTAGATGCCGGGGACGCTAGCATCAATGATGAAAAGGAGGAAAACCTCCGAATTCATCATGATGCTTTAGCGAAAAGAGCTCGGTACAGGTCTTTATTGTGGGACTTTGGAGAAGTAATGAGCGGGTGGATGAATTTCATTCCACCCCCATTGCCGCCAACAAAGCGATAATTATTTATTTATTCGTATAACTACTTCTCTTCGGACTTGAAGGCCGTCGTTCTTTGTAATTTCTTCCTGACGTTTCGCTAGCGCGAGTGGCCAGCTTCTTCAGAGGATTATTCATCTCCGATGAAGAAGCTGGCCACTCGCGCTAACGAAACGTCAGGAAGAAATTCCAAAGAACGACGGCCTTCAAGCCCGAAGAGAAGTAGTTATACTAATAACCTCGGCCGCGAAAGCTTTAACCTTTTTATTTATTTATTTATTTATTCATTCATTCATTCGCTTACCTCTTTGAAGCATTTGGTTTTTGCGATAATGAACATGCTTAAATTAAGATCATTTATAATCAATGAATAGAGCTGACAAGCTCTTGATACTGATTACCCGTTGTTTTTCTGAGCCTTGTTTGCCTTCAGCTATCTTCAATTTTCCTTTTTTGTTCTATTATATCGCTCTCTTTCTTGTTTATCCGCTCTCGATATATATTTTCCAAGAAACATAAGTTTTTATACAACTTCATGTTGAATAATTCAGTTATGATGTATACTTGAAAATTTTTTTGTGGATCTGATTTTCGCTTTTTTCTGTTTTTTTCTCACTACCAAGAAGAAAATCACTATTTATGTGCTGTGAAACACAAAAAAACCCTGTGTAATATGCTTAAGCTCAAACCCCTTGTAATAAGAATTATGGTTCTTTTATATACAATAAAAATATCTATCTATCTATCTATTTATTCATTCATTCATTTTGTACAAAGTTCTGTTTTTTTGTGAATAGTTTATTGTGTATATTAGATTTAGGTTAATGAATGTTTTTGTATACATACTGCATGTTAGATTTAGGTGATATGTAAACAGATGTTAGTTTTAAGTTGTTTTCTGTTGTGAATATAATCACGTCATAATAAAATACTGATAATCATATTCTTATATTTTCCAATAAAAAATAATAAAATATATTTTTTTTAATTTCTACTCAAAAAAAATCGAAATATTTCAGATAAATAGATTTTTCAAGGTATTATGATATTCAACACAATTCAGACTGAAATATCAGAACTATGTTGAATAAACACTGTTTTGGAAAAAGTTATGAGAATGAATCGAAATGAATTATAAAAACAAATTTGAATGTTCATCAACATCAAGGTTACTGAAGAGGAAAACTATATTCAACATCAAGGTTACTGCGAAGGGCAAGACTATTCGAAGTGAATATTTCTCTGATAGTTTTAACAGTCTCAAAACTTTACATTAAGAGTATTCAAATGTGTAGTTTCAAGTAAAAAAAAAAATTCAATCTACCAGAAAAATCAAGTTTACTGAAGGACAAACCTCATTTTTGTAGATATTTCTCTGAGAACTCAAAATTTTTTGAAAGTCAGTATGACTACTTTGGTTCGGGTTTTAAAGAGTCTAAATTATTCGAATGTAATCATGCAGATAGTGTCCAGTAGTGGCAGAAAATTTAACTGAAGGTCAGAAAGATTCATCATTCAAAAGTCTTCATAAGGTCAAGGTCATTCAAGGACAATAATATCACAACTATGTTGAATAAACACTGTTTTGGAAAAAGTTATGAGAATGAATCGAAATGAATTATAAAAACAAATTTGAATGTTCATCAACATCAAGGTTACTGAAGAGGAAAACTATATTCAACATCAAAGTTACTGCGAAGGGCAAGACTATTCGAAGTGAATATTTCTCTGATAGTTTTAACAGTCTCAAAACTTTACATTAAGAGTATTCAAATGTGTAGTTTCAAGTAAAAAAAAAAATTCAATCTACCAGAAAAATCAAGTTTACTGAAGGACAAACCTCATTTTTGTAGATATTTCTCTGAGAACTCAAAATTTTTTGAAAGTCAGTATGACTACTTTGGTTCGGGTTTTAAAGAGTCTAAATTATTCGAATGTAATCATGCAGATAGTGTCCAGTAGTGGTAGAAAATTTAACTGAAGGTCAGAAAGATTCATCATTCAAAAGTCTTCATAAGGTCAAGGTCATTCAAGGACAATAATATCACAACTATGTTGAATAAACACTGTTTTGGAAAAAGTTATGAGAATGAATCGAAATGAATTATAAAAACAAATTTGAATGTTCATCAACATCAAGGTTACTGAAGAGGAAAACTATATTCAACATCAAGGTTACTGCGAAGGGCAAGACTATTCGAAGTGAATATTTCTCTGATAGTTTTAACAGTCTCAAAACTTTACATTAAGAGAATTCGAATGTGTAGTTTCAAGTAAAAAAATTCAATCTACCAGAAAAATCAAGGATACTGAAGGACAACACTATTCACGAACGATGTGTTCCCGAAAGATTCATCATTCAAAAGTCTTCACAAGGTCAAGGTCATTCAAGGGCAATAAACCCCCACTTTTCACCCTACCCTCCTCAAATCATACAAATACTGCTGTGTTCTTCAAAATTCCACAATCCAAATTCCACCATGAATCGACCAGTCATTCAGGAAGCTGATTCCACTAGCGAACCACATTTTGAATACCAACTCGACGATGTTCCTAGCGATGGTGACATCCAAGTTGGGGAAATTGACTCAACAACGGTCGATTACGAAAGTGAAGACTTAGCTGAGGGCTATGATGGATGGTCAGATAGCACCATCGAACTTCCATGGTTTGACGGTGATGACGATCAGTTTGGTGATCCTGATGACCCTGATGCGGACTTTGGGGTAATGAATGAATTCTTCCCCATATTTCGGGACTCTCCTAGCCCTGAAATTGATCCTGAATTATGGGTGGAACCATTCAATGAACAAGGCATTGTTGCAGTGTCCCCTGAACCCGACATCATTGTCATTGATGATTAGGTTGGACTTTTGTCCTTGGAGTGCACACTTTCTGGCTGGTACACACAGAATGCTGCGGGGTAACGGGGCAGCATTCAGCCTAATCATCTGACATGATATTTTCAATCTTGAGATAGAAACAAGTTACTTATCTGCTATTCATTGTAATATTCGAATGAGATGTTTGAATATAAGATTGTTTGGTACGATCATCATTCATTTGCAATCTACTACCAGTTCAAGACGCACGCATCATGCGCATTGCTTTCGTTGACATCCAAGGCTTCACTGTCGATGGAGTATTCCATCCAAAAGAAATTACTATCCACATCGGTTACCAACGACTCAACTTCCTATTCAAACCACCGAAACCGTATGCAGCACTGTCAAACAATGACAAAAAGACATGCAGGTACTTAGAAAAGTTCATACATGGCATTCCATACTCATCGGGAAATATTGATTATTGCAAAGTAGACTCTATCCTGCAGAAAAGCCTTTTACATTCAACTGATCTAATCTATGTGAGGGGTAGTCAGAAAGCTGATTTTCTATTGACCAAAATTCGAGAAATAGGAATGACCTTTCCATCAGTCCAGGATGTATCCCGATTGGATGGTTCAGTGCATGGAATGGTGGAAAAATATCAGCCAACATCCACTCTTTGCCCAAATCATATCACCTCCAATTTAAAGTATATGTGTACACAATGTAATGTAGATTCTCTGATACATTGGTTTTCTAATGTGATTTTACCTCATTGACAATAATATAATATATTCAATGTTTGTATGAATGTACGTGTGTTATTTTTGAGATGACATAAATGTGTGAGATTAGGTTGAATGCTGCTCCAACCGCGCAGCATTCTGTATGCATCAACCAAATCATATGCACCCCAAGACTAAACAGTCTAACCTAATTCACACTCACTGTTGCAATGGTTGAACAGAGTTACATGTATGACACACCTGTATCAATCGAAATTGACGCAGTGGATCATTACACGCTCTACAACATAATTGCGTCACTTGAATGAATGGCAAGGTGTAATGGATCGATACATGATCATACCATCCACCGTTATCATTCATGCCCCAGTATAGTCGAAAACATATCAAACATATTTTCTCGGTTTGACCATCGGTTTTTTCGACCTCCACATAGGTCTCTGTCACGCAGAACAATTCTGCATCGCCAAAGGTGCTGCTGATATTGAGTGTAGCTTGCCTAGAAATCACCACGCCACCAGACACATCTCCAGGGCGATCAACGTAGGCGTCACAATCGATACCTTCATCGGAGTCTTCTACTTCGAAAGGATTGGCGGCAGCTACGTCATCACCTTCCAACTGCTCCCACTGATTGTTGATATCATCAGCCACTAGCATAGCGAGGTTATCATTTCTTGCAGCCATATTGCTATTGATCAATTCTAAGAGTTGTATTCTTCAGGAAAATTGCTGAATATTAACTTCTGAATCCACAAACCTAACATTTTATATCATGGTAGTAGCACCCCACCTAAAGTCGACTCTGAATTACGATCGACCTCAATGTGACCTTGTCAACACTCAACTCTGTATTACGATCGACCTCAATGTGACCTTGTCAACACCCAACTCTGTATTACGACCGACCTCGATGTGACCTTGTCCACCTCAAACTCTGAAAAAAGGATCGACCTCAATGTGACCTTGTCTACCCCCACACATTTACTGAATGATATATATATATCAGTGAGGGGCTTCCATGAAAACATATATTCAGTTTTAATATCTTTAGCTAGAATCTACTCTGAAGTTGAACTTACAAAATGCCTTTTCCAAAAGAATGGGATGTTAAAGCTAAAATATGTGTATACCCAATACAGATCCGTGGGGACATTATGTGTTTTAATTGTCAGACCACCCGTCGCAAAGATGAAATCAATCCGTGCAGTGGGCTATGTAAGACTTGCATATTATGGAACCCCGTTTCGCCTCCAGAGCAGCCAGATTTGGGGTCAACTTCAGGAGATGGTCTTCTTCTGTGTTCCAAGTGTCGCCTCGAGAGAATAGAATGCAGTAATATGGGCATCTATCGGAACATTTGTGTGAAGTGTTCAATAGTGGAGAATCAACCAACATGGTCACGCTGCATTCAATGTGATAATTACACCACAGACTGTTGGAACAATTTATGCAGTATATGCAGAAGTGGATGGGGGTTATGTGAAAAGGTTGGTGCACTCTACCCCAATGGAAAGGTACACTTCCTGAACTGTTGGTGTCTCAACCGTGAAGGGCAGATTAAGAGGAAGAAGATTCACAACCATCGCAAATCAGCATTTGTGGAGTTCGCAGAAGAACAATCAACTTCATAAAAACTGCTTTTTTTGTCAAAGTTTCGAATAATAAATTCTTTGAAATATTTTTTGTATCATTAATCAATGAACTGATGAGATGGTGTTTTGTCATAGGTACTCAATGATGATTCAAAAGTAAAACAATATATTTTATATTTATTGATACATGTGAACAGTGTATTGCTACATCAAATACAATTCGTTATACTAATGAACTTTTATCGATCCATGAGTTATGATCTTTGGAAAATCCGAGCCATTTCACATAAAGACGGTTTCCTTTTCTCTTCAATACTCTCTCCACCAAATATGTATGTGGGTCTTTCGTTTTATTCAATTCCATTTCGTAAAAAGCACCCTTGATTAGTTGTCCATCCATATCTTCAAGTGCATACGTTACGGGTTCTGTACTGTTTACTTTCACGACAGTGAAGATTTCTGTTGAAAAGTTTGCAGTGTAACCCTTGTCGAAAACACCTTTATACGTACTGATTCTGACTTTATCTCCAATTTTGAATTTACTTTTTTTACACCTTCCAGTGTTTTGCCATCGTTGTAGCTTCTCCCGAGATTGCGAATAAATATCCAACTTTGTAGAAGGTGTAACATCTGCAGGCTTCATACCGATGGTGCGATGGACTTTGTTGTTGTACCGATCAGTGATGGTGGGAAGAATATTCAACCATTTGTAGTTACCTTGAAGTGAAAACTCCTTATAGAGCCAAGTTTTCAATGTTCTTATAACACGCTCAGCAATTGCAGCCTTTTTAGTACTGAATGTCGAATAATGATTAATATTGTTCTTTTTCATTAGCGATGAGAAGTTTGAGTTATAGAACTCAGAACCTTGGTCCGATTGTAAGTTTTGGGGGCGAAACTTCGCATCTTTCAATACACTGGCCATAGCTTTTGTGACTGCAACTCCAGTTTTATTTTTGAGAGGTTTTGACCATACATACTTTGAATAGCAATCGATTACTACGAGAATGTATCTATAACCTCTATTTTTCTTAGCATATGGCTGCATCTCCATCAAATCCATCTGCCACAAATCTGAAAATCCCTTTATTACGGTTTTTCTTCGAGGAAAATTTCGACGACTTGGCTTATGCAACTCATCCACAATTTGCCTTTTAGCAGCACTCATATCAACTTTCTATGACAGAAGTGGGTTCCCACGCAGGTGGAAGAGCTAGTTGTCCAGTCCTCCAGTGTTTAGGTTTGGGAATTGACTGCTCCACTTTGGTAACTCTCTCAGCTAAAATATCAACATTCTTTGTCGAATTATGGAGTTGATCCCTCAAGGTATCAATTTCCTTAGTCAACTTGATGATCTCTTCCGAAAATGTATCATTTTTCTTACCGATAACAAATCTGAGGTCACTTATTCGTGCATCAAAGAACGCTCTGGCATCTCGTAGCACTGCGATGATAGACTCTTGAACAGCGTTCAGAGTTACTTCTTTAGTTTCTCTAATGTTATCGTCAACATATCCTTTGGTGACTGAGTCTTTCAACTCAACAGGTTCACCAACATTCAGCATCCTTTTATTTTGAATATTATAATTTCCATCCGGTGTCAGAATGAATCCCACACCGGGTTTACCAGGAATCGCTCTACCAACTCCACCTTTTCTCCGACCAAATTTATCAATTGTTGTATGCATTGTTGGAGAATCAACATACGACTGATCGAGTTCGACATGTACTATTAGATATATAATGTTGCTGTCAGTAGACTACACCTTCTTCACGCAATTCTTCTATTAATGCTAAAATTTCATTATCATGTCCAGTGTGTCCAGCCAACTTTGAACTCCAGAGTAAACGGAGTCGCTCCACTAGTTCTTCCATTTTATTCCAATAAATGTAAGTTTGTTTTTGATTGCCGCAATGAACTTTCTTAATGGGTAGTTTCACTAGTCGCCCACCTTCTACCCTAGGATTTCCTTGAATACTTCCCGTGTAGAGTAGTGGTAAGATTATTTCTTGATATTTCTTCCAATTTTTTGTTATGAAACCCTGTTCTTGGTCATAGTTTTTATATGCAACTTTTGTCATCTTTAGTATTTCACCGTACGTTTTCAGATCGGCTGTAGAAAAACTCCCCGAAGGTACTTTCATTAATATCAACTTAAATAGACCAGGTGTGCCCTTATAAATGCCGATTACTTTACCACTTTCTCTGAAAATTATTTTTCCTTCATTGAACTCCACATTGGTAACACCCATTTGTAGTTTTTTGGTTTGGGGGTCTATTTGAATACCAAAAACTGTGTCATATGAAGATAAACCTGATGATAACTTCTCGATATGTTTTTGTATCTCATCATCACCTATTTGGGAAAAATCTGAAGTTGTCGTTGGGGAGGATGGTGTACCCATTGAAAGTGATTCATTAGCATTATAACTGGTATTTTTATCATCCAATTCATCGAACTTCATCACTTCGGGAAGCCATGTTTTAGTTTTAATAGTTTTCGGTGTGAATACTGTGTTTTTTGTTCCGGAAAATGTTGGTATTGGTGTTTTCGACTGGTTCATTTGGGATGTTTTGGTGTTGGCTGATATTTCTTTCAATGGCACCGTAATCGGTTCATACATTTTTTCGAGTGCAGCTCGATTATCAGCATGGTTACCCTTTATATAATTGAATTTTTTACGAACTGCATCCGTTGCTTCAACTAATTTCCGTTTCAAAGTGATTTCTTCAGTGTTTCCACCGTGCATTATGATATTACAAATGCTGAAGTATCATCGACACTGTCCACTGCACAATTGAAGTGAATGGCTTGGTGGCATCAGGGATATATGAATGCATCAAACCCTTTTCGATAACGCCCATCTTGCACCTCCCTATCTTTATCAATAACCAGAAATCCGTATTTATCACTCCAACAATTCGCACACATATCTTGAAATTGCTTGTAAGTTACGTCGGGTGACACATGATCCAAGTAAATGTGATTGAGATTGGTATCGTCCTGCTTGAATATCACAATAAAGTTTGCATTATCTCGAATCAGTTGTTTTGGAACACGAGAGTATGTTTGGGCAAGATAGAAGCAATCTACATTCTTATGACGACCCATACTGAAATATGATCGGATAACATCCTGCTTTTCACATATAACATCATCGAAAATGAATATTGAATCCGATTTGGCGTGTGATGGTTCCACTATTCCAGTAGAATTATCACCGAAAGTGTAAAACCCTAATCCTTTGATTGGTGTTAATACTTTTCGTAGGTACTCATATTTGGGCTGATACAAGGATTTTGAATAGAGATAGACATTCGCGAAGCGTAACCCCAATGGGTGGGTTAGCAGAGAAATCATCACATTTGTCTTGCCACAATTTGATGGTCCAATGATGAGACCACGAACGGATATTGGAAGTAAGGATCCATGCCGTCGTTCAACGTTACTTTGTAATCCACATCCAACACTAGAATCCAGATTATCGATAGCAAATTCCTGATTTTGCTTTTCAATACGCATCGTAAGACAGCCGACGACTATATAAATGGTGCCAGAAGGTTGACTCCTTATTTAAATGATAATGTTCAACGGATGCAGACGTACAAGTTCGAATTCTAATAAAGTTGGCGGAAACGGTTTAGTCAATTCTCTCATCAACAAGCTACCATTTGAATTACACCTACCTGGCGGCTATCAGTATTGTGGTCCTGGCACCAAAGTACAAGAAAGAATAGCAAGAGGAGATCCCGGCATAAATCGACTCGATATTGCCTGTAAAAAGCATGATTTGACTTACTTACAGAATCAAAACGACTTATCTGCTAGACACGAAGCGGATCGACTTCTTGAGGAAGCTGCTTGGGAGATATTCAAGTCAAAGGACGCCACTTTTGCAGAAAAAGGAGCCGCCTGGTTAGTAACAACTATAATGAAAGGAAAACGTCGGTTCGGTATGGGTTGTGAGTCATCATCCAACTTGCGTCATAAATCAGTGAAGAAACGAGGTATCAAGAAGTCTAAAATTAAAAAAACATCAAAAGTTGACAAAAAATACGTGGCTTTCGGTTCCGGTATTGTCAGAAAAGTTCGTGACATTCTACATAAGGCTGGAGGGGAGAGTTTTATCACCAAGAATTCGAAAAAAGCTACCGAAATTGCATTGAAGGCTGCTCGAAAATATACCAAAGCTGTGGGTGGAAAAAAAAGAATTCGTACCCCTCGCATTATACCAATTCCCAAGTTTGGTGGTATTCTACCTCTCATACCCATTTTCGCTGGTTTATCAGCGTTGGGAAGTTTGGCTGGTGCTACAGCAGGTATAACCAAAGCGATACAAACTGCAAAAGCGAGTAGGGAGCAATTGATGGAGGCGAACAGACATAATAAAAACATGGAGGCCATTGCTCTGGGTAAACGCGGCAAGGGACTGTATTTGAAACCGTATCGTAAAGGACTTGGATTATATTTGAAACCGCAGAAGTCAAAAAACTTCTAGATATGCTACCCCGAAGAGCATTGTCCAACATCGATATCGAATTCTTTGCCAAGAAAATGAGAGTTCCATATTTTCGTGGTGTGTTCATGCGAGATGAACTACCACCATCAGGACCGCTCAGATATGAATCTGGCATTGTGAATTTGGATGGTCGACATGGCTCTGGGACTCATTGGGTAGCATACAAAAAGATTAATCACTTGGTGAATTACTACGACAGTTTCGGCGACTTACCCCCTCCCAAAGAGCTGGTTCATTATTTCGGTTCAAGGTCGATCACTAAAATCCTATATAACTATCAACGACAGCAGAAATTCAACACAGTTTGGTGTGGTCATTTGTGTTTGAAGTTTCTTTGTGATCGTACGTCATGAATATAACACCCGCACAGGATCGTGAGAGTATCAAAAGAATGGGACATTCGTTGATTGCCTACTCCAGATTACGTAGCTTACAGAAAATGACCAAACAGCAGCTTGCGGATATGCCAAAAGAGGTATTAATTGGATGTGCGGCTCGAGAAATTCCTCTCGTGTGGGATAAACTACCTGTACACCTTCAGAATGATATTGATATATTGAAGTATCAATATTGTCAAGATCATTATGATGACGGTGATAGTGGCATTTCCGATGTGAATGATGGACCTACACCTCAAAAAATCTTTTGTTGCTACTGTAGGGTGGGAGAAGTGAATGTTGCAGCAAATAACGAAGTGGATATCAATTCACAATCTCCACCCAAAAAACGACGATTTCTCCACCAACAGCGTCAATGTCATCAACAATAAAATGAACTGATCCGTCAAAAAACTGGTTAGTCATGTCACGGACGTTTACACTGTCGGGAGAATCGAGTGAGTTGAGTGCCAACTTCTATCCACCCATTGAATTGGATACAGGTAGCAAATATGGTTTGGGCTTACATGGCTTCTACTCTTACAATTCAATATTCAATGTGGATGTGCATAATAACGTGATCAGTTATTCTAAGAGAGTTAATTCACCTCCAATCATAATTAAAATACCACCTGGAGCCTATGAAATCACTGAAATCAATAATGCCATACAGAGATTCATCAAATCCAAGGAACCACAGTCTGCAGATGGCGTTGACAAGAATATTGATGAAATATTTACTCTGAATGCTAACAACAACACTCTCAAATGTGAAATACGATCAAAATACCATATAAATCTCAAACATGAAAACTCGATCGCTAACCTTTTAGGATTTGAAAGGAGCGTGTTCGAAAGTGGAAAAACTCACGAATCGACATTGCCTGTCAATATCAATAACGTCAGAATAATTCGTGTTGACTGCAACGTGACATCTGGGGCATATTCAAATGGGGGGGAAGTTCACAGCATTTTTGAGTTCGACATTGATGTGGAGCCTGGTTACAAACTCACCAAGGAGCCAAAAAATATTATTTATATGCCGATCAAACCAGAAGGTCGTCAGTATCTCGACAACATTACACTACGCATCTTGGATGATAATGGGTTGTTGATTAATTTCAATGGTGAAAGAATTATAATAAAATTGGAATTGGTGAAACTGTAACTGGAATAAATGATGGGATTCTGCTTTAGCAAACGACGACAGTGGTTACCTAAACATGGTGGTGGTGGTGGTGGCAATGGTAATGATGTATGCAAAAAGAAGAGGAAACATCGAAATCACTTCATTCCACGTGTGTCTGCTAAACGATCAAGATATAGGATAAGCGCTGATAGCCTAAAATTCCTGAAATCCATCGGTTTGAAAATACGCTACAAACGAAGCAAGTAATATGGCCACTCTTACCACAAGTGAGAAACTGGAAGTTTTCGAGGAACCTGTATTCGACCGTTCGTTGATAAGTCTGCATGAGCATACATACAAACCATATGGCTCACCATATTTCAATAATTCCGACGAAATCAGAATTCCAATCAATTTTCAAGATCTGATACTCGATATCGCAGAGAGTTACATTTATATTGAAGGAAAGTTCAACCCCACTGATGCCACAAAGCCATGCTACCTTTCTAATAACGCCCTCGCGTTCTTGTTCGACGAGATTCGTTATGAAATGGGCGGCGAACAAGTGGCTGTTGTTCGGAAACCTGGCATAGTCACTACAATGAAAACTATGGTATCATTCGGAGGAACACATGCTAATTCATTGTTATCTGTAGGTTGGGGGCTCAACCAAACTAATCAACCAATATGGGATTCCACCAGCACAGTATTCAGTGGTAAATTACCTTTGAAGTACCTCATGGGATTTGCTGAAGATTACAATAAAGGTGTATTGAATGTTAAGCAAGAGCTTATTTTGATTATGGCACGAACATTCAAAAATGCATATATGGGGGAAGTTGAGGCTAATTTCCAAATCGATAAGGTCGAATGGAGAATCAGACATATTGTGCCAGAAGATCGTCAAAAATTGAAACTTCTGAGTCGTATCAACAAAAGTGTCAATAATGCTATAGTGAAAGTAGCTTATCGTATGTGGGATCTTTATGAGTTACCTTTACTTCGTGAAACGGCATCAGATATGTGGGCTGTGAAAACAACCAACAGTCTAGAAAGACCTCGATTCATCATAATTGGCTTCCAGCACACCACACAATCTAACTCATTATCAAAGGATGCAACGGAATTCAAACATGCTGATATAAGTAATATCAGAGTACATTTGAACTCTGAAGTCTTTCCATATGAACGTTGGAATTTGGATTTCGACAAGAAGTTAGACTCATCTGCATACTACGCATATGAGAATTTTCAACGTAGCTACTATGATAGAGCAATAAGTGAACCAATGATGAATATTAGCAGCTTCCGCAACAACCCCATATTTGTGATTGACTGCTCACACCAACCAGATGCCATGAAATCATCCACCGTTGACATCAAAATAGAGTTTGAAACACGTAAATTGAAGTTTCCAGCGAATACCAAAGTATATGCACTCATTTTACATGATGCTTTTTTGAGCTATAGTGCTCTTACTGGATCTGTTCATATTGGTTTATCATAAGAATGACATGTAAATCATTATCCACTGTAGAATGTTTTTTTTTGACAATGAATAAAATATTTTTTACCATTTGTATCCTTTCATTTCATCGTGAACATACGAAAATAAACAAATATTATTACTTTATACTTTATTTATAGTTTTATATACAATATATATCAATCATTCAATGTTTACATCAATTCTTCATCTTCTTCACTCTCCACCTGTTGTTGTGAGTTGGGATCCAATGTCTTCAGCTGGTATTCATCTATGATAGTCGATGGTAGGTAACAGTATATGCCAGAGAGAAAATTTTTCAAGTCAGCTTGAATTATAAGCTTACAGAAGTGATTCAAATCGATATTTCCATTAGAATAAGCATTACACAGCGCTACGCCAAGTTCGTAATTTTCACTGAGCTGCAGAACTTTCTGCACTTCTTCAGGATCGAAACATATATCACTATCGTAATTTGACGCATGCAGAGCGTCCCAACTCAAATCAGCTAACTCGCAAGACAGCCTTTCTATAGCAGAACCCAAGTCATTTGTCTCCGGATACCATTCACTCGAATAGTGCATCCACATATTTGTAGTTTGAGGGGGAGAGTTCTGAAACAACCAAAATAAGATTCATGAATTT